>JAUMHP010000076.1:18583517-18605231 GCA_032361065.1 Enteromius trimaculatus | reverse complement strand
TCATATCTCTTTCTGAGAAAGCGTGACTCACAGAGCAACAAGCTGGGATAATTTAAGTGAGGCATAATGACAGAATATTTTCAGAATCATATTATACAGTTTGTACACACACCTCTACCCCATAAAGCAGAGACTAAACAGGCTGCAGTTTTAATACGCTTCGAGCTAAGTTTCATTTGACTCTCTGAACAGAGTATCCAAACACAGCTTTCAATGTTCTGGCAGTGCAACTGAAGCACGTGTCATTTAATAACGCTAACTCTCCATCTCTCAGTGATACTGTAGATGGCAATCTCTCCCTCTAACTCAACAGGCTCACGAATAGTGATTAACCCAAGTCATAAGTGTTGCAATATGTTTAACACATTTAAAAAAAAAATGATCCAAATAATAGGTTCATAATTTTAATGGGAGCACAGACACAGCCAATAAACCAAATGGGATATAAACAAAGTGTCAAATTAATTATGCAAGAGACTTGTTTAATCAGTGACAACAGTCAATCAAAATTTTGTCGAATGTTTGACTTGATACCAACTTTGGCTTTAAACTAAATCCTAATATTTCAGTTGCCTAGTAGGGAAGAGCATGCATTAAAAGTGTTCTTGCAGAACAGAGAAGTAAAAATATGAAAGAACAAAGAAAAACATGAAATGCACAACCAACACCGTTATATATTTGCCATTTTTGCCATGAAAAACAATCAAGCCAAACAAAAGCAACTGTATGAAAGTCTTGCAGGGTGGCATGAGTGGGGGTGGCGGTGGTCTCATGGGTACGTTTTGAGTATCTTGTACGTGGGAGGGATAGAAAAAGCTTCAGGAAGCACTGACATGCATCTGGCACATTGTTAGGAGAGAGAAAAAATAGTTTGAGTTATACAAGTTGCGATTGAATTACGCTCCATCTCCATTTGCCCCAAGCACCGAAAATGTGTTCAAGATTGGCCAATGTTATTATAGATCAATTTCCAATTCATAAAAAGATAAACCAGAGTTACGACTGTAGTAAAAAGAACACCATATGTGCTATTCCAACAGTTTTGCACTTATTTTGCTCAATCACTGATTTGTTTGGACAACAACATAAACCTAATGCAAAAAGAAATGATTTATGCTAATAATTCCACATGGAATGCGCACGCTCAATCAGATGCACGCAAGATTAGCGGCTATCGGTGATGCAAATAAAACTTAACAAGAGAAATAAAGCGCCTGTCGACATGTCCAAACAGAGAGGCGTGTTAAATCAAATACACAAAGAGATATCAAAGAGCATTTGTCACATCTGAATCCACTTTGCCGGTACAGTATGGCCGCCATCTGCCAGCAATATCGGCGCGGAGCAGCGGAGGCACATGATTCGAGCGGCTCACTCTGTGCCTTGAGAGCTCTGCCCACTTCTTTTCGGGCGTCTCGTTTGATCTCCTAATGAGCCAAGAGGAGCCCACACAGCTGGCTATGATGTGCTACAAAGATGAGGGGTTAGAAGCCGTCCACCGGAGCAAGAGCCCTGGATTACCGTGCGCTATTCTGAGCGGTTTGTCATCAGACACTCGCGCTGGATTCCAACCAACTCAAACGCTGATGATGTGATAAGCCCGAACGTAACCGAACCCTTATCTGCTGATGGCGTGATAGGCCGAGCTCCTAACGGGGTTGACAGCGTAATCCAGCGCGGGGAGCACAAAAATTGCAAGTGTACTGAAAAAGGCCGGTTTCAACACAACCAGACAAGTAGTCACACCAAAAAAATGAGCCAGCAACACTTTCCCCCCCTCATGGCGAATTATAAGTGATGACACGGGACAAAGAAACCATTGTTGACTGGTAATGTAAACACGAAGAGACACTGAGCTCCAGGGATTTAATGATATCCAAATGACTCCAATTCAGATTCATACAGCCCTGGGATTATGTAACGTGCTACATGAGTGTTTTTCTCCGCTTCTTTCTCGTCCCGCATTCTTTCGACGGTTGAGAGGAAAAGTACAGCCACTTAAGTCCCTGGATCAGGGCTCCATTTCACAGTGGTGCATTTTTTGAGACACTTAATTATGGCTTTATGTGGGGAGCAATTTGATGGGGTTATGGAGGCTTCCAATTTTAAATAGTTACTTTCCATCCTTGGCACGCTTCAGGAGAACATGCGCAAGAGAGTGATGATTCGTATGCAGAAGTCATAGCCTTTCCTCATCAGGAAGACCTTCTCAACATCCTTTCAACCCCCAGATTTAATCTGAGCCCATAATTACCATTTTGTCATTGGCTGGTTAATGACATCATGACTGCAGACGAGACCTTCAGGACTTTGGCTTGCCAGAGAGGCACAAGAACTGGCTCAGAAAGAGAAAATTGGACCTGTGTTATGGTGGCAAATTTCAGGAACACGATGGTTTTTTTGGAAGCGCGCTGCATTCGTTATGGAAAGTGGAGTGGGGGGGCCTGTGGTGGTGGAGATGGAGATGTGGGGGCTGGTTTTGGGGGGTGGTGGTGGCAGGCTACAAAGACAATTTCCTTTTTGCTCTCATTGGCATGACTGTCTGCCGCCTCTAGCCTTCATGGAGGTCCTTAATTGAGATCACTTGTACATAAAAATAGGAACAGAAAAGGAACTTTTGCGGCTTATGAGGGGGAAAAGGGGGATAAAAAAGACTGGTAATATGTGACAAAGGCTCCCAATAAAATACCCGTAACATTGAAGTCAAGTGTAGGCGATGAAGGGCCGTTGCCATGGTGATGGCTCGGAGATTTATGGTTTTCCTTGACTTAGAGAACTAGTTCTGTATCAGTTTGCTTCTCTTAAAAAACTTGTCACTAATATTTTGATGAAGCTGGATGAACTTTATAACCAGCCTTTGAAAGTGGATAGAACTATTTTTGTACATCAAATATTACGTACAGTATATGTATATAAATTGAGTTTTTACCTGCTGCTTTCAAACCTTTTTGCATAATGAGGTAACCAGTAAGCTGTCCAATCTTATTACGAACATATTACCAAAAGCATAGCAAAATAAACATTTATTTAAAAAAGATATTCAAGATATTTAGGGTCAGAGTTACTAAACTGAGCGAATTAACATTAGAACGCAAATCCATAAAGGCACAGACGGAAGGGGGAATTCTGCAGATGGTTGACTAACAAGGCGCACAATAAAGAACAGCCAGATCAGTTCAACAGTGATCAGGACAAACTACCAAGAGCAGAGCATGATATAAGACATGTTTTAAAAAAGGCATTAAAAAAAATGGTGTAAAAATCAGTAATTTGCGTCTGAAAGGGAAACACCTACAAATGCATAGTGTTAAATCATGTCTTTAATAAATACTGGCAGTACTATTTCAATGCCAAAAGTTTGTAAATAAGTTTGTTAATGCCTGTTAGTAAATCTGGCCCTAGCTTACTGGTCTAGAGATGCCAGTGGATTTTTTTGTTGTTATGATTCTTTCTGCCTTTTTTATAGATTTTACATAGCCTTTGTTACTTTATGAGTCCTCAAATCATTGAATAGTTTAATACAAAACACTGAATGATTTAATGGCTTACTCATAAAGACTATCAGTAGTTGTGTTTTTCAATAAATTAGCGTTTTGTATGAAGCAGTTGATCGAATGATTCAGTGACTCACTCTTAAATATAGTCAGCAGTTATGCTCCTGAATGAATCAGTGTTTTGAACAAATTACTCGATCTAATGACTCAATTGCTAACTCAGAAAAACTATCACTAGTTTTGCTTCTGAATGAATCAGTGTTTTGAACAAATCAGTTGATAGAATGATTCAACGGCTCATTAATAAAAATGGTCACTAGTTTTGTTACTGAAAGAATCAGTATTTTGAATGAACAAGTCGGTGAAATAATTTAATAGGTCACTCCCAAAGACGGTAAGTAGTTCATTCACAGATTACCTGAAATAATCGAAACACTGGTTCATTCAGCAATGCCATAACTATGTGTAGATTGGAGAGGCACATTAGTTCATTCTGTTATGAATAAAATGTTTTAGAAAATAAAGTAAAAAGTAAATGCACTCTCAGAAATGTAGGTCACTGGGGCGGTACCTTTACAAAATTTACACATTTGAAGCTAAAGGGTCCATTTGGTACATTAAAGGTACATATTAGTACTTAAGTCTTCCTTTTACATGCATAGGTTAGGAGTCGCATTTCCAACTGATATCTGTTGTGTAATTGAGCGAGTGTGTATTAGCGTTTTTTTCAGCAGAGTCTAAGGAATAATCAAGGGATCAGTCTATAGCAGACCCCCACAACCAGGCACTCCTGGACGAGGGTCGGGTATCACTTCTGTACAAGAGCGTGCTTATTTTGGACCAGATTAACCTTGAGAATTCCACCTCACACTTTCCCCTTCCGCTGTGGATTGCACGGCTCTACTTCCTCTCTGAAACGGCCCGGTTAGTTGAAAAATATTTATAGTTATTACCACAGTCTGTATCCACAGTCAGTTAGATCTATTTTGTGTGCAAGGTAAAACTAATAGCAGATTTATGTGAGGGGATTTCACCTCATCCCGCAGTAGATTGAGGATGATTTATTGGCTGTATAATATGAACTACTGATGGACTGAGTAACCGGAGGACAACCCCAAACAGGCAGATATCCAGAAAGCAACTCGCAAGGGAACTATCGCCTATCACCTTGCTGCTGTACAGCTCCGGCTTTATTTCGCTGTTTGGATGCAGGAGGGCTCGCGAGCTCAGGTGTTTAAAATAGAAAAACTGAAAAAAAAGTGAAAGTCGGGACATTACAGCAGCTGCAAAGAGTTGCTTTCTCTTGAACGTAGGAAAGCGGTAAAATATATGTGCACAGCAGTGGATTAAATGAATTATTCCAGCACGTCAAAAATCTGTGGGACCAGGTTATTTGCTTGGCTACTGGTCTGATATTTCTTTTGCATAAAAATAAGGCTACCATTGTTTGCTCGAAATCGAATCATTCTCATGGGGAGCAAACCTGTCCAGTTTTCTATTCTTTCAAGACATTTCAACTAGAGTTGGTCATTCCCGGTGCTTAGGGGAAAACGGTAACACAACCCAAAAACTTAAGTTAAAAAAATACGTTTAGTCTTCCCAGTCTCTGACTCTCGTGATGGTTACTGCAACAGGCTAAATGTGATAGCAGGGAGGTAATTGAGAGAAAATGCTACTGCAAGTATAGGGTAATGATAATGCCACAATGACTTTAGGGTTTGGGAATATTTTCAGAACCGAATGCAGCCTGAAAAGATTATATTCATCTCTTTGAACTCTCTCACCCTATTACAGCACTGGGAGTTGATTGAATGCGTTTAAATGGCCAAAAAAGTAATACGTTCTCAACACTTAGATGTCTAATTTAATATCCACAGCAAGATAAAAAGAATTCTTGTGTCACTTTGGAAAAAAAAAAAAGGTCTTTTCTGAATAAAAGACACCATTCAAAAAAGTCCCTAAACATTTTTTACATCTTTATTGGCAATTTCAGATTGCTTTATGGGATTGGTTTCACTAATGGTTTCACAAAAAACAAAAAAGAATTCTTTGTCTGCACAAAAATGACATGCAGATATTCTCGAGGCACCCCCGAAGATGATACACAAGTGAACGTGTTCCAGCAAATCAAAACATTTAATGACTTTTGCAGCTCTTTTCATGCAGCTAACCGTAAATGCAGAAGTCTTTGCTTTATGCAAAAGCTGGAGCAATTTTTCTGCAGCAGCTAAAATGTGCACCACATATTGAAATCCAAATGATATCTAATTTAGGGTGTTGAACCAAACTCTGAACAATTTCAGTTTGTGAAGGAACATTTGACTGACTTCCCGAATCCCATTGGGAGAATTTATATTATTGGTAATCGCTGCACTTTAGGAGAGATATGCCTGTGGTTCGCCTGCGACATACCAGTGCAATCTAGACATTTTCAGAATTGAACAAAATGAGTCTTTGGCATTTAACTGCAGGGATCTCAGATGTCTAAAAAAACACTGCGTTGTATTCCTCTTTTTATTTAACTAAACTGGAGGTGTTAAACAAAAATAAAACTGAAATCTGAATTATCTGAAGCGATACAGCATGTCTAGATTGCACTAATATTGTAATCAATAAATCAGCAAAACAGTAAAACATACTCCAAAAAAACATGCTTTTTTCTCTCTCTCCATAAAGTTGCTGTGACTGGAAGAAAAACTTTAATTATCCTTGTGAAGATCTCCTCTAGACATCAAGATCTTGATCTAAACGTGCAACACATCTAAGTCAAATTAAATCAACATAAGTTACTTAGCTGATTAAAAACCCTGGAGGCCATCCAATTACGCTTATTATACATGTTCATTGTGTAACTGGCTTCAGGGCCAGACTGTCAGATCTTTATAAAAAAACAATTTCACCAATCAAATGGAAATAAATCATACAGCAAAACAGAGTACGGCGAAAACTTTCTGTACTTCAAAAACAGTAGCCACCTATGAACCTCCCCTCGAGGAACTATAAATCCATGTTTCTCAGCCCAACATGTGCAGGTCTGTTCTGATTGGTTTGGAGACAACAGCAAAAATAAAACACTAAATACAAATGATATGCAAATATGGATTTTCCTAAAATCAGAATTCTTCATTTTTGTTTACATCAAAGTCAAGTTTACATACCACAATTCTGCCATTTTATATATATAAATATATATATTTTATAGATATGGAATGTGATTTACATCTCACAATTGTGAGTTAGAAGCATGCAAATGTCAAGCTTGCAATTATTAGTTAATTAGGGTTAATATATCACAATTTCACAGTTCTTTTTTAAAATTCTATTACAGAAACACGTTTCCATAACAAGTAGCCCCAAACACAAAAAGAAATGTACGCACTTAGCATGATGACACATCACCACAGGGTCGTGCTGAAGGCAAAGAGCAGTAAAGATCTGGCTCTGTTAGACTTGGGTTAACCATACTGTAATTCTGAAGCCTTGAGGAGTGTCCCATTGGCCATTTGGTTGCTGTTTACCAGAGAGATAAATTCCACTGTCCCTGAAGGGGAAGGTCATGGGCAGCGCGTGGGCTGAGTGTGTATATCGGTGGTCAAGTGTAGGTTGGTATGAACATGTGGCTAGAGCGTGTTCACATATATGTAGGATTGTTTTAAGGACCATCTGAATTCAGATGAGAACAGGCCGCTTTGTTTCCACACAGGATCTTCCGGCCACTTGTTTCTCGATTCATAGTGATTAAAAGAAAATTGTGAAATTTCAGTGAGAAAAACAATACTTGATGAGATCTTCTTGTTTTCACACTTTTTGACAGTCTTTTTGTTTTGTACTAACAACAAGTCCCACTTTAAATACACTGCTCCCACGGTGCTTTTTAAGTTGTGATTAATTTGAACTCTGGCACATAACAAACAGCAGACCAAAATATGACCAAATAAAGCGCATTTATGTATGTCAAGTATAATCTTCCCAGACAATATTGCCTTTCTTCTAAAGAAAAAACTGACATTAAGAAGAAAAACACTGGACTGAAAATTCAGCTGTCAGTTAAATGCCATCATTCTTTCTTTGAAGTGCATTTTCTCACAAAGTTTCTGTTGTCACTAAGAGTTTAAAACAATAGCTGGGTTTCTATCCACATATTTTTATGCAAATTTTGGATAGTGCTTAAAATCATGCATAAAAACACCACAACGTGAAAAAAAACTCTTGAAGACTATGCTGAAAACATTTGTACCAATTGTGACATGCTGCTCTGTTTACAAATTGCTTTTGAAATATTTTTCAAGAAACACTGTATTTGTTACTGTATTTGGTAAAGAGTGAGAAAAATCCCGTAAAAAGTTTTACAGAAAAATATTAAGCAGCTCAACTGTTACTTGAACAGCAAATTAAAAGGATTTCTGAAGGATCATGTGACACTGGAAAGTAATGATGCTAAAAAAAATTCAGTTATGCATCAAAAGAATAATAATATTATACTTTAAAATCTATTCAAATAGAAAACAGCGCATTTAAATGGTAATAATGTTTCTACCGTATTTTTGATTTAAAAAATGCAACCTTGGTGAGCATTAGACTTTAGCATTAACTATTAACCAATCCTAAACTTTTTAACAGCATCCCATATGTTTCTAACTACTCAGAATATTACAGATAAGCTGCTTGTGAAGTTCAATGCTAAGGATGCCTAGTTGACAGCAGCTCACTAGCTTTTGGAACAAGGCTGATGCAGGAAAAAAAAAATCACAATATGCTTTAAATCCTCTGGGAAGTTTCTTGTTAAATGAGTGTTTTTGCCATTCTCTCGCCTAAGAGAACAGACATTCCATTTCCCACATACACATCAAAACAACAGAGACATGCACGCCACCAACAAATCAACTAATGTGCTGTAATTACATGTTACTTCTTTGAAGTGCCTAGTATTTGCTGCCCGTGCATATTTACCCTTACTATTCAAAGAACATTAAAGGGCATCTAAAATAAAACTCAGGAGGACATGTTGGAGTGTAAAGGCCTGTCCTGTTTGGCTGAAGTTCAAAGTGCTGTTTAAAAAAAGACTTTAAAGGGCTTTCTCTCTGTATCCTGCCTGAATGCGTGTTGAGTAAAAGTGAATTGAGAGCTGAAAAGAAGATCCCAGCCCCATTCGTGTATTTCCCAGGACACTGTTAACGTGACATCAAAGGCAATTACCCGACGCGGTGACAAGGTGTGCACTCTCCTTCCCTCTCTCTGGGCTTTGTGCCGCGTGCATATTTCATTTCGGCCTTTGTGAAAGTGTGTGTGGGCTGCTGTAGGCGGGAACACCTCACAGAAACCTTTGTGTCCGGTGCGGGACACAGTGCAGGTGGCATGTCAGAGATTCAAGGGGTTTTTTACAACAGATAGGGACCTTTTGTCCCGAGTGTGATTGAGCTATCGCGTTTAAACATGTGGGAGGAAACAAGACGAGGGCGATGAAGAAGACACAAAGGCCTTCACCGAAGCAGATGGGTGGTGTCTGATCTGGCCGTTTGTCTCCTGTGACATACTACTGCGCCAGCTCTGAGGCGCAAGGTGATCCTTTGCCTTTTTTACTTCTTCCTGTTCGTGTCACTTGGCCGCTCGGATTACAGTATTAGGCTTGTGCGGGGGCGTCCAGAGCATCCCAGTGCCAAGAAACTACTCTTCAGGTGTGCAACCAATCCATTTAACAACTTAAGGGGGTGTGTGGGATGGTAATTGAACCAAATTAAGAGATGGTACCTGTCGCATCGTGACGCTATATGTCCAGCCTTTGTCATTTCCGGCGCTCAGTCTGTGCATATGCTAAGACCGTGACAAAAGAGATCGGTTTCATGCTCTTCAGCTGTATGACTAAGTGCATTAATCAAATTACCTCGTCCTTTTCTTATTCATCAGTTTCAGCTTCATCTGGAAGATCAAAGGCTGGCGTCCGACACTATATTACATCCCACTCATGTTATTCAAAATTTAACAGCCGTTATTTATTATTCTACTATCATTCATTATTTATGTACCCATTTATCTCATGACAATCTTACATTTTGGACACATATGATCATCACATAATTATGCATCCTCAAATATTTTCGGTGGTGTTGTAAAGTCAAGTCACAAAAGTGCTGTATTCATTGATATATATGCAATAGCACTTTTCATAATACGCTTAGTTTGCAAACATTTTGCATCGGATGTTTTCCTTAACACCATTAATCTAGAAAGCTAATGCTATAATATTTTGGTAAAAATTCTGTTATTTACTTAATTTTACAGTCTTGTATGGCTTATTTAAAGATATATAAAGAAAATTATGTAATAATGTAACATACAACCTCGGGACCCATTGACTTTCATTGATGGATAAAAATATTTGTAGAAAGAAGAAGAAAGTAAGTCATACAGGTTTGGATCAACACCCTGTGTTAATAGGTTAATTCACCCAAAATGTAAATTTTATCATTAATTACTCACCTTCATGTCATTCTAAACCCATAAAACCTTTGTTCATCTTTGGAACACAAATTAAGATATTTCTGATGATATCGGAGAGTCATCTGTCCCTCCATAGACAGCAAAACAACTGAAGTGATCCCAGATCCGGAAACATAGCAAAAACACCAGTAAAACAGATGATGTGACATCAGCTACGAGAATACTTTTTTTTACAGAAAACAGAAATAACATCATTCACTCTTCTTCTGCCATTTTAGAGTATCCTTACGCGCCACATATGCAAGCTTTAACTTTAACTATTTGATGTAATCAGCCTTGTTTACATCCGGGTGAAAGCATGCATATGTGTGTAGTGTACGACGAGAAGAAAGTGTACGCTTAAGCAGTAATGTTCTAGATATTGACGTTATGATGTTATTTTTGTTTTCTCCGTGCAAAAAAAGTATTCTTGTATCATTGCAACACTGAAGTTGAGACACTGATGTCACATGGACTTTTTAACCAGTGTTTTAACACGTTTCTGGACCTGGGATTATTTCAGCTGTATTGCTGTCTATGGAAGGACAGATGGCTCTGTTATCATCACAAATATCTTAATTTGTGTTCAGAAGATGAATAAAGGTCTTATGGATTTGGAACGACATGAGGGTGAGTTACTAATGACAGAATTTTCATTTTTGGGTGAACTAACCCTTTAATATTGGCAAAATAAACATTTTGGGGTGAACTATCAAGTTGAAACATTTTAAAATGGTTTTTAGTTTGTTTCAAACACTATTAAAGAACGTTAATGTGCAATATTCTAGCAGTCTGAGTCAATCATGAAAATGAAAAGAACAGACTGAAATTATAACTGGTAACCAGCCTTCCTGTACTATGACTTTTCTCTTTTTCACTTTACACAGCACAAACCAAAAAAAAAAGAAAACAAAAAGAAAGAAAGATATTGGATATTGGCCTTCCTTTTTTTAGCAACATCTGGCTGTCCTTGTAAAGCATTTCATATCAAAAATTATCCCATGGTAGAAGTTATAATTTAGCGAGAATGTAAGTGAGATAGATGGATAGATAGATCCAGCCTCGCCTTCATAACTGTAATGATATTTGGTACTGATTTTTAATTTATGTTATTTTGGTTAAAGAATTAATCAGCAGTGATTAAGGAGACTGCAACCTCAAGGTCCTTGCAAAAGACACAAAGCTCTACCTGACAGAATCAAACCCAAGGACCATTTAATAATTGCTGTGAAAATTACATGTTTGCTTGCCAGCTACAATTAAATAGCACCAAATGAATATGGCTTTGATGATATTTTTAGATGGTCCTCTCCTTTACAGAAGCTGCAGCTCAGGGTCAGAGATTTTCCCCTTGCTTCAATTACCTATTGATGAGAGGGCTTCCCTGCTCTGGCACTGCTTTGGAAAAAGTAAGTCTGGTTTGCTTTTAAGATGTCTCAGGAATGACGGCGGGCGGTGGGATCTGAGCAGACGATGCATGCAACAGAAGCTGCCTTTTAATACTCGTCTGATTTTGCTCGCAAATTATTTGGGATTCTTGGATTCTCTGGAATGCCTATGGACTTAGAGTTTCTAAACCGTCTTCTTTTCTTTCATCAGTCTTAGCTTTTTTTTTTATTTTTAAATGTCTCCCTTACATTCTCGCTAAATGATAATTGCTACCATGGGATAATTGTCAATAGTGTATAGCTCGGTTTTGATAATGAGCAACAAAATATGCCCTGGAGAAACCTAGCGAGTCTGTCTCATGCCACACATGTAGACAATTACTCCACACCCATCTGCCATTAGGCAGCGTTACAGAGAATGTTTTCTACTTAATTAAATCCAAATCTCTCAATAGTGGAGCCTGAATGAAATATAATGTGTCTGTTTGGGTCTGGTTTCTTTTCTGGCTCCTCCTTCTTCACTGGTTGGGATATTAGCTCACACTGATATGAAACTTTTAAAACTCCTTTATATTTGTTAAAATATATACATTTTATTTATTGCATATATCGGAAATATGTAGACTGTTGAACGCACTTAACAGAGACTTTGAAATTAGCCTTTTATTTTTATCATATTTTTTCTGATATGTTCCTTCGACTTGATCAAAAAATTATCAAACAGATAACAAAAAAACATTTAAATTTGAAATTGAAATTATAAAGCCACAGAAAAACTTAAACACATACTATAAAATAACTTTTTCTTACATTACTCATGTTTTATATTAGGGCTCTTCAAGAGCACACTTAGCAAAGTAAATTCAGTAAATTCTTTCTGTTGTCAAGCTGAAATAATTTTTTGAGCTTTCAAACAGGACTGGTTGTCTCTGATATCTCAAAAAGGTTCACATGGGTTAGATCTAGATCCAGAATGCTACTTTCCACCAAATATAAGATGATGCTTTAAAATAAACCATGGCTATTTTAAAACTCTCGGAGCATAAATAAATATATATAACAATTAATTGACAATTTAAGCCAAGCATCTACAGTACTGTACCTCTCATAATAAAACCACACAGAAACTCAACAAAGTAAGGGTCTCAGGTGGGCTTTTACTATGCATCTGCAAATATCTGCCCAAACCACAATCAAGACAAGCTTCTGTACAGCAGGCGCTAAGCTTTCCACCCGTCCCCATCTCATCTTGCTCTAGTCTCAGCCCTGGGAGCATGCCGAGGGTCAGAGGTTAACATGCTAATAGAAGGCACTGATTGCTGCAAGTGGCTCTCGGGTTTGCGTTCGGCTGAGAACAGCACGCGTGCTGAGGGAACAGGCCTCGCACAGCTGTGTTTGGAAAGCTGACTTTCAGACTTGAAAACGGCTTTACAACATTTCTCTTGGAGGATTCGGCAAAACCCATACATCAGAATGAATGGGCTCCCTTTTTCTCCATGACATGAGAAAGTCATATTTTTTTATGCACAGCATGGATTTGTGCTTGCCTAGTTTTATACAATTTCAGACATTCTTCTAAATATAGTAAATATAGTATTTCTGCTCAGCATGAGGTATCAACAAAATATACATATATATGTATATATAGTCTGAGAAAGATGTGAACTATCTATTTAATAAAATACATTTTGCAAAGAATATCTAGAACAGCTCTCGACTTTCTCAACTGTAACCCTTCTGGGCTTTCAGCATGTACAGTACACACCCACTAACCTAACAATCAATGTCAAACATTCACTAAGTTGCTTTTATATTACATTTCACACCCCTGCTTTTTCATGCACATCCCAAAAAGCATGCATTACACCAAAAATGCCAATCAAAAATCGTTTCCTGCAAGCAGTCAGGCTTTCGACGGGCTGGCCTAGCTGAATGTTTGTAAACATCAACACATGATTGTTGCTTCTCAAAACGCAGCTCCTTATTATAAGCTCTACCGCATGGTCAGAAACAGGGTAAAAACTCAGGCACTTACCCCAGAAGAAGTTTTGCTGACATGGGGTCACAGAACTAAAGAGGCTGTTGGATGCCATGGTCGCCCAAATTTCGCTTCTCTGCGGTTTTCGGTGACCCTTGACGCCTCTTAGGTTGAGAACGAGCGGCATGCCAGGGGAAGATGCAAAAAAGGAAAAAACATCCACAAGATATGCATTTTTGTATCAACTATTTTCATGACCACAAGTAATGACCAGTTTTGGTTTAGAAAAAAAAAGCAAAAATCTGTCGCCTTATTGGACAGCACGGAGCCAAGCTCGCTGCAGAGGATAGTGCGGTCGAAGCGTACTTACTGGTTGGTGCAGTCCTCAAACCTGAAGTTGACCGGCGACAGTTAACCATTGACGTGCCGCCGTGCAAAAATCCCGAGCCGAACTTTTCTGTGGTTCTGTGGTTGCTCAGGAGGTGAGCGGAGCCTTCACACAAATCCAAAGAGGCACGAGCCTTTAAAAAATCTTTTTTCTTTCCCTCAGAACACTGTCACTGGAGAAGCAGGGTCACATGCTCGTGACATCACTGGAGTCGTGTGGGCCAGCTTTTTTCCTTCTTCTGTTTTCCTTCTTCTGGAGACGCGTGGTTCGCCGACTCTTCCTGGCACTGGAGAGGGAAGGGGTGGGTGTGATGCTGCCGCTCACCCCTCGTGAGTCATGAGGCTTCGGAGGGGGGCGTGAATGCTGAGCTCGCTCGTGCTTCTCTCCCTGCTGCTCTCCTTCTACCTCTCCATCCTTCCTAGTTGGTCGCTCTGCATGCTGCAGCCTGTCTCTGTTGACCCTGAGGTGATGTGAGGAGAGCTGCTTACTCTTCTTTCAGTCTCTTACTCATAAAGCCTCAACATATGCCTGGCACCGAACATCTATCTCTGCATGAGTCGGCTTCTCTGTTCTCCAAATGAGGCATTCCTGTAAGAGGCGATACATTATTTGGTACCTGACAGCCGAGTGTGTGAAGAAGAGCATGTGACAAACAACTATCACGCTCTTTGTGACTCACGGGTTTCACACGGCACGCAAACGTTTGCCTGGCAGTGGCTCTGGGCGGCTCTGTGATCCTGCTTGTAGGTATTTGTTTAAACAGATCAAGAATGCTGTCGTTAGAATGTATCAAAAGTCTGGAATGAATGGAATGTGGCAGATATTTAATTTCAGCGCAAAGTTAACCTCATTAACTTTCCAGTTCAAATATTCTTACATAAAGACACGTTTACTTGAGATGCAACATATTTAGGATATGCTGAAAAATGGCTCAAAATTAAGAGGGTTTAGATGGAAAAATAAGCCAATGGATTAGACAAATAAACTTACCGTTCTTAGCATACTGGCAGATGCTTGGTCTTGATTAAAGCATAGTCACTCAAATTAAAAAGTTTTTATTTTGAAGATAGTCTTTTTTTTGCAGTGTACAGTAACAGTGTGGGCAGCTGAACAACAGTGTAGTTTTTTCCACTTACACATACTGGGGTTGCATGACAAAATTATATGTGGCTGGTTTATGCGTCACATGTTTTGTGCATGCAGCTCAGCTCAGCAGTTTAAAAAGATTCCCTGCATTTTAACTTTTGAAATAAAATAATTAGGCCATTTCTAGTTCCGGATGAATTCAATGTATGTATACAGATGCAGCAAACTACTCTGAAAAGGTATTAACTGGAGTTACCTTGGCAAGGTACAGTTAAGCTTTAACAAGGTATTGTGCTTGCATGAAATGTGACATATGGACATGTTGGGGGGGAGGAAAGACATCTATATTTTACCACAATATACCTTGAAGGACTTTCAACTGAATATTAAAATGCTTCTAAATGTGAAACACATTCTACAATTTGAATAATAGATTTAATTTACAGTTTGCTTTTGCTATTTTTAATTATGAAAGGCATTAAACATTAACCAGGCATACCCAGCGGCTCAAAGCTCATTACCAATTCTTGTGTAAATATTTTTTCTCTCTCTTCATAACTGAGTGCATATAAATGTGACAATGTGCTACTTTTTGGTAACACAACAACTCTTATTATTGTCACCTGATGTCATTAAATGTTCATGAAAAAAAATCAGACAGACTACAATTCAAAAGTTGGGGGTGTGTAAGATTATTACTAGTATTTATTTGATAAAAAAATCTGTAATGTTGCAAAATATGTTATAAAATGTTTTGAATTTTAAACTTCCCTTTGAAGTCAAATTAGTAGCATTTTTTTTATTACTCTAGTCTTTAGTGTCACATGACCTGTCAATCATTCTAACATGTTGCTTCTTAAAAAACATAAATGCTGAAAACATTTATGCTATTTTATATTTGTGGAAATGATTATACTTTTTTACAACACAGGATCTTTTCACAAACAGAAAGCTCAAAGTAACTTTTACTTGAAATAGAAACCTTTTGATTCACAATTATTGCTAAACAATACTATGAATGATAGTATTAATGTCTTTCAGAAAAAAGATCACAGTTACCCCCATAAATGTGTAAAGTAATATTCAACTTGTAATTCTATTTAAGTTTTTGCCCCAAACTGTTCCCCCACCAAGTCATTCAAAGCAGTTAATTTTAGATATAATATTTAAAATCTGCAAATGAATACCACATAATGAAGCAACAATTTGGCAGGCAGAATGTTTTCAAAATGTTAAAAATAAATTTGCAATAACACAGATCATATATATACATACACACGTTAAGACTTGGCTCGATATCCTGCCCGTAGCAGTACGAAAGGAACAGGCAGATACAGTGATTTAGTTTAACAGGCTACATCTGTAAAACGCCAGGCTAGTTTACATTGTGGCCACCTCTGAATTAACATGCTTTTATAGGAAACAAACACCACTTGCAAGCGGTTCCTGTTGGCAGTAGCTACAAATACAAATATTGAGCATCGTTAAAGGTGGGGATCTACTATATTAAGACGATCCACCGTATTACAGAAGAGAGGGATTCGTGAAGTACTGTTCGGCCTCTACAAAGTCCATGGCACAACCAAAGAGAGAGAAACTCAATATGTGAAGTTATATTTCCAAAAGGATGTTTATATTTGATGTGAATTGTTCGGTATGGTCTGTAAGGTATAATTTGAATGAAAGTAGATATTTTTCTTTTGCCGTCCAATGGTGAGTCTACATCTTCCAGTGACCTAGAGGGCCTTTCTTGTGGTGTCTGCTCGACTGTTTTTTGAGTTGCAGCTTGGAAGGAAAATAAAAATCGCCCTCAGCGTAGGATGGGGGGGTTTGGGTGGGCAGAGGGGATGTTTAATATCGAGTGGCACTCTTACAAGTAAAACATGCATTAAAAATAACTCCTACAGCTGAAATTAAATCAAAATTGTTGAACGAAAGAGTAAAAAAAAGTCAAGAAACAGCGAAACGGCATTATTTTGCTAAAGAAGATATTTTAGTTTGGTGGCCTAACCACTGCAAACTCAGGCAATTTCTTATTCTCTGCCATTTTAATCAAGAATCCTATCCAGGATAAACATGAGTCTACCTACACAGCAGTTCAAAACGCCAGCGTCTCTGGGGAACTTCAGATGATTTCCAAACTTTCCTTCGCAAGTCTAATTACTTGTTGGAGGGAATTAGGAGCTACCTATGTACATGTACATCCATCTGTTTTCCTTCTTCATGATTTATGAAAGGCTTTACATGTCCACCGAAGGCATATACAGACATTTATAGAACCCTCTAAGCATAAGAAGTCAAAATGTACAGACAGTTGTGAATTTAATTATTATGAATAGGTTTAAACAGACTGCTTGAGGAAACCTGTTCGAAAACAAGTATTACTTTTTTGAAAAAATGTTTCTAATGGGGTAAAGTTTACACACATCATTTTTTTTACATCCTGTAAAATATTATTACAATTTTAAATAACTTAACAAATTAACATATTAAAATGTTATTCCTGCGACACAATCTGAATTTTCAGCATCATTACTCCAGTCTTTAGTGTCACATCCTCAAGAAAACAGTTGTCGACTATTATTATTAGTTATTTCACTTTTTCCAGGATTCTTTAATACAAAGTTCAAAAGAACAGCATTTATGTAAAATTTAAATACTTTGTTATATTAAAAAAGTCTTTACTATCATATTTGATCTTTTGAATGGACTCATTCATCAAAGGAATCAGAATTAAGTGCCATATACTACTTAAAAAGCCTCTAAATTAAATATTTAAGAGACTTTTGCTTTTAGAAGTCCATATACTGTGTATTTCTATATTATGAAGATTTACCTACATTTAACAGCAATCTATACATGCCATGTTTTAAAGATTATAATATAATTTACATGTCAAGTTTAAACATAGACAGACAGACAGACAGACAGAGAAATGCTCACTTTGACAGAGAACCCAGGCTTATATGTCACTGTGATCTACACTGTGCAGTAAACAAAGTGAACAAAAACATCTCTGTGTGCTCAAAGAGTCTTTTGGGTGAGACTGGATGACAGTGCTCGGCCTCTTCATATGAGAACTGCATTTAAGATTGCAGTAAAACAATGAGTCCCATAATCTGACTGATGCTCCCCATCCTCAACTTTAATGTTTAGAGTTGGAGTTCTGTCTGAGTCAGTAGTGAGTCAGAGCTGCTGGGTCAGGTTGCCTTTCTCATCTGTTTTGTGTCGATCTTTGTGTATGGTTTGGTCTTGCCTGATTTAAATTCTAAATCCTGAACTGAAATCATGACAATTTTTTCTAATTCTAACAAAGATTGTTAAATGAAAAAAAAAAAAAGCATAGTCTCAAATCAAAAACAGAATATAAACATTGATACAGATATGTATAAAAATTCCAGTCGTAAAATAATCATAAAAGCACACTTTGCTGCAATGCATGCCAGAACAATTTTGTACCTAAAATTAGCAGACATTGTGATTAGAGGTTGAAGTTCAGACGCATCTGTCGTGATGTTGATGAAATGAATAGTTTGAGGTGGTCTGAGGCAAAACTTGCTTATTCAACATTCCTATGTACATGAGTAAACAGTTTGCTGAACCTCCTTTGCACAAATATTTCAATAATGAGTTATGCATACAGTACATTGGACCAAAAACAGCCATAAAGCAAAATGCTAAATAAATCTGCTTTAAACTCATCACAAAATGCAGCCATTTATATTAATAATATTTAATATTAATATTTAATAATAACTGCACAACATAAAAATTTGAACTATTAGATTATATAATAATAATAATAAAAATAATAAAGTTCTCGGTGAAGGTGATATAATTAAACTAAAAGTAACTTAAGTTTGTTTAAGGAAAAACGTAAAAACAACAGGGTTACTGCCACACTACTTAAAAGTTTACTATTGTATGTTACATAAACAGATTATGTAGTAATTACTATTAAATGATGACGTATCAGTGCATATTTTTATAAAACATTTTACAGCAATGAACTGTCTAAATGAGCCAATTCTTTAAACCAAACCATCTGAACAAACTGATTCATTTAAGTCATTCATTTATTTGGTAGTAATAACTTGGAATAACTTGTATTCAAAACTTTAACTGCCACACATTTGAAAAATAAAGCTGCGTTAGCAACAGCAATACTTTTAGTAAATAATTCTCATTACTGAACAAAACCTAATGCCTAGTTCAGACTGAAATCACAGGCAAATCAGCGTCGTTCACGTGAGTGACAATCACACAGTGTGAACTATCAAAGACGAGATCTGAGAGAATCGCCGACGTGTTGCCGACACCCGTGAGATATTTGGCATGCTAAATATCTGGACCTGTCGGCGATTCAGATTCATGCCGTGTGAAATGTATTCTGACCGAATAACATCGGCGATTACCTACAGCCAATGAGAGAGCCACATCCAGCAGCGGGATGTTGGGGGAGGGGTTACGAAGGTAAATATCCTCCTCTATAATCTTCTTTTCGTTGCAAATGAGCGCACATGCAATTTGTATGGGAAGCGTCTTTTGCTTGCTATCATTTTTATTAATAACCCCAGGTCTCACGTGAGAACTCCGGTTTTGCACACGTGACCTCACGTTGTTTTGATGTCACTTTTCGCGTGGGTTTGGCTGTGCGACAAAGTTGTCGGCGATCCTTCCTATTGTAAAGTCATGCAGTGTGAAACCCCCTGTGACTGATCTATCATGCAGTGTGAACACAGCAGCGACTGACTGCTACCCAAGATAGTCATGCTGTGTGAAAAGATCTGGGGTGGATCTGGAAGCACTCGGGGTTCGGGCGGGGACACCGATATAACTGAAATAATAACTTTTTAGTGCTAATTATTCACTGCACTTCTATAGTAAATCCTGAAAGTATTGTTTTAAAAGACTTGTTAATTTTTTAGTTATTCACTTCCAGTGGCTAATGAATGAGAACTCACCGAAAAAAAAACTTCCGATGTGCAAAATAAGGTGAATACATTTTTCCAGTTTTCATCAAGGGTTTTAAACAATATTTATTGGCCTAAGTGTGAAATGAAAGCTTTAGCACTATTGATCTAGGGTGAGAGGAACACCACCCATCTTCACCTCACTACCCAGTCTTCATCAAAGAACAGCCTGCCGCCTTTGCCTGATTGGTTTGTAACCCCTAAGGTCCCAAAGCAGGACTAGCGTCATTTTATTTCGGCTTACTCCTGGGACGCAGACATGCTGAATTCTGTGATGATCGGTGGCTATACTGAATGCTCCCTATTCAGTCATTTTGCCTGTAGTGGTGATTTTGGCCCGAACCCAGAGCTGTACCTTCAGTAAGTATTACTCAAATATTTACTCTGCTGCTATATTGAGATGGAACCAGGCAAAGATGATTTAATGGGATCACCAAAGAGTCTGCCTCGGTGCCAACAATCCTCCATTCTGGTGGTCTGTTCAATCCTCAGAGTTCAGATACTAACGAATGGTTTTATCGCCCTGAGAGATCATGATTCAAACAGTAACCCTGACACCCTTTGAGCTAGTCTTGGATTGTGGGTAAAAGGAAGGCAGCCTGTGGAGTAAAACCTGATGATAATCCCAGACGACTTGATTTGGGATTTTAAGTCCTGAAATTCATTGGAACGTTAATTAGCTTGGATGTCATTGTGGTGTATTATATTCATGTGTAATTTTAAGGAAATAGATTAGGGATTTGGGCTATTTTGTTATGAACCTGTCACAGATTTAATAAGATGCTCATTTGGCTCAGAAGCGAAAGCTTTAAGGCTGGATCCAACATAAATATTTGCTCGACTGTTTGCTGACCATTCCTCAAAACAACTGACCCTGAGCAAATGACCATATGCAAGACACCTTGGAAGTTTTTCTCCTCTCCCTCAAATGTCTTCTTTCAACCCGGGCTTAATTTGAACTACATATACAAGTATTTTTCCCCATCTTGACATTTAGAAAAGCATGACGAAGAAAAAAAGCCTGTGTTTTTATTTAGGCATGCAAAATGTACCAAGCACCGCTAAAAATAAGCTTAGGGGAATTTCTCGGTTTGGTTAGCTTCTGCCTTTACCTCAAGCGAGATGCTGAATATGACCAGCTCATGTCTCACAAAATATTATAGTTCCTGTAATAAAACCCAGCTTTTCAAGAGTTCACAGTTTCACGCATAATTTACACCTTTCTGTTAGTATTACCAGGCTTCATTTGTAGGGAAACAATGGCTGAAGGACATTTTCCAAATATAGAAAGCAGTGTCCCAGCAAGCAGAAAATGTTTTAATAACATTGCATTTCGGTTTCAATCTGGTACAGTCGCTGCACAACATTTTAACAATGTTCCACAAACCACAGCTGCAGAAGAAAGAATAACGCATTTGCGATATTAGGATTAAAAAAAGATCACGCCTCATATGAGCTCTTCAAAATTTCACAACACTGCATTATGATTTCAATCCAGTACCAATGCAGCACATTAAAATAATTTATATTATTCATATTTATATGTTGTTTCACACATTACATCTCAGTTCATTAAAGCTGCCACATGCCACATTATAATTATAGATAGATGATTTTACAATGCAGATGACTTATCTCTGAAGGATCTCACCAGAAAAAGCAACAATCAACTTACAGCACAAACCAATGTCTAAGACAACACTCCCTAAACCTGAGCACCTTTCCTTCTTTTGCTAAAGTTTGTGCTCATGTCACATTTAATGTCGTTCTTTCTTTGTTGGGAAAGATTTGAGCAGGGATCTGATATTCTTGGATTGCTTGCTTTGGAAGTGCGAGGGCAAACCTTGGAGGGCTGCAGACTCCGGATACAGTGTTCATTTCAAAAGAACCTTCCATTATTGCTAACCTTTCAAGGAAATGTGTTATTTTA
>JAUMHP010000076.1:18564281-18580499 GCA_032361065.1 Enteromius trimaculatus | reverse complement strand
AACCGTAGTATAAGCGGAATAATTGACTCCGGACCGTTAAATTATTAGAAAAATAATGCACACCCGAGGTGTAACGGCCACGACGCGAAGTTTGTTTGTATGAACTAATTATGGACCCTGTTCTTCAAGGATTTATTAAATTAACCAAAAGAGAAAGTGAAACATGTATTATGTTAAGATAATAGTTAATAATTATATGGTTTAAGTAGTGCTGTCAAACACTTAATTGTGATCAATTGCATTCAGAATAAGTTTTTAGTCTGTGTGTGTGTGTACATTTATAGTTTATATATAAATACACATGCATTTATATATTTAAGAAAAATGTTGTATATATATATCAAATATATTTATATATACATTTTAAATGTGTATATATATATATATATATATATATAAATTAAAATATAAATGCATACAATATAAAATATATGTTTACATATAAATACATTTAAATATTTTCAAAATATATACTGTATATGTGTGTGTATTTATATATATACATAATTATACAGAATACATACTGTATACATACATTATGTGCACAAAAAATATATTATAGATGTGATTAATCCGGATGAATCGTTTGACAGTACTAGTTATACATTTGTTTAAATTTCAAATAAATGTTGTTTTGTTTTCAACTTTCGATTAATAAAAGAAACAATTATACTTATATCCTCAGTCAGCAACACCCTGTCTACATCTTCACCTCACATATGGTTTGAATGCTGTAGACAGAGAGCTGATGAGAGATGCTGATATCTTGGTAAACCCACAAAGTCATTGGTAAATCTGAATAATCAAGAGCAGGCGACCAGAGGAGCGACTTTTGGTGCATCATCTACACAGCTTCAGACCGTATCTCAAAGATGGTCTCACCAGCTGACCGAGGCCTCGCCATCATTGGCCGCGATTTACGAATGTGAGTTTAACAGCACAGACTGATAATATATTACTCAAGTTAAATACAGACCGTGTAATTAATGTTGGCGTGAGTCTAATGAAGAATTGCTGAATGGAACACGTTTGTCCTATGAAATACAGTGACGATTATACTCTACGGCCCAATTCTTCACTTCAGAGTCTCGAAAATGTTCATTTCAACATTTAGCCACTTTTCCTGTGCAGTTAATCACGTCTGTGAAATAAATCTGCTGTAGCTTTGTTTTATGAGTACATAGACTGCTGGCTTACCGCTCGCTTGACTCTGTAATGGGTGTTGGGGAGCCTGGAGTGAATGAAACACACTCAATTACTCCAATCAGAAATAAGCTGACTGATGACACACACTGTACACAGGCTCAATAGTGTTCTGCTTCTCCTACAGAAAGAGATGCGACTGTTAGGCTTGAGTAGGATTATACAAAAAGTTGTTTTCGCATATTATGTTGTGTATGGACAGCATATTTTATTATACCATTCGAGTGGTGGAGTAGAGGACTTTCAACGCTTTAAAGAGATGGCAGTGCTGTAAACAAGAGCGTATATCTGCTAACTAGGTTAACACTGACAAGAAAGAAGCTATGTGTAGTACAGATTTTTTGTTACTGCACCATTTTTTATTCAGCCTTTTAGTTTTTCAGTCTTTTTTTTTTTTATTAACAAGTTTTTATTTAGCAAGGATACATTAAATTGGCCAAAAGTGAGAGTAAGGGCTTTTAAATTGTTCCCACAAAAATATTATGCAACTGTCTTCAACAGTAATACTAATACATGTTTGTTTCCATCACAGGAATAACAATTTTTTGAGGAAAAAATTACACACACACACATGCACATTACATATATATAATTTTTATGTACAAATTATATATGTAAATACAATAGATTCTACTATGTCAGCCAGATCAGGGGTAACTGTAACAAAAACAGTCTGGAGTTCTTGTTTGTTTTGTGAGTGTTGGCCACACTGTCAGCCATAAAAGCAGTGCCATCTCCGTCTGCCAAAAGTATAAACCAGGTTAAAAGACTTTGACAGTTGTTTGAATTAGGTTTTGAAAACAAAATAAAACAGCATTCACAATATATTTAACTTTGAACTTTCTTGAGTGAAAGGGAATATTCACTGGAAAAATTAATTTATCCATGAACTACATTGAAGCCAAACTTCTTTGTAAATCTACATAACCATAAGTATTTTTTTTAATATAGTTATGTTTGTTGTGTTGTTAATATATGTTTTTTTAAATATATATATATATATATATATATATATGTACACACACATACAGATAGGTAGACAGATAGTGTTAACTTTTGGATAAAAAAGACGCTCCCCAATGGTCATCAGAAAAGAAAAATCTGTCAAAAAATAAAGAATGAAAACTCTCATAATCATAGCCTTGCTTATTTACAAAGACATGACCCAATTTTATTATTATTATTTTTAATAACACTAAGATACTTAGCCAATGCTGGATAAAAGACAAAAACAAACAAACAAAACAAAAATGAATCAAAACACTGGCACTAAATGCATGTGCATTTCTGCTTGGTTTGCGAATGTCATTTGGTTTCTTTGTCCTTAGAGGAAGTTTTAAGTGGGTGGTTCGAAGACCAACTGTGGTGCAGATATATTTCTGGTTTTGCTGTGGGTTAGACACTCCCAAGAACCTCACCAGAAGTATGCAGATCAAGGCCGTGCTATAGAGCAGACGATTAACAGCATTAAACCATGACCTACTGAGGTCGGTCCTTTCCTCTTGCTTGGAAGTAATCTAATGGCGGTATTAATTGAGTTTCTCGTCGCTTGTAATAAGAACCTCTTCCTTTTTGAATCACATTTGAGTTCTGCTGAATGGACTGGCATAGCTTGCCTGGCTGAACAGTAAACGAAGTTCAAATTCCAAAATGCCATTGGAAGTGGGCAGAAAAACATTAAAATGCCATTTAAGTGCATTTTATGCATTGCAAACCGTGACCATATCCTGTTATTGAAGGGATGGCAGCTCTGTTGCGTTGTGACAGAGTAAACTCAGATGGTACACACTGTCCTGTTGGAACTAGGCATACATGTTTAGTCATACATTAGGAAGAGGGATTTTTTTTAAGTGCTATCTGATGCTTGCGGTAGTGCGTGTGGACACAGTGGGCTTTTTTAGGCATGCCTTAGAATGGACGCACAATAATTTTACCATTTACTGTGGTCGTGTGATGGTGTTTTGCCACTGTTATATTGGTTTGGAATGTACCATTCTATTTTGGGGTGGGCTTTACTCAAGAGTTGGGTTTTCAGCTACTTATCTCTGCAGCTCACATCCAAGGCCTCTTGAACTTCAACAAGTCCGGTGTAAAATATAAATCAAGCCGTTTACATTTTCAAAAGGAATTTTAAATACATCTTTTGCTGTTTTTTCTCCACATTCGCAGGCGGTGCCAAAGAAAAACAGCATGCCGTGCAGTGCTGATGTCTGTTTTTAATATTAACAGACATGAGTTTGATATTCTGAAACATAGCAAAATAAGCAGTATTTCTATATAACTGGAGCAGGCCGGCGAAGTGAACAAAATAACCCGTTGACGTCCGCCACTAGGAGCTATCAGTGTTTATTTATCTGGACAGAGCGTATCTATGGTATTTCAGCGTTAACTGACAGCCTTCAAAATATTTAATGAAATGGCACCAAACAAGAGAAACTTCAAAAGGCCACTATTACTAGCCAAGATTACTATTTTCAGGCTGTTAGCTTATATCAATCATATTAAATTAAGGAATTCTAGGGGAAAATAAAAAAATTATTGCATACAGTATTTTACTGGAAATGCTCTGATATTTTCTCCCATAACACATGAAATAAAATTAAAAAACTAAATAAATTATAAAATACTAAATAAAAAATGTATACTAGTTATAACAATACATAATCCTAAAATAAATATTTAACATTAAAAACTACAAAACAAAAAGAAAACTAAAATAATAAATGCTAAAAAGTACAAAGCAAACACGAAAACATACTAAATAAAAATATAACTACACAACAGAAAAAAATCTGAATAAAAAAAAACAATCATATCATACTGCATGGTGAAATAATCAATTTCATATCAACATGAACAGAAAATATTTAAAATAGCAAAATTAAAATAACACTTTTTTTTTACTTGAAAATCCCCATTGTGGTGATGAGTGTTGCAACTTATTTACACGCAAGAATTACGATTTTTGATTGTCTGGTTTTATCTTACATAATAAACATAGTATTAACCAATGCAATACAGTTTTAGTAAGCTGAGTGGTTGTTATTACCGGGAAACTTGGCACTCATAGAAATCAACTGTCTGGTTGAACGTTACAAAACCAATAACTTCTGTCCAAATGAATCAGAAAAGAGCAAAATGCCTGCAGTGAATGTAGTTTATTAAATTCATGTCTTCGGATTGTCTGAATTTGGAACGGGGTGAAAATAACAAATGAACATAAGTTGATGACATGCTTTGATTTGGACCGTAGACATTCGCACAGGAAGCTTTTTAATGAGGTGAAGCGTTCATACGCTGAAAGCCCCATAATCACATTAGTCCATTAATAATAATGTGACGCGAAAGAGCAGCGGTTCAAAGAGCCGTTGTCGTTGCGGGTCCGTTTGGCAGTTCCGCTTTGTTTGTTGTGCTCGTTTCTGTCAAGTCAGTGGAAATACAGCATCAGCCAACTGCTCGGCGTCTTGTTCGTACTGTGGCTGCACTCCTGATCAGTGTCACTTTAATTGCAACTGAATCTATCTGGCTTCATGGAACTAATTTAAATGTGTATAATTTTGTATTTCTAAAAACTCTGTCATCCCAAATATGTAAATGTTTAAGAGGCAGCCGTCTCTGCTTGGCTCTGAGTAATATGGCTTCAATAAACTTGAGTGTCAAGTATGCTTGATTTATTTGAAGTGGAGGGGAAGACTTTAATATGAGACACATGTTTTCAATAGATAGCTAACGTTTGAACCGATAAATCACCAGAAGATGTAGAACGGCGATGCAGCAGGCAGCCAGTGATTTGTAAGTAATATAGGGCAGGCATACAATACTCTACTTCAGATGATTCACATGCAATTTTTTCCTGTTGGTTACAGTTTAGACTGCATGCAATCCGGACAATAATTACGGAGAGCACTGGATGGAGATCCCTGGAGACCGCAAGCTTTTGTCTGATTACGATGGCTGAGGAACTCTTTACAATGACCATAGCAGAGCAATAAGTGATTTTCACCTCAACAAAACTTCCAATGCTACAGTCAACACATTTATTATCTCTGGATGAAGGGGTCTTAAAATCAATAAAATATATATAAAATAAAATATACAGTAGTTTAGAAAACTAGTCCTAACAGGGCTACAGTGCAATTCGGCTAACGTAGGTATACATTCGCGCTAAAATGTCAAGGTGAAAGTCATCATAGCTTGCGTAGTGTAGACCCAGCTCCCAACACAACTTTGTGAATATAGTAACAGCAAAAAAAACACACACACACACACACACACATACACACACTGACATATAAAAAAATTACAAAATTACGCGAAGAAACTTAAATCAAATGAAACCATAATATAAAGACTAATACAATAGCATCTTAAGTATAACAATAAATAGTATATAATATTCACTATAATATAAACCTTTTTAATACATACATTTGAATACAGCTGCATAAAATATACAGTAATAAAAATTTCAAATTGACATGCAATTATTATTCACTCAATAATCATACAATAATGAAGCAATTTAATGAGCAACACACACACAAATATATATATATATATATATATGGTAAATGTGTATTCTTAAAATAGTGTGTGTTTCTTAAAATATTTAATTTATTTCCCAAAATTCCTTAGGTGGTCTGCCTTTTAAATCAAATCAATGTCATCAGCCTGCTCTCATAAATACAGTACAGACTATAAACAGGGCTTTGCATTTTCTGTGCTGTTCTCGGCTTCTTGTGTTTCACTGCAAGACAAACGAATGATTGTAGTCAAAGCCTGTTTGTGCATAGCTGTGCCAGATCAAAAGCCACACAGACTAACAAACGGAGAAATTCGCAAAACTGTTATGAATTACGGGGCTTTCCTCCATAGACAAAACACTGACAAAGTCTCCAGAACTCTGTGAGGCTTACCACTCACTAGCTACTACAAAAATCTGCCAAACAACACCATTTATTGATACAAAGTCATTCTGCAGTATCGTGCATTGAAGGCACAAGGTAAACAGCAGTCCTGGCCTATGATTAACATCCTTGACGAACACAAATTATAGCTTACAAGTGTTTTTCACTGGTGTCTTGGCCCCTTGGACCTCTACGGTCCACATACAACATTGATCTTGATCCCTTGATTAAAATTACAGTGTGCGTTTTAACGAACAACTGCATCATCTATTGATAAAATCCCTCAGCAAACAAATATGTCCAAAACATCTCTGTTGCTGAGCAGTGTGGCATGACACATCCAGCGTTCGATCAGCGTTTGATCTAGAACCCAGAGTGGGAGGGTTTGTGTATGTGCAGCATCAAAAGAAACAGTCTCAGAACACCATATGCACTCAATGTCGAACGCCCAACGTGATGTGTGAACAGCCAGAGGCCATAACATATGGAAATCCTCTGTCTTCAGCTTCACCGACATGCAACAATGTGTCGATTTACTCGTCTTAAAGGGACACTACGATGAAATGTTATCATTTACATACACTTGTGTCATTCCAAACTTTTTTTCCCCCCCTGTGGAACACTTTTAAGATACCTATTTATTGTTTCACTAAAAAAAGTAGTAAAGGGCTGGAATGACAGGGTGACTAAATTAGGACAAAATTTTCATTCAAGGGTTCTGTGCAAAATTTAAGATAGTTCTAGTGCAAAGTTACAAGTATCAAAATAATAAATATGGCTTCTACACTCAGTTTAATGATTCCAGTGATCAATGCAGTGGTTCTCGACCAGGGGTCCAGGGCCCCCTAGGAGGCCCAAGTAAACCTCCAAGATAATTCATATAAAATAAGACAAAACAAGCATTGAAATATGCTAAAACCACTAGAATTATTTTGAAACATGTTTATTCCCATATGTATTTATTTGAATATTTATTTATTTACATTTGTTTTATATTATTATTATTGTTTTGTCTACATGCTTGATCATTCCTTCATGATCACCATTGTGCATTAAGACAGCATATTTTTAAATGTCCTAAAAAAAGCTTCCAATTTGATTAAAAAGGGTTTTTACAGTCTTTTAAGTCCCACATAAATCTTTTACTCTCCAGCTTAAAAAACGGTAATAAAATAAACCAGTATAATGGTCTGAAAAACCTATTCAGTAACATCAATATTTGATCTCCAAAGAGCGTTATAGCTAAACATATCCCAAAAAGCAGCTTAAAAAGAGTTAAAAACGATTGCTGATGATAACAATAGGGTTCTATACTGATGCTGTGAAGAACCACAGAACAACTATTATTTCCAAGAACATTCTCGCTCATATGGAAACACGTGTAAACTGAATCCAGTTTTAGCTGACGATGTTTGGAGTCGCGGAACACATACTCAGATTTACAGCATGTTCAGTTGTTCCACACACACCCGTATTGGTTTGAACATGACCACCAGCTGTGTTATGTAGCCCCAGAACGGCCTAGTGTTCGTTTCAAAGGCGGCAATGTATATTTTGATGCTCATTTTCCTGTAACGCTTCACTTCACAGTGAAGAGAAGTGAGTCAGACCGTTTCTACGTTTTTCCAGCGGTTCTGCACAGTCACCACTTCTGTGTTTATCTTAATTGGCTCATATTGGGTCTCTTCTGCGTCCCGAAAGACAAATCTCGTAATGCTTGACTCTGTAAAATGGTCTGAAGTGTTTGATTATTAAGAGCGTTCTGAGTGGAGAGGGGAAAAAAATCACTGGAAAAGACCAGACACGGAGGATAAACATGACCATGCTGCCGCCATAACACAGCAAAGCATGGATCCGACTGCTGGGCAGCGTGTGGGTGGCATGCATGGTTAATTTCCACACCTGTGTGTGGGTATTTCCTTAACCAAGAAGCTACTTTGAGAGAGAGAGAGAAAGCTACTTGTAAGGATAACAAACGTAGACTTGCGTGCTTTTCCGGCTGCCTGCCTTATTTTATTACTCTTAATTCAAATTCCTGCATGGATTTTAAATTTGCCTCAGGTTATATTTATCTGGTTATATTTACTCTTTCTTTCATCCCTGAGAGATGTGCATTGTTTTTCTCAATGCATATTGCATTTTGTGAAGCGTAAAGAATGTCTTAGATCTTAACATGCATTTAAAGGTAAAAAAAACAAAACATTCCCAATTAACTCTTCCTTTTTCTCTTATTTACAACAAGTTAAAAGGCTTTTACAAGTTTGCTGGATGTGTTATGTTGCTTTTACAATGCGGAAAAAAAGAAACAGAACAATGCGCTTTTACAGTAAAGTTAGTCAGATGGAGGCGACAAAACAAGCAGGAAAAAGACTTTAAAGTTCTGCTTTGGTGGCTGGTTCACATCCTGGCTGATTTGTGCATATATTCACATTAAATTTCTTTTGTCTTTTTAAGAATGGTTGTTAAATGTTGCGCACTAAGAAACCGCCATTTAATGACATCTTGGTTCTTTTTGCCTTTATTTTGAAGGTCTCTAATTAAACCCTATATGAGCGTCTTTAAATGTGGTTTTCTGCATCTTCAGTTTGTCAGGAAACAATTCATCACCTGCTAGCTAGTTGGCAAACCTTTTTTTTTTTTTTTAAATGACTCTTTTTCTATTTAAGGAATACTGGAAAAATAATTTTTACACAATCAAATCCATGTCTGTGTCTGGAAACACTTTTGGATGTAACATCAATTAAACTGGACAATTAAGTCATTTCACAAGCCACTTCCATGTCAGTGGTCTCAGCACTTAGATCTATTCATCCAAAATAACTAACTAAATAATTGATTTATAGTTAAAATAATAGCAATTCTGATTAATAGATATTCAATGTAAAATATGCATTTTTATATATGTGAAATAAATAAATTAATAAATCAGGCACGCGACACTAAAGCAATAAACATGAACTAAACAACATAAATGCAACAAAGTGAAATACATTTATTTTCCTGTATTTTTTATACACATACGGCAAGAAAACGTTCATGTAATTTGAAATGTAAATATCATATTTGGAAAAAAAAATAAAGATTTTTTTCTTTTTCCATTAAAATGGTAAAAATATAAAGACTGTCTGTGCCACTTTTACAGGAATTACAAAAAAGCGTGTAGGATAAAACAAAAAAGTAATGACAAGCTTCCACTTCTGGGTAATTTACGAAATTTTTTGAGTGCAAGATTTTTATATATTTTTCTGCAGTCAACTGAAATTACAATTTTTTTTTTTTTTTTTTGCAAGGTAACTGTTTTTCCCTTCTTCTCACAGAATCACATCTGGGCATGCCGAGACTTTTTCCTGATCTGCTGAATAAAGCTCTTCCAACCTTTTATGTCTGAGTATGTGTTTTTGCTGCTGCAAATTAGTCTGTCAAATTAGCCCATGGGCTTTGTCAACATTCCTGATGTCTGATGCATCAGAACATCACCTGATATTATTATATTCTGAGAGATGCCAAAAAGGGACATTAGCAGCATGTGTGGTTGACACAATATATCATTATTCACAGTAAACAATAATAATAATAATAATAATAATAGACTGCAAATTTAATCTTGCACATTAGTTACTGTGGGGGAGGTGGAATAATCTACAGCAAAGATTGGCTCAGCCAGCTTTCCAACCACGTCACAACATTGGCTTCTTTGAATATCTGCAGAATCAAGCCGCCACGTGCAGGAATGAACTTGTGTTAATATATCAACAGCGTAAGACCCTCATTATTACCTCATCATCCAGACATAACAGCATCTCATCAAAGAACTTCAGGCGTAGACGGGCCTCTTTTTTGTTTGTTATGAGGATGAGATGGATCAGATGATACAGCGGTCTTTGGTTAGCAGTATAACCAGGCTTGGAGATCTGCAGGCCCGGACGGAATCTGCTGGAATGGTTGCATTTTGTAGAAGGGAAATCTGCGGAAAGGTGTGAAAATGTTAAAATAGCTGAGGGTGATACGCTTGTATTCATGACTGAAAGCATAATCAGCCAAAATATTTTATAAACAAACACACAAACAATGTGTGGAGCTGAACGATAGGCTTTCAAATCATCCATTTTTCTTCCTGTAACCGCACAATGTGATAAAAGCATGTGTATCAAAAACAATTAAATAGATATCAGATGATAATGAACATGGAGTTCAACCACAATGAATCTCGTCAGTCAAAACAAATACAGCGCCAAAGAAAAACGATCAGACTCGATTACAATCAATGTGTGTCTGCCACAATTACTTAATTGCACCTATATTATTGTGTCATATTTCATCCCGACAATTCAGAATAAAAATCTTAATTTAGGACAATTAAAGTAACTTTTCCTCTTAAATGCTCATCAATCTAATATGAAAAATATTCTCCTTAATGTAAAAGATACAGTATATTAATAGTAAGAGTATTACATTTGCTGATGCAAATTTTTCTGTATTTATAAATTAAATCACTATATTATGTTATATTAATATTACATTAAAATGTAATAAGAGTGGAAGCTTGTTTTTTTCCCCCAGATATTTTTAAATATCTTGCAATTTCGCAATTTTTTTCCCCACCACAGTATAAGGATATTTTGAATTTATCTCACAATTCAGCAAATTTGAGCAATTCTAACTTTTTCCCATTGCATGATAAATTCAGAGTTCCAAGAAAAAATTCTGAATTTTTTTTTTTTGCTTTAAACCTGAAAGAAGCTTCCATAAAAAATAATCAGAAATTAAATATTTTATTTATTTATTTATTTTTTACAAAACTAAATTTACAGAATAAAAAAAAAAAACTCACATTACATGTGATTTTTTGAAGGAAATGGACCTCACCTTCTTTTTATTCAGAGATGAAATATGGCATGTTTCTGCGCAATACACTTAAGTACTGTAGAGACTATAATAAATTCTGTGCTCTCCGCCCTGTACAAGTATAAATTAGCGCAGGGCAGAGGGCACTCGCAGGCTTACTGACTGGACTGTAAACGTGGTCATGCTACTTATATGGAGACTGCGCCAGTAATACGGCGAATTATAGCATAAATTCACTCCAGATGTGGCAATCATCCCCAGCCCTCAACCTGACAGTGCGCACAGCAGCATCTGCAGTAGCTTTTCAGTGATCAACTCTCCCTCTATCTGTCTTTTTCACAGACACACGCACACAAACACTGCGGATAGTCCACAATGTTTGCGTTTTTTCAAGAGATTGCTTCCATACCTGCATTGCAAACACTCAGTGACTCTGTTTCCTTCCACTCAAGCTGAAATAAAGGCCGTATTAGCAAATAGTGTTTATTTAACCCCTTAATAGATGCACTCTGGTGGAAGCTAGGTGGAGGCCCTTCTCAAAACAAAGCCTTTGGTTCTCTGCAGCTGACACTTTGATTAATGTGAACTAACACTGCAATTACCAGTGTTGCTATTGAAGATCTGAGGCGTGTTGTGAAATGCACTCCATTTGCTAGAATCACATAATACTGTTTAGTTTACTGTATAGCATCTAGAAGCTAATTGAAGTTATTAACATTAAATTAAAAGCTAATGATTAGATAACTATAAGCAACAGTCCTGGCAACGTACTGAACGTTCAAGAAGTTTAACTGTTTATTAAAGCTCATGTTAATATCTTATTCTATGTGAGCATATTTTAGATCCCAGTATTAAGTTGAAGTAAAATATCTAACTAATTAATTAACAGCAAATTGTGTGTTTATTAAGGCATAGTTAATTTAGTTAATAGTGGGAATTAGATGACCAAATAATTATTATAAAGTACAATTATTAAATATTAAACATGCTATAATTTAACATAACCACACTATATTTAATAATGAAAAAACGATAAATGTACGTTTTTATTTTCTTTAATAAATACTTTAATGTAATAAAATACAATTACTGGAAAGAATGATTTATCTAAATTGTAACTTAAAAAAAAGTAGCTTAAAACTGAGCTGGCAATCCAACCTTGTTCGAGGGGTGTCAAAAATTGCATTTATGAGTCGAGCACATATTAACACCACCCTAAAGTCCTGCTTTCAAGTGAGAAATGGGACTTTGATTTGATAAAATACATAGAAACACTGATTACACAAGTCATATTTACATCTTCGGTATGTTTTTAGTGTATAAAAGCTTCCTGTCATTCTCATTAAGTGAAAGAGTCAATTATTTCCAGATAAACATCACTTGAATGTTATAAACGGTAATTAGGATGAAATCGTAAGTAGGAACTTGTAAATGCATCATGCTTATTGTAAGGGAAAATGTGTTCAATATAACAGCTTTGAAGCAGAATGCTTTAAAAAATTTGAACTAAGCCATAATGTACAGATTGTATAAGTATCCTGCCACATAAAGTAGTTTTACCAATATGACAAATAAGAAAAACTAATTATGATACTTTGCTGTTTTAGCAGAGCAACTCGGAGGAAACAAATTCAGCTCATTATGCAAGTCAAATTTGCTTTATGGAAGTGCTTCTAACAAGTCTTTTAGTCATTAGAACCAACACAATGAGGAAATTGTTTTTACAGGAAAATAAATTCCCTCGGTAGGCTTTCAAGTATCAGAGCCTTCAGTGTCTCCATCAAATTACATTACGAGACAAAACTGACAGCGTAAATGAAATCAAGCTAACTGGGAGCGCTTTTACAGATGGTGCACGGCCTCTGTGTTCGCAGAGGTGTGCACGTGGAATTACTATGCAGAGTTCGGTGATCAGCAAAAACAGCGCTTGTGTTGATCGAGGTAAGGTGGTTTGACCAAACGTAGCCGAGAGCAGTTGTAACTGTCCTGTCCAGTTAGAGGCCGAAATGTGTATGAAAAAAGACGTCACAACGGGGAAAGGAAGTTTGCTTAGCTGCTCCTTTGGAGCCAGGTGCAAAAGTTGGCCAGACTCTCTCTCGTATGCGATCGTTTTAAGTCAGTTTTCATCACCTAACATCTTTATCAAACCCATGGGCCTAGTTTGTGTTTTCTTTTTCTCCTCCGTCTTGGGGGGCCGGCACAGTAAATTACAGCGGGTGATGGAGAGCGGTCCCTCGTGCCTTTGCACATGATTAATGCATTTAAATGTTCACGTAAAACATGCACCGCTAAGAGTCTTTTTGATTACAAGTAGTTGGGTTGTAAAAATGCCTCTGCAGACTTTGCTCTTTTCGAATTTGACTTTTCTGCCTCTTGGATTTTCCACTTGGTTTTTCTTTCTCTCTTATGCTACATTTGCCTGTAAAGTCAAATGGTTTTACAGAGTGGAAAGGATGGCACAGAGGTTTATTTGACGCTGTATGGACTGCTTGGAAGAGCTGTATTCTATCTCTTCAAACTAATGGCAATAGGCATTTTACTGAGCTTAATTCCTTTTTTGTTGGCATCAAATGTATTGACGGCAATATTAAAATGCAACTCACATGGGAGGACTAAAGCAAGAAGAGAACCATTTGGAGCATTCGCGAGAAACCAGGTCTTGCACTAAGGTTATTTTGATTTCAGCATCAGTTAAATTTACAGCGGTATTTATGAAATAAATACTTTTGACTACGCATAGTAGTGCTGTGATGAACTATATTTAGTCATCAACATAGATTTAAGTGTTAAAACTGTTCAAAAATGAAAAACTGCTGAAACGTTCTCACCCAAACGCACACACTGTGGTTGTGTCCTTAAAAAGAGATATTTTAAGTATATTGGAGAGGCTGAGATACATCAATAATGACAAATCTGATGTATTTGACAAAACATGGGGCCAGATTTTAGAATATTTCAATGTAAGTGATGCATTCATAGCCAATGTGTTAATGAAAAAGGTTAATAACAATGGTGTATGACCTGTATGACCTGTATTCAGTAATGATGTGTTTAATATACTGTAGTGCCTAAAGTATTATTTGACAGCCAATAAGTCTGGATAATGCTGATTTTTTTATTTATTTATTTGTATTTTGTGCAATAATTATCATCAATATCATCAATAATTATTATTTTAATACACACACATGTCTAAGTGACTCTAAAATGTTTAAGTTGCCATAGGTTATTACATTTTAATTTATCTTATCTTACCTGATCTTTTTTTTTTTCTTTTCTTCGTTATTATTGTCACATTTGTTCTGTGAAAAAGCAAAACACTAAAATAAGTGTGTAAAAATTAATTCTTACCCTCAGGTCATCCAAGATGCAGTTGATTGTTTTTCATATTTGGAGAAACATAGCATTACATCATCACTTGATCCTCTGTAGTGAATGGGTGACGTCAGAATGAGAGTACAAACACCTAATAAAAAAACACAATAACCCACAAATGGACTTCAGTCCATCAAATAATCTTGTGAAGCTCAACGCTACAACATTAAGATGTTTTAACTTCAGCTTGCTTCCAGCAAAAATACGAGTCATCTATCCATAATACTGGTTTTCCAGTGGAAAGGTCATCTCAGTCAGAAATATGTACAGATCAAGCACTGTCTGCAAGCCAAAACCGTTTTAAACAAATATGTTGATGTTTTTTAAGGTGAGTGACACTGGAGGAAGCACTTTTATTGATTGTGGGTTATTTTGCTCAGAAGCAACTGTTTAAATTTAAAATGCCAAATATTTGGCAAAAAAAAAAAAATTCCTTTACATTAATAACAGTGCTTTAGTCTATTGTATTTTTTTCTTTCAATGCATCATTTAAGCTACTGCATAAATAAAATAAAATAATGTATATATGCTATGACATTTTAAATGAAAACCATACTTCAGGGGGCAGCTTCAACAAGAGAGAGGCAACCAAAAACAGGCCATTACAGACAAACTTCATTACTATTTCTATCAAATTTCATCAACTCAAAGCGTCATGAGGATCTGCATTGGGCTTGTTTGTTATTTGTTTGGGTGTTTGTGAGGGTTTCAAACCCCAAGCCCGTGGCAGTCTGGGTGGTCGTCTAGACTGCCAAAGATGCCCCTCGAATATTTGGATTCTGAGATTTATTTATTTGTATTCAGGATGAATATGCAAAATGGAAAGTGCAATCCTCTTTAGCACATCCTGCTAACAGCAGGTCGTTCATCCGTCCAGACTGTGGTTGGTCTGCTCAGACACTGGCGGGCATACACAGATGACCAAGGTGCGTTGGCACACCCCACCCACTCTCAGTTTAGAGGGCAAACATTTATTCACCAATCCAAGTGTATAATCACCCTTTCTGAGCGAAGCACAAAAATATGCAGAAGATGCCAATAATGTTTAATGCTCAGAAAAAGTATTTTAAGTCTTTAAGCCACTATTAGGACATTTTTATATGGTATCTAATAGTATGGAATGCATGTGTATATATATATATATATATATATGCTGTATGTATGCATATGTATAGATACAGGTCAAATGAGGATGCTGTCAAAAACTAATGACATAGATAATTTTTCTTCATCAGTTTAGTTCTGTTAACCAAGTTAAATCAACATATTGTGTGACCGTCGCCTGCTTTTGCCTAGGTGCACTTGTGCATAGTTTTTCAGGTAGTTGTTACAGCGCAATTATACCGAATAATATTAATTAACTACATGTTCTTATATGGATAGGGTTAAAATTAGGGTTTGTCTTGGGTTACTTGCATGTAATTATTCATAATTTAGTATTATGTACTGTACATGTAGTACAAGGACACCTTAAAATTAAGTGTTACTTACAGTATTTATATATATACACACACACACACGCCATATTAGTGCTGTCAAATAATTAATTGTGATTAATCACATCCAAAATACGTTTTTGTTTAAATAATATTTGTATGTGTGCTGTATATATTTATAATTTATATATAAATACACACACATGCATGAATATATATTAGACAAATGTTATGTTTGTATACTAATTATATTTACTTATAATACTAATTATATAAATATATAGACCAATATAAACAACGTACTGTATGTAAATATTTTTAAATACATATACTGTTTATTTATATATACATAATAAATACAAAGAACACACAAATATTTTGTAAACTAATCATTCAATCGTTTAACTGCATTAATATACACACACACAAATATATGTATGTATGTATATGTA
>JAUMHP010000076.1:18549444-18561441 GCA_032361065.1 Enteromius trimaculatus | reverse complement strand
TACCTTCATGTTCCCTTAATGTGTTATAATATTTATACATTTGTGGTTTTAACTAAGAGTGTGATCATTTATAACACGATTCATCCACCAGTTACAAAGGATTTTATTTCTAGTGGATTATAAGTCTCATATCTTGCCATCTCATGTCTCTTTACTTAATGCGGACAAACACCACCATCAGTAATCATAACAATACTTCTGGTATTACTAACAGCTATAAAACCAGTTATCAGATAGGACGAATGTGTATTTTACTGATATTTCAATAATATCAGTTTGATTATTTATTTATTATTTTGATGGTACCCTTTAGCAGTATAATATTTTATTATAATGCCTTACAAATGCCCTTATAATGTATTATAAATAAGGGCTTCATGGAAAGTGTTTTTTGTTTTTTTTAGTAGCAAATTCCACAAAGCGAATTTTAAAAAGGACATATTTTCCATGCATTCACCCTAAAAGGACTTCCTGCAAGAAACAAACAGTGAAAAAGCATGACGACAGCTGAAAAACCATTCACAGGTTCAGTAGTTTATCTTCAATGCCAATGCTAGATGACGCATGCTCTGACAGACAGAGATATTGAAGTTGATTTGAATGATAAAATGCATATAAAAGTTTCCTGTGATCAAACGATTTCCACCCACTGACAGCTGCTATAGGGACCATATCTAAAAATAACAAAAAGCCCCATGGAATTGTGGAGAGCAAATGATTGACATGAATAATGGAAACAAAAAATGGCAAATATCTCCGAAAAATCCTAGAGTTAGTCATTCTTCTGAATTTTCTACATGAATGTATATTTTGCGTACATCAGTGGGTTCTGTTTAATGTGCTTTCCTTATCATTCCTGAATGTTTCTACTATAATAATTGCATTTATTTGCACAGTCGTATCTCTCTTTCATGCGTGAAACACAATGCAATGTGATACTATGCACATACTCATAACTGCATTTAAAATAAATGCAGATGTGAACTAGAATGTTGTTTTCATTTAACTGTAAATAACGTGCAATTAGGTGTCCGAACATAATTTCAGGCAGGTACACTCTTTTCAAAAGCATGCAAACGTGTACTACATTTTTATGAGGGATGATATGACTGTTTCAAGTCTTTTTATGTATTCCTTTTGAGTTTACATTCTCTCTCTTTCTCTCTCGCTATTGAGTATATAAATAAGAACTAACTGAACTTCCGGGAGACTTGGGATGTCGGCTGACCTAGGTGTACAGAATAAGACTTTGTTCTTTCAGACGAACACAGTCAGAGTTTTTTCAAAAGTGATTCTGGCTCTTCCAAGCTTGGTAATGCTGGTGGATATTGGCTATAATATCTGCTATATCCTCACTCTACAAATAACGGTGACTTGACTGTAACGGGACTGTAGGTTTGTGGCTATTTCTGAGTCTATTTTTAGTCTGTAAAAATTACACAACTTCTTGCAGTAGCATACCAAGTCACCCCCTGACGGTTTAAAAATTCTGGAATTTAATTATGAAAAATGCAAATGCTGATGATTGAAAATTAAACATGTGCACTGAATATTTAATATCTCATCAAATAAACTGCACAAACAGTTTTCTGTTAAAACAAGATAGCACAGTTTTTTGACATTTTAGGCAAGCAGCAGCCAACATTTGATTTTTAGCGACCCAATTCAATAGGCTACTTTTTTGTTCAACACTATTACAAATTAGGTTTTTTATACAGTGAAAAAGAACTGTATTGAGTGCTCAAAAGTCCTCTTTTCAGACAAAAGTAAACTTTGCATTTCATTTGGAAATCAAGGTCTGGAATCTGGAGGAAGACTGGAGAAGCACAGAATTTAAGATGCTTGAAGTCCAGTGTGAGGTTTCTGAAGTCAGTGCTGATTTGGGTCATGTGACATCTGCTGGTGGTCCATTGTGTTTCATGTGATTGATCTTAGGAAATATAATATGTTATATATATTTTATAATATTTTGAGATACTTGAATTTTGACTTTCATGAGCTGTAAGCTGTAATCATCAAAATTAACAAAAAAACTTTTGAAATATTTTACTTTACATGTAATGAATCTAGAATAAAAGTAAAAAAAAAATTTGAGATGCACCTGTATTAATATATATTTTTAGTGGACTCAAATGAAATGAGTGCACGGTTGGCACAGTACTAACTGTATGAACATACTTTTTTTTTTAAGAACCAATCAGTTTCCAAATAAAATAAGTTACCATAATAACAATAACATACTGTAAAGGAAAGCTGTAAATTAACAATAGAGAACTGTAAATTAACAGTACAGTGCTGCCAACCACACCTGCCTGTATTTTACTGTTATTTTACAAGGCAATTTTTTACAGTTTCATGCACAGTGAATTCTGGAGCATCTATCAGATTGTGACAGATTCCTGTTTGTTTGCAAAAGTGACACAAATCGATCTTGACACATTTTCTCTGGCATTTCTTGCTATAATGAAGCTCCAGAAGCGATGAAATGAGAAGGACAGTTTGACGCTACTGGCTGTCACGTTGACACACCAGTGACAGTTGTAATCCTAATCAATAGGATGGCTCTTGATGATTCCTGTGCAAGCTCAAGTCAGCACACGGGTGAACGAGTTTGTGTACTGTAAGTCATCCATGTATGAAGAGGGATTATTCTTTATGAAAAGGTGGGGGAAAATTATGTGCGCAGTGCAAATGATTATGATTACAGAATGTCAAACTGGAGTGTTTTTCCTGGGGACGCAGAGGTGAAATTGAAAACCCCTGGATGACATTTGCAGTCAATTCAGAGGGAGAAGCTGGAATGGATCAATACACCTCTAAACTGTCTCCTGCTGTTGATTATGGTGCAGGGACGTTCTTGCTGGTGGTTGGTAAGTGCTGCTTTTTCATACTGCTATTGAAAAATACAAGCAAGGTTTTCCATTTTCTACAGTAATGACAACCCTCTGAATTAAATCTAAGAAATCTTGTTGAATTTCTGAAGAGTGTGGGTGACAAAAAGTTTCATAACCTTCTTTCAGGTTCTTTTTAAATAGGAATGACTGTCACTGGTAAAATCTATAATCCGTAAGATCCATATTTTCAGATTTGATAAATGCATTTACTTTGAGAAACTGAAACATTCCCACAAAACATATACATTTTTGTTTGATCTATATGTTTTGTGTTACATGAGATTTTGTACATATAGTCTGAGATTTGTATATGAAAGGGAACGGCACACATATCAGATTTCACAGTGTGATACACACCAGTAATTGCCTTGTCCATCATTTCATCACAACATGCTAGAAGCTTGGAACATCTAAATGACCACCACATGAGTTCAAAACCAGCTTGTTCCAGATCTATCATCTTTAGCCAGGTACCCTGAATACACAGTACTAAATAAATGTTACCTGTGATATTAATGATTACACAATGATGTCTTTTGCTTAGAATGGAACTGATGCTAAACAGGCCGCATTAGGAACCAGACCAACTAAATGCAGACTTATGCTGCATTCACGTCATGTTGTAATTCCGAGATGACAACACATGACATTCTATAGCAACACTATCAACGCCAAAGCCTTCACATGCTCCTGAAATCGTAATTACAATTTGACAGATGTGATAGAAGTACCACATGATCGCTGCCAGGTTCAGGTAGGCGCTACATCTGAGTCCCACTACATTGAAAGCTATGGGTAAAATGTCACTTGTCATCTCGGAACTACGATAATTACGACATGACGTGAAGGCAGCTTTAAATTCTGAAACAGTCGACAATGGTGACATGGCTGACTAAGCAATGGTTTTATAACATGTTCAAAAGTCTTATAACAATTCTGTGATTTAGTCATTATTTCAATCTTATCATTATATGGCTCAAGTGTAGATTGACCAGATTTTTTTTCAGAGTAATGCCAGGACAGAACAATTCTTAGTTCCCCAAAGAACTAACCATTGATTAATTTGAAGAACCTTTTAACAATCGAAATTCTGTGGATATTTAAGAATGTATCAACTATAGACGCCAAAGAACCTTTTAAGAAATTTTAATAGTGAACTCTCCTTCTTGCTGTACATCACAGAATCACAAGCTATATATCAATAAATAATTTAAAGATTAACACTTTTTTTATATTGTTGCTTTGACAATTGATACATTATTCAAAAAGATGAAGAATTGGGCAACACAATTTGGATTTACACTGATTCCATGTTTTTACTTTTACTTTTTTACTATATAGCACCACTGAAAGAGATCACTGAATGCAAGTATACTTACTCTATGAATCTAGAAATATTAATTGCTCACTGTGAATATTGTCACACTTGTGTTGGCAAGGAATGCTGGAGACAAGGAACAAAAACAAAATGTTCTTTTAGTAACATCCAAACACGTGAGTTCCTCACACAGGAGACGGCTGGAGACATATGACAGCATAGACCTGGCAAACAAGAACTGAAAGAACAGGGTTTTATTAAGACACAATCAACAGGAGACAGAAACACATGGGGAGCAAAAACACATACGCGCACAAAAAAGTCCATAATTCTGACAGATATATGTATGTTTAAATATTTATCTCAGGTTATGCATTGCATAAAAATGAAGTAGTATTAGACTTTTGCTTTGAAAATCAATGCAAGTATAATACCTGCCATTCTAGAAGGGAGGTGGGAATCTGCACGTTTTTTCATACCATGAGTTGAAAGTGCAATGGGGCTAGAGAAATGCTCTTTTCATCTCATTGAAGGTCAGATGAATAAGATCATTGAAAACGTTCCTCTTACGTCCTCTGGGAGGGTTAGATGTATAGTGAATAAATTGAGTATATATGCATATATCTACATATACACACATACATGTACACACACACACACACATATATATGTATATATATATATATATATAGAATAGAAAAGAAACACTCCTACTGAACGTAGCTTTTTTCAGCTTTCAGACACTGCCAGTGCGTGTGGAGCACAGACCAGGCCAGCTTTTCCTGAAAGTGCCCACCTGATGTGGTCAAGAGAATGTCTTTGTGCTCCACTGAGCTGTACAAAGGAAATCACTTGTAATGCTTTCAGAGACATCTCACGTGAGCAAATCTCTAAGAATGCACTATATCTGTCAAATACCTGACAAATATGCCCCATTTCTGTCTAGTTCCCATATACTGTTGTAAGAGTGCAGAACTTAAAATCTTCTCTTTTGAACCAGTTATGTATACAGTTTAACAGCTCAGTACACTAAATTATCACCAATGATGCATCAGGCACTTTGTCTGATTAGAGTGAGATTAAACTAAATATAAAGCAATATTCTTCTTTTGCTTAATTCATTTTTAACACCTCACAGTAGAGACCGCCTGAATAAACAGAGTGCGGAAAAACATGCTGTACTTATTTTTCTCTGCTATCAATGCAAGAGCAGTGAAACGACATATTCGTGTCAGAGTGGATTTGCTGTCATGCAACAGCATGATTTATAGAATACCTGTTAGGCTTTTCTGAGAATCGGTTTTAACACCGTCATAAGGTTGATGTCCCTGCCTAGATTAATAGATCTATTTATGAACTTGACATGAACAAATGTTGACATAATTAAAATGCCAGCAACGTGACATTAAATGTGCTAATGTGAAAAGACCTGTTTCAAACAAATTTCAGATAAAGCACTTAAGGCTCTCCTAAATAAAAAAATAAATAACATAAGCTATTAATTGCTGGCATAACTAGCTCACAAAAATGAGGATACAGACAGAACTTCCAAAATACAACAAATGTAACAAATCAATGCCAGATTCAAACTCATTTAGAACTGTCTATGCCATTCACTGGACATTTCACTTTCAAAGTGTTGGATAATGTAATTTCCAATGAACCTGGGTTACATAAAATGCAAACAGCCTATAAAATCATTATGCCTGTCTTTTTCAAGTGCTCAAGTACCATATCTTACATACAGTATATGAGTCATCATAAATGGTTGTGCTAAATTATTTAAAGGGTCTTTTGAAATGAAAAAGTAAAATATTTCCCTTCAGTTCAGAAATAAAAATGGAGATTTGACCTTTTTGAGCCATTTTTTTTTTGTGCCTACTTAAAACAGAGATTTTTTTTGTGGATATATGAGATCAAAGGTGTTCTATCTCATTAAGCACAGGTGTAGAGAATCACATTAACCTAACTGAAATAGTAGGACCACAAAGTTTGTCTGGTGAGATAATCTTATTAAAAAGGGTGCTTGTGCTGACTTTCTTTTAAATAGGCTTAATACCACTTGGTTTGATATTCATATCAGAGTAGTATTTGATTCAGTTCATAAGCATTCTTTGTGTAATACTTAAGGTTTTAATTTGCCTTAGGCACCATGAATGCAGCTGCTACTTGGAATCTAAATCACAAAAATTGAATATTACTGTACAGATTTCATCTCTCAAAAGCCCACCCTCTTGTTTTTTCTTAAAAATATTTCCAAGAACACTGTTGACCGCACAAAAGAATCAGTCAGATCTCGTGCATGCTTTGTACTGCTGCTGGCTAGATTGACATGACATGCTGCTGTTCAACACAGGGTCTGCTAAATTGATCTTTAGTGGATTTTCATGACAAACAGATGATGCAGAATATATTTTTTTCAGTTGAAGAGTCATCATGATTGCTTAGTGACATTTAGAGTATTTCAGTGGTTCCTTCAGCTTACTGAGATAAACAAAAAAGCTTTGAAAAAAATATATATGCACATACTGTTTAAGCTAAAAAGCAAGGAATGGATTGGCCAAACTGAGACTGTACCGCATATAGCCATGTGATCTATTTTGCTTATTGAACAAACAATAAGTCAAAACAAAGGTTGGGATCTTTCAAGTTTACAAAATATATATTCATACAAGTATACATTATTTCAAAAGCATCAAAATATTTTGCCATTAATTACTCACCCATATATCATCCCAAGCCTGTAAGACCTTCGTTCACCTTCAGAATGCAAATTGAGATATTTTTGATGAAATCTGAGAGCTACCTGACCCTCCTTAGACTTTAACACAACTGAAATGTTCCCAGGGGAATGTGCTTTTCCCCTGAATGTAAACAATTCTGATTATGTCAAATACTATCTCCAAAATAGCGGAAGACGTAACTCAGGGGAGAAGAAAGGTTGAGTAAATTATATTATTTTTAAGTATTCTTGTAGCGTGGCAAAACTGAACTTGAGTCCCTGATGTCGCATAGACTGTTTTACTGATCTATTATGTTTCTGGACCTGGGAACATTTTAGTTGTATTGCTGCCTATGGAGGCCAATTTCATAAAAAATATCTTTAAAAAGGTCCTACAGGTTTGTAATAGAATGAGGGGAATAAAGTGGAGCGACAAAGTACCCAACACCGGTTCCTTGCATGTGCTGGGGGGAGTTCCAGAAAGCAGGTTATCTGACAAATTCAGGTATGTTTAAGAGTAAGCGGATATTATCAACTTTCGGTTCCAAAAACGGAGGTAACTTTAAGGGGAAGCAAGTAGCTTTTTTTTTGCGTTGGTTTCCATAGAGACTTGTCGATTCGTTGTTCTGTTAAGAATGTCTTGGATGTTAACCAGGAACATACTCTGAATGAACTTACTCCTGGACGTGTATTTGGAACCAGCATACCTAGAGTAAACAAGGTTTTAATGGATCAACCGAGAATTCAGGGTTTAGCAGATGGTAAATTAACCTTGCTTTCTGAAACAAAGGTCTCCCCAGCATGTACACGCTGCTTAGACAACCCAGGATGAGCTGGCCTGACCATGTGCACTGAATGAAAGATGGCCGTATCCTAAAGGACATGCTGTATGGCGAATTAACCTCTGGCAAGAGATCTGTAGGCCACCCCCAGCTGCATTATATGTTTACAAGCGTGATATGAAAGCTCTCAACATCAATTTGGAGAACTGGAAAGACGTTGCAGCTGAAAGCAACAGGTGGCGCATTGTCCTTCAGATACAATTTAGGTTGGGAGAAGAACAGATCCAGATCTCTGTGAAGTCTCTGATGACACGGCCACAATTGAACACATGCATCCACTGTGGCAGAATCTGTCTCTGCCGCATCGGCTTTATTAGCCATAGCTGGTGTTGAGTGTGGTTATTTAAAGATATTTCAAAAGGTAAAAAGGGCTGCAGTCAATTTTACTTGTTGAAATATCCATAAAATGCAGTTTTTAGGGTTGCAAAGGGGTGGAAACCTTTCAAAAATTTCTGGCTTATTCCAAAAATTCCTGGAAAGTTTCCAAATTTTGGGAATATTTCGAAAATTTTACTGTAAATTTTCCACCTTTATGCAACCCTAGCAGTTTTCCACTTGCCAAAAAGTGATTACAGATTCTTCTTATTGAGTGAACAATAGTTAACAAATCACTTTTTGGCAAGTGTAAAACTGTATTTTATGGGTTTTATTGGACATGTAAAGGTATTTCAATAGGTAAAAAAGGACTGAATGAGATGTATCAAATATTGATATATTATAACAACCAAATAACAACCATGAATAAAATCATTTTAAAGTCATTTTGAGGCAGAAAGAACAGTTCACTCAATACGAACAGTCTGTAATAACTTTTTATTATTTTTATGTAAATCTGAATTTATAGGTATTTCAACAAGTAATTTCACGAGGGTTGAAAAACAGATTATGCAAGCAGGCGCAGAAAAAGTGAATAAAAGGCCTTACCTCATGATGCTCTTTATGGAATGTAAACCAAACTCCGAAAATCCAAGATGAAACATAAAACTGTCGATTATATGAAATTACCACAACCTTGTAAAGCAACGCTGTGTGTCAAACTAAAATAAGTTGTCTTTAAAACTATAAAATGAACTACTTTTAGCTATATATGTAGCTAGCTATCATTATCAAAACGCTTTGGATTTAATATGCGCTTAGAGTTCTCTTTAGAGAGGAGTTGCTTATTTGTTTCCCTAACAAGTCACCAACATAATACTTTTGAATATACTTCCTATTGTACATGCACCATGGACATAATTTTGGTCGATGATCCTTGTGAGGATTTACCTTCACAAGGCCTGTGTAATGTACGCGCTTCTTAACGTCAGCACACAGGCACGCTGTACGAGGAAAGCCCTGCGTTTAAACGTATATAAACTATGTTTAACACGAGCGTTTGGAGATAAAATAATGATTACAAATAATTTGCTTTCTTGTTTTTAATATTTTAACAATAATTGTATATAACATAATAAGCTATAATAATATAAAACAAAATCATTTAGTTCAATTAAAAGTTAGGGAAAAAAAATATATATATTTATATTTATGTTCCTTTAATAAGTTATATTATCATACAGTACACAGGTCAATAAATAGGTCTCTTAAATGATACACAATCTTGTTACTTATTATTTTTGTTTAGTTTTTTTTTTTTTAATGCGCAACGTAATCATCAGGAATTAGATTTTTTTTCTTTATCACTTTTTTTTCTCTCCAGCCATTCTTTCCATCCTGGGCAATGCAGCCGTCCTTGTAACAGCTGTCTGGCGTCACAGCGTTCTCAAAGCTCCTGAGCTCCTCACGGTCAATCTGGCCGTGACTGACATTGGCATGGCTCTCAGCATGTACCCGCTCTCAATCGCCTCTGCATTCAACCATGCCTGGATTGGAGGTGACCCTTCCTGTCTGTACTATGGCCTGATGGGTATGATCTTCAGCGTGGCCAGCATCATGACCCTGGCCGTTATGGGGTTAGTGAGATATCTGGTGACAGGAAACCCTCCAAAATCAGGTACCATGCTGATTCCATTAAGGCCTAAATTACATTTTTTTAAAAAGCATCTTAAAATGTTCAAATATTCATTACTTCATTGCTTAAATTCATTTAATTGTTGCTCCATCTAAGAACATTTGGCTTTGGGATTCAAAAAATTAATGTGTGTTTAATTAACCACATTTTTCTCTTTTTAATGAAAAAGCTTTTGTGTAAGATTTTAAAGTTTAAATCCATACCACTTACTGTAACTTTCAAAACTAAAAAGCAGCACTGTGAAAAGATCAACTAGCCCAGGTGCCATTTTATACAGTAAATTGATGAAAAAAAACATTACATATTACATATAATGCAATCACAGTTATAAAATCCAAATCAGAAGATAGAGGTGAATGTTTGAGTGTTTCTATTGTTCAATCAAGAAAGCAGAATCATCACAAATGGCAGAAAGACACAAATAATAATAACTTTGCCACATCAAATTTATACAGTACCATTATGTGCTATGCATTTAAAGCTTTAATGGTTGTAATGGCTTCTATGGTTGTAAATGAAATAAAAATAGATTTAGAGCTATTTACAACTAGAAACAACCTTTTCTTTTGTATTGTGATTGAATAGATTATAAAAAAAAAAATGCAAGGTGGGGATTCGGTTATGTCTATCAGTTGCTGACTAAATGAAAATTATTAAATATATTTATATGCATTTATAATAAAGTCATTCTAGTACTTAAATTGACAACAAACTGTGTAAACTTTCCAGAAAAGGCTTCTTCTACTTAATTTTTTGTGCATTTACAGTACAGTACAGAGTCATCTGTAATTTGAGGGATCTATTTAAAAACTCAGTTTTTCCTCGTTGCGCTGTTTTTCTTTACATTTTCAAATGTTAATTACCTTCACATTGCCTCTCTATTTTACAGAGTCCGCAGCGTCACCTGCAGGAGAAAAAAAAAACTATCCCTAGCGACGGATTTGCAATTCGCTCCATCAGTTTATAAACCGTACCCACAAATTCTTAAACTGTTCCCTCGTTTAAAAAAATCGTGCCCACTGATTATTAATCCATACCCACAGATTCATAATCTGTGCGCACGCTTTCGCAAATTGTTCCCACGGGACTGTAAACTGTACTCATGGATTTGTGGCCCCACCCACAAATTAATAATTTGTATTAAAATAAGACTATGTGCCATAAGCCTGGTTTATTTGGTAAACTTGTTTTATGGAACAGGCCCCTGGATTCATTGTATTGTTTATTTTTTAAAATGGAGAATTTTCTTAGTTTTCTAAAAAAACAATAGAGTAACACTGACACACTCTTTGGATGACGCGACTCTGTCAGTGTTTTGAGAGGAGAAGGTAAAAAACTATACAAAGCAAATAATGTGCACGCTTTCACAATCTGTTCCCACAGGACTGTTAACTGTATATAATGTAATTGTATATTGTTTTATTGTGTAAATACTGGGGGCGGGGCCACAAATCCATGAGTACAGTTTACAGTCCAGTGGGAACAGATTGTGAAAGCATGTGCACAGTTTTTTAATCTGTAGGCACGATTTGTTAAACCGAGGGAACAGTTTAAGAATTCGTGGGTACGGTTTATAAACTGAGGGAACGAATTGCAAATCCGTCGCCACGGATTGTTTTTTTTTCTCCTGCTGGTGATGCTGCAGGCTCTGTACCATTTACAAAGAAAATCTACATGAAGAAAAAATAGGTTATTGGCAGTAGGATAGAGGACTTGAGAGTCTTAAGAATAAGCATGGCTAGACTTTTACATGTTTGCTAAAAATGAAAATAATGAGTGAACAGCATCAAACTTTTTCTTGTTTATCTGTTCCAGGGAGCAAGTTTCAAAGAAAAACTATTAGTATATTGATCGGTGTGATCTGGCTGTATTCACTGCTCTGGGCAGTGTTTCCTCTTCTGGGATGGGGAGGATATGGGCCGGAACCCTTCGGTTTGGCCTGCTCTGTGGACTGGGCTGGGTACCAGCACTCCTTAAATGGCTCCTCGTTCATTATGGCTTTGGCAATCCTGTGCACCCTGATCCCATGTGCGGTCATCCTGTTCTCCTACACTGGCATCGCCTGGAAGCTCCACAAGGCCTATCAGTCTATCCAGATCAATGATAGCCTGCCCAACTCTGGGGCCGTTGAGAGGAAAGTCACCCTGGTAAGGGTTCCCTTTCAGTCGGTCACTTCGACGTCACGTCGGAGACCGACGAATAGGAATCTC
>JAUMHP010000076.1:18519259-18532926 GCA_032361065.1 Enteromius trimaculatus | reverse complement strand
GTCTGTCGTCACGACATAACGTCTCCGTTCCCTCCATCAGGGAACGGGGGTTACAATAGGTAACCTAGACGTTATAAAGTCGTAATTACGAGATAAAGTCAGAATTGCAAGTTAAAAAGTCAGAAGTTATAAAGTCAGGATTGCGAGACAAAGTCAGAATTGTTAGATATAAAGTCGGAGTTGCAAATTATAAAGTCGGGATTGTGAGGTATAAAGTCAGAATTGCGAGATATAAAGTCAGAATTGCGAGATATAAAATCAGAATTGCGAGACAAAGTCAGAATTGTTTGATATAAACTCACAATTCTGAGAACATATTAGTCTTTTTTTTCCACTCATAACTCGCAAGTGAGTTTATATTTCACAATTGAGAAAATTTGTCAAAATTGTGAAAAAGTCGCAATAACCTTTTTATATTTTTTATTCAGTGGCGGAAACAGGCTTCCATAGAATGTGCACCAAACATCACCTGCCCCCAAAACAGATCTGAATGTGTTATTCTGCTCTTTTACAGATTGCTGTGTTGATCAGCATCGGGTTTGTAGGCTGTTGGGCACCTTACGGCATCGTCAGCCTGTGGTCTGTCTACCGGCCCAATGACTCGATCCCTCCTGAGGTCAGCATGTTACCCTGTCTGTTCGCCAAGTCATCCACCGTATACAACCCTTTCATCTACTATGTCTTCAGCAAGACCTTTAAACAAGAAGTCAACCAGTTGGGCCGCCTCTGCGGGAGATCCAACATCTGCCGTACCACTGATGCCAAAATTGGCCCGGAGAATACCATCTACCTAATGTGTGATGCAAACAAGTCCAAAGTTGGAGCAGAGGAAAAAACAGTAGAGAAGAGCAGGGAGAATGAGACTGAAATGATGCCAAATCAGTTGGACATGTGAATCTGTACAAAAAAACTGATTGGTGGAAACCTTTGAACTGTTTTTGTCTGGTTAAAGGCACATGGAGTGGTTTGTGTCTTTTTTCATTCCACAAGTAGCAATTCCACTCTGTATGATCAAGCTGTATGGAATAGAGCATTGTTGTGTGACATTATCAGTGAGGTGTTTAAGTGTTGTTGTTATAAAGAATAGCATTTTGCTGACATATTCAATGCACTGTTTCAGCATTCTAATACACTCAAATACATGATTATTATTCAAATGGATGAGTCAGAAATGTATGTAATTCCAAACCTGTATGATTTTTTTCCTTGCAGCTTGCATAGATATCATGCATCTGTTTAAGCTTATGCTTTTGTTAGCATGATGATTTAATGTCCCAAACTCCATAACAGCAAAACAAAACAAAACAAAACAATTGGTTAATGTTATTAATTTATTTACAATTAGTATTAGTACAAGACAAATAAAGAGCATTGTCTCTCACAAAGAAAGAAAAAAATAGAAATAAATAGGTAAATAAAAATAATGAAAATAAGTACTAAAAATAAAACTACATATATGTTCAATAACTTCACATCATAATCATAAAACTAGTTCACATGATCCATGAAATATAAGGCACAAAGTGGGATTTATGTAATTTAGGATTTGTTAAGCTGTCAAATCTCATTTGCAGTTGTTTCCTACAAAATGTAACTATGGTATCAAGTTTTTGCTTGTCCTTTATAATCATAATTTTGCATGGTATTTATGTGCAATATTATTTCTGTCTCCTCGCAAATATGCATCAAAATTACTTTTTTTATTGTGAAAACAAAGTCAGGTTTGGAGCAACATGACAGCTGAGTAAATAATGACAATTTTTTTATTTTCAAGTGAACTATAAAACTTTTTCTTTTCCTCCGGTGTCTGTATCATCCCGATTTTGCAATGTTAAATGTTGAATTACTATTTTTACCTGTCTGATTGACTTTGCTTGCAAGTGAATGTGTTTTGAAGGTTTTGAAAGCTGTCCGAGCATTGCACAACTAAGCCATCCTCAGGAAAGAAAAAAAAAACTAAACAAAAACTATCTAGTCAAAGGACATGTGGATGCTTTGATGAAGAGCGTGGTGTTCTTTCACTTCAATGACTCCACTGTGGCCATAACCAGGTCGTTTGGGACTGCAGTCATTCATCTCGTCAAAGAACAATTTGGTGTTGGATATGCAGGTTGTTTCCCACCATTGATAAAGAGTGTTTGCACTGATTCACCCTGCAGGGTCCTGTTGTCTGTGAAGCACATGATATCCTGTTATGAAAAGACTTTTTTGTTCCGTTTAATACCTGGGGTGGAACACAAAAAAATGCTAATTTTTTAAGAGACCACTGTAAAATGATTTATTTCTCTGGTTTTACTATTTATAGGTATGTGCTTGATTAAAATCAACAAATATGTTTAAACTATTAGCTATATATAAAAGTATTTCTCCCAAATTCGAAATAAACATTGTCACTTGACAAAAAGATGCTTTCAGACTTCAAATAAATGTGAATGTGCTTAAAGCAAGGCCTCTATAGGTCTCTATTTAACCATTGGACGACCAGGTGTCTTTACAATTTTAAAGGGGTCATCGGAAACAAAATTCAATGGTGTCTGTTTTACGCAAATGATCCAGCTTCATCTTTCTGAATGTGCTAGTTAGCCAGTTTTGTTGCTAAAGATTACAGTCTATTCATCACTCAAGAGAAGAGAGGGGCGGGGTCAGTAGAGCTCATTAGCATTTAAAGCAACATGGTCCAGGATGGCTCGATAAAAACAGCTGATTTTAAAAGATTTTACACTACAATTGAGAAATTTTAACCAAAGTATGTTATAGACTTTTCATTAAGACCCTAAAGAATAATATCAACTTGTGGAAAATGGGCATCTGAAGAAACCTTTAAGGATGGAAGCAGCCTGACGCTCAATGTACAGTATCCCTCTGCCAGTCAAGACAGAATTGAACATCACTCAAATGGTTGTAATTACAAATTAATAATTTATTTTCAAAATATTAACTGATCTTGAAACCTTTGAATCATCACCCCATCCCCATGGTGGGCCCTCTGTAAGTTTACTTCACTATATTGAATTACATCCTATCCTTATTAGAAAATTATGTAGGGAAAGTAATAGATTTATTTATGAAAAGTGCATCGTAACATGAGTTCAGACCTTTGTCACGGAAAGCCTTTTCCTGACTATGCTTTATAAATCACAAGAAAGTATATATCAGTTGAAAACTTAAAATCTCAAAATTCATCTTTTAAAATCAGACACTGCATTACCATGAAAATGGCTAATCAAAACCATGTTACAAAATGTGTTCATTCATGAATTACAAAAAATTAGGTTTGGATAGTGCACTGACAATTTAACAGGTAAAATGATTATAATATAATGGTAAAATTAAGAAATGTTTATTGATTTTAGTATTTTACACTCGTTTATTCACTGCCTGTCTGGGCAGCTTGGAAATATCACCAAAATATCTAAAACATTGGAGAGTTAATATCTGAAGCTAAATAGGCTATTTAAAGTAGTTGATGTTAAGTTAGACAAATAACACTGACACTGCTTTTAAACATGCTGTTTCATAGACTGTTTCAGATTCCATATATAATTGATAAAGCTGTTAAATGTCCCAGCTAGAGCGCCACATGTTCTAACAGATCAAGTCTTATTATGCAAAAATATAAATATGGACTCTTAAATCATTTTGGTGGTATACTGACTTTAATGAGGTTATGTCTCTTTCCCAAATGTGTGTTCTGCAAGTATGCTGTAAGGTTGGTGAGCTGGAACGACATTTTGATTTATGGCAACAACATTTACCAGATTTTGTCTTATTACAAGATAAAAAGATGCAAAGTATGAGCAAGACATTCTCTCACTGTTAGGTTTCAAGAGGATGTCAAATTTTGATTGAGCTGTAACTAATGTAGGCTACTTTTGAAATTATTACTAATATTATAATTCAGGATGAAATCTTTGAGAATGACACAAACCAGCTACCATAAAACTATTTGCTGGATTTCTGTTCTAGATAGCATCCAAAACCATCCAAGCAGCAGGATACAATCATTTTGCATTACATTCGAAACAAAATAGAAATCAAGATCTAAAGCTTAACAATAAAACCAATACACATTTAATTAAAAAAAGTGTTGATGAGCTTTGGCTGTCAGGGGCCACAATTTAATACTTCACTGGCATTAATGCAGAAGAGCGTGTTATGAGTCACGTCTGTAATTTCAGTCACTGCAGGTACAAGGAAATATGAGGAAAAACCTTGGGTGATAAGACTTTGTTATTTAGTGACCTGGATCTGTCCATGCAATGTCACAACTAATTCACATCACTAATTCTCACCTTCCTCACGTCACATGATGTCCTGATTACACTTTAATATTAGCCACTGAACACATCCATGCTTAAATATGACCTGCATTCATACACTGTAAAAAAAATCCATAAGATCTAAGGTAAAAAAAAAAACTGGCAGCTGTGAATAATACGGTAACCAATTTTTTTTGTGTTAAATTTACAGTTAAATACTGTAATTTCAAATAATAAACCGTAATAACTGATATATCGTACATACCAACCTAATATAGTAGTAAAATCTATTGTATACTTTTAAAAGTACCAAATGCAGGTGGTGATGGGAAAGTAACATGTACAACCAAAGCCCAACACAAGTAGCTTTTCAATAGTAACATATATACAGGGTGGGCCATTTATATGGATACACCTTAATAAAATGGGAATGGTTGGTAATATTAACTTCCTGTTTGTGGCACATTAGTATATGTGAGGGGGGACACTTTTTTCAAGATGGGTGGTGACCATGGTGGCCATTTTATTAGGGTGTATCCATATAAATGGCCCACCCTGTAAAAGGTGTTCAGTGTCATTCACACAAACACTAAACACCATTATGGTAAGAATAACTGATAAAAAAAAATAACTAAGAAGAACCGAAGTTATTTAAAAGAAAAAACATTAAATTCAAACAAAATGCAATGCAGTGAATTCTGGGAATGCCAGTTTGCAGTGTTTAACAGGAATTAACCGTTTAACGGGTGTCCTCCATGTTGTCATTAGTCCTCTGCGTATTTATAACGGTCTGTTTGAGTTTACCCTTGTCCGTGATTAATGTTGTAAAAAGTTTTGCTAATCTCCGGGTCTCCAGCGATCTCCTTACAAGCACTGCACATAACAACAGGTTTTTACCGTAGCTTTTTTACAGTATTTTTACAGTTTAACGCTTAACTTTCCATTCACATTTCCGTTTTTTCTGTTTAGAAAAATAAGTTTTTTTTTTTATAGATCTAATACATATTACAGTATAAATAAATCAGATAATGGAACAGTTAATAATTTGTGTTGTTTCAAATGTTCATTTAATAAATATACACAATTTTACTTATATATTAATAAATGGATCAAAATTCATCAACAATCTGATGCCCAAGAATTTTTTTTCTGCTGATATATAAAATATGAAATACCATGAATTAATATTTACTGAGTAATCTGCTATTTTGTAGAGAAATGTGCATTTTCACCTGCACTTTAGAACCAACGGCTCGTTTAACATGCCCCCACATTTTTTCTGTCAGAGTGGACTTATTTTTATAACACTTTTTCTCTTATTTGCTGTAGTGTTGCTGCCAGCGGTCAATGGTTAAGTTGCAGAACAGGTAAGCCCGAGCATTAGAGTGTGTTCAGCGCATTAATGGAAAACGGATAGCTAAAACCTGCAGAGCAGCATATGACTTTGCCAACTCTTTAAGGACAGTATGGTACTAATATCCTTTAAGAAAGATACGTTTTTTTATTAAAAGAACTACTTACTATTCAAATACGAGTTTTGAGCAGTGTGGAGTAGTGTTTGTTGTTTCTCCGATCACAAATGCAGATATGGTAATGTTTACAAGTAACGATGCAATGTGACAAGTAAAAAGAGAGTACTAAGTCATTATAATCAGAAATTATGTCCCCACTGGATGCAACAGATGCTTGATTTGTAACGCGTTTTATTGTTTTTTTGTGTCATAGTGCCGGAACATGGCTTCACATTATGTTAAGGGGCATAACATGCTTGAGGTATCACAATGCACTGGATAGCTATGGACTATGATTAGAAAATACTGTAAATGAATAAACTGTTCAGCGTGATGACACAGAACGTCTCTGACAGCGCCTGTATATTGCCATTTAGCAACTTGTTAGTCTTTTTTAAAAAACAATCTTTTTTTTTTTTTTTTAAATCATGAGTGGGGTTTAACTGGTGGGTTTTATGTTGTAAAATAAAATGTGAAAGTATATTGAGCTTGTTAAACCACAAACCTTATTTTAGGGAATTTAACCAAAGTCCTGTTGAGAAAACCCAATGACTTTGGTGCGATGATCCGGAAGTGCTAAAATACAAATCTGCTTCCGGGCTTTTGCCTACAAAGTGACATTATAGTTTCACCACTCTATAATGTACAGTGTGTGAAAGAAAATGTGTTTTTTGAAGCTTCAACTGCATAAATACATTGCATTACACCAAATATACAAAATAGAACGGTGCATACACAACCCACAAAAGAGAATATCGAGTACAGAGAGCTATCATATTTATTATTAGCAATGGGTGCAGGGATGCCAGGAACTCTGTCACACAATTGCAAATGCTAAAAACAGCAATGTTAATAAATGTTCATCTGACAGATCATGTAGAATTGACACTTCCCACACTGTATGTCAGATACTCTAGTACAGCTCATAAAAGATTGGTATAATAAAGATCAGCTTCACAGCAATATTCATTAAGTTGAAACTTTCAGATCTGCATGGATAATCAGCATGATTCATTTCTGCCGCAGAACCCATAGCCCCTTGATCTGTGCATTACCATGACAATCAGAGCTTACGTCGTCGAAGATGACCCTCACTCACATGTGCTCACCTCAAGCCATCACTCTTGCACAGATAACAGGTTTATTGGTTAAAATGACTCACTTCCGTGATGTGCGAGCGCTTGACTAATGGCTGGTATTGACAACACTCGTAATCCCCCCTGAAAGCCTTTCAAAGGCTTGATTCTAAGAATTGGGATTTTTGAAAAGTAATTGTAAAAGTGGGTTGGCTTAACAAACTTTAGTATAACAAACACTTAGTATACTTAGAGAATACAAAGCAATGGCCGCAATTATTTATCACTCTTTAAATGTTCTGTGCTATACACAGTACAATCACAATTTAAGAAGCTAGAGTGGCCATTCAGTGAAGCCAGGATAGAAAATAATTCCAAAACTACAGGCAGTGACAGAAATTGACTTTTCCATTACGGGGTGACATTTCCCGCCTTAAACAGATTTCCAGGGGCATTTTTTAACGTTATAATGTACACTTTTTAATTTTTTACAAATCTTATTGTAATATGTTGTATAATTTATTTTACAAGATTAATGTTTTAAATATAAAATATAGTAAAAATAGACATGGTGGAGAAATGGTGGGGGGAGGGATTACACTATAAATATGAAACTATTGAAATGATTAAAAGGCCACTGAATCATTCACTCACCCGATTTAATTTCATTTCTGAATCATTTGTAAAGCATAAGTCATGCGCCGTGCTCTACTATTCGAGCTACAGGAAAGCTACTATTAACTATGACTTATCCCTCAATTAATTCTTAATTTGCTGCTTATTTCTAGTTAGAAGGCAGTGTTAAGTTTAGGTATTGGGTAGGATTAGGGATGTAGAATAAGGTCATATAGAACAAGGAATTAATACGTGCTTAATTAGCACTAATAAATGCCTAATATTCTAGTGATATGCATACATAATAAGTAACTAATAGGTATAACCATAAAATATTTATAATACATATTCATAATTTACTGAAAGTGATCTGCTCTGTACAAATAACATGGAACATTTTTTTCAGTCGTTTAGAAAATAAAATATTGTATTTTATAAAAAAAAACATGTTATTACATCAATTCCAGGAATAAAATAAGGTTTATACACAAACACACCATCAGAAAATGCACAAAACATTTGTTGAATGTTATTCTAATGTCTAAGATTGTGTATTGTCCCCTGAACTCGGATCAGGCTTACTTATTTTATGTATTAGAGAAATCTAATACATATGGCGAGCCATTAAATCAACCAACGACAGAGAAATATAACATATTACATGTTTCCACACTGAATAGATGAAAAATATTCTTAAACTGTTGCATAAACCCGTTAACAACATAAACAGACCCACAGCAAGTCCCATGAGACATGAGAATAACATGTCAAACTGAATCACATTTCCTGTCATAATCATTTTGTTGTTGTTTGGAAAAATCGAGTTAGAGGCATGGCTTTTTTTGGTAAGCTTTTTTTAATGCTGTCACAGTAGACAAACGCTACATGGGGTCTAAACACGCTGGCAGGTGGTCATTAACATGAAGATCGTTTGAAGTGACAGCTGATATTGGGATATTTGCTCCTTTTTAGGACGATAGACACCAAGGCGTGAAATTCCTTCAAAAAAAATGTATTTGCAAAAGTACCAGCATAAAGAAACTTGTTTACCCAGAGGGACAGTTTGCGCAAAATTAAAACTTTGTCAAAGATTTACTCACCTTCAAGCCATTGAGCTTTTTCAGAACCTATTTGGACACTAATGGATGCTCTGCAATGAATGGGTGCCATCAGAACTAACCCACACAACTCCAGTACATCAGTTAGCATCTTGTGAAGTAAGTCATGCTATATTACTTTCTCATTTACATCTTGGACGGCCTGAGACTCACAAGATTTACATTTTTTGGGTGAACTATTCCTTAAACTGTGATTCCTTCACATTAGCATTGTTATATTTAAAGCAAGGTTTATGAGTGCATTACAAATCAGTAACAATAAAATCAGCCAAAAAGCCATCACAGAAAGCAGATGTGGCCACTCACTTTCATATCACCAAGGGTGCACGGTTTCATATGAACTTCATATAGATAGAGTAGACCTATAATCAACATCCACATGCTTATTTCTACTGAAAGCTGAAACAGATGGTCTCAATAAGATAGAGATCATGCACAATGTCTTGCACAATAAGTCAGGAAGTCTAAACTTGAGAAAAGACAGAACGCTTCTATTACTGTATATATAAAAAACATTATCCAAGAAGTTCCTGTGCTTATGGTGTTTTCTACTGTTGAATAAAACAACAAAACAGCTTCAGAACATTATGAAATTATGAAGAAAAGCGCTGATGACCACATCAACATTTTGACTTTAATGCATTATTTCGAACTATACACATTTTAGACAAAAATCAACGTTTTTTTCCATGTTTTCAATCAAACACAACTCTGATGAGAGTCGATGTCACACTTATTACACCATGTAGTGATAACTGTTGGAATATCAAACCTTATTTTTACTTTTTCTCCATCAGGAAGCTAATGAATGGTTGTCTTGAGCTGAAGTGCATTTGGAGATGTTAGTGTGATTGCTCTGTGGTTACATGGCCTGTCGGTTCTTCTCCAGGCTTTTTTCAATGCTGTCAAGAACTTCCACCGCTGCTTGAGGAATTCTGGTCCCTGGGCCGAAGATGCAGCTGACGCCGCTCTTGTACAGGAACTCATAGTCCTGAAAAAATATGAGAAAATTGAATCAAGGAAAGCATCAACTGAACTACTTTACATCATTTTATGATTAGCCAACTAATTAATTGAATTGTGTACTGAACCTAGAACGTATCAAGTGCTTTGCAACACACATTAAAACTAATTAAGTCTAACTAATTGGTTTTTGATAAAACAATGTCAATCACAGCCATAAATAGATACAGTCTTGAACTAAAATAGAATGTACAAAATAGAAAGTAATAAAACGGTGAGAGAAAATAACAATATATGCTGCTATACATGTACATACTGTTGTACATACAATATAATGTATAATACACACACACACACACACACAAAATACTATACATAACATGGTATATAATTCCATCAAAATCAAACATTTAGAATTATAATGTATTTCAATACTAACATACAGTATATAATGCATATGCAAGCATTCAAATATAAAATAATGAATGCCTAGCATTTTGAAAATAAAATAAATAACAAAAAAATTAAGCATTACATCTTGAAATCATGCTTTTCTTCTCAAATTTTCTTGTGACTTAGTCACAAGAAGGGTTAAAATAATGGGGTTAAAATAATGTAATATTAATATAAAGTACTGTAGAGTTTGAATGGATGCACAAATTCTGACATCAACAACAAAAAATAGAAGCTTTTTCTATCTAAACTACGTACGCTTATATGATCATCTGCATTTTATTATTTACATTCAGCATGACTCAGTACTTGGCTCAAGACCCATCCAATGAGAACCACTGATTCAAACCCTCCCTTTCAAATCAAATCACATCACAGTGTATATTTTAACTGCCATGCCAAATGCTAGTGGAATCTACCTGTCCGATCCGATACAGCACAAACAGATTGCGTGCACTAAAATGATTTTCATGTCTGCTTCAATTACCGAGGCTTCACCTCCATCTGCTCACACTCACTACATGCTAACACTCAATAATCAACAACAACAATAATAATGACACTCAGGCAAGGAATCTAAAGAGCTAGAGACACCTCCAGATCTCAAGCAACCAATCACCAACTCAAGAATCCATCATGCATTCATGCACAAGTCCAAAAAAACAACACAGCTGCCGGTGCTCCCACGCAGCAACAAAATAAAAGCATACATACAGGTTACTCCATGAGCTAAGAGATCATTATGAAGGAATGTTCAGACTGACCGTATACAGGTCCTAATTACTCCCCTGAGAGTTTGACCTATACATAAATGAATGACCTGGATGCAAATTTATCTGATTATCTGTGTTATGTTAAAAGAGAAAACTGGTTACTGGCTTCTGGTAACCATCTCCTGGTTGAAGATGAAAAAACAACAACATAATATATAGATATGGCAAAGGTCAGACTGCTTATTATATTGATTTGGATCGTTTTGTTAAGCGGACTATGCTGCGCATCATTCCGAACAACCCTTAATCAACATTAAATCAATGTAACATGGGGCCTTTTGTGACTTTCTGTTTTATTAAATCAATACAAAAATGTAATCAGACTTTTTTGACATGAGATTCAAAGATCAAATGGTAAACAGAAGGAAAAAAACGACATTAAAAATGCTGTTTCTTATCGCTTCCATACACACTCTGAAAGTTCAGCGGAGTCTAATCTACATCACTGTCAAAGCATAACAATCAGGTTCTGAACAGATGATTTAAGTTGAATGTTGACCATGTCAAAATAAAGATAACAGCTCCCTTTCATGGCTCATAAAAATAATCCTCTTTACAACGCAAGGCTAAGATGTAGACGATATAAAGAAGAATGCACTGTGCAAAAACAAAAATCTGTTCAAAATGTTCATTTTTGGGTGACCTCTCTCATTAACGCAAAGTAACCAGACCATCAACGAACTGAAAAAACTGCTTTAAAGTTGTTTACTTATTTGACATCAATTTCCATACTCCATTTTTTTTAAACAAGCAAATTTCAGAGCGATTTTCTTGTTGTAATTCAGTTCACAGTGTGCCTGTGCTCATATGTCCAGCTGTCTATCAGGGGGCAGGTGGTACCTGTGGTGGTATGACCCCTCCGCAGATCACCATGATATCGGGCCGGTTCAGGTTACATAGCTCTTTGATGAGTTCGGGCACGAGGGTCTTGTGTCCAGCTGCCAGTGTGCTGACGCCCACACAATGCACGTCCGCATCCACGGCCTGCTGCGCGACCTCCAGCGGAGTCTTTCGTTATGGGAACAGACACAACAAAGAAAAATCAAAGTGCAATGAAAGGCATCAAAAACAATAACTACAATTACTGCTGCATCAGTCTCCACACGGAAGCACTTCACTTTTGTCATCTGTGACTTCACATGCTTGAGCCGTTTAAAGGTGGGATGTCTGTCCATGCTTTTATTGTTCATCTGGTATAAAATAGGGTGATCATACAAGCCATTTTCCTAGAACGCGTCCTGGCCAGGATCTATACTGCTTTGATTCAAAGTACCTCCAGAGCATCTTTAAAACGTAAGGAACCGATGTCATACACTGATCGGTCTACGCAGGCAAAAGTTTACAACTTGCAAGGATTTTAAAAGGAATTCTACTTTTATTGTCTTGGTGTGAATTTCTATTATATTCTATTATATATAGGATCATGTGACACTGTGGACTGTTGCTGGAGTAATAGAAAATAGTGGAATAATATTTCACAATATTACGGTTTTATTGTGTTTTATTGCATAAGAGACTTCTTTCAATTACATTGAAAACTTTCTTAAACCCCACATTGAGGTCTAAGAGACACGTTTTGTGCAGGATGGCTCTGAGTATTCATGGAGCACAAATGAGAAAACCGGATTATTTTTTTTTTTCCGAAAACTGTAGAGAAGTGGGAGCTTAACTCTGAGGTATGCATTTGATCTTCTCAGTCAATGTTTTGATGTTCATGGTTTAGAAAGGATCTCTTAATTGATGATAGACTCTGCTCTTAAAGGAACACTGGGTGCTTAAATGTGCGAGATAAATACATTTGAAATAAAATGAGATCCATGAACTGATTTCTTAAGGATCTTTATCACGTGGATGACTTTCAGAGAGGAGAAGAGATATTTTTAATCACACTTGAGAAAGGCTACCCACATATACAGACAAAAACTATGAAAATATAAATGCAACATCCCTGTTAAAGCATCTTTCATACCTGGAAAAGTGGGCCGACATCCACATCAAACCCAAGGTCTGCGAATCCAGTGGCTATGACCTTTGCCCCTCTATCATGACCATCCTGTCCCATTTTGGCCACGAGCAGACGGGGATTTCTACCTTCATGTTTTTTAAACTGTACGACTCTGAGAAACAAGAACACACAGCATCAAGTTACTTATGAAGCTTCAAACACTTTTATGAAGCTTCTGTATCATTTTGTGTTGAAACTAAATCACACGGGTTTAGAACTATATGACATAGCTATTCCTGTAAAGATACTGTGGTTGGTTACTTCATATATTTTCTTAGATACATTTTTCAGTAACTGAAATAAAGCTGTTTTTGGTAACTGACTTAAGGTTGAAATAATATATAAATCGAAGCTGAAAAACACTAAATAAAATAATCACCATGTGCAATGTACCCTGGAATTCTAGGAAATGTTCAGGCTGTAAGATCTGGATCTTTTATAGGTTTGGTGTTAAATATTCATGATTTAATCTTTTGTTTTTATGGTCTCTATCCCATATTTGCTTTCATGCTGTGGTAACACGGGGGGTAGACATGCATTAATCAGAGCACAAAAAATCCTTAACACGCAAAGACAAAAATACAGCGGGTTCTCTGAGCTTTTCTCTGCTCGAGTCATCTTTATTTATCATCAATTCAGCAGCTAAAGCCAAAGCTAAAACCCGTTCCTTTTAGTACTTTATGACAACAACAATAATGATGTCATAAGAGTCAAAAGGCAATTATTAAGCCAAGCAATGGGTTCAGCTTAATAATAATAAGTGCAATAAAAGATTAAATGTATTACTGCTTGATAAAATATTTTCATATTTTCATGAGTAGGTTGAACCATAGATGACCTGGTTATTCACAGGACGTGATGACTACCACAACCTTATATATATATATATATATA
>JAUMHP010000076.1:18441470-18455193 GCA_032361065.1 Enteromius trimaculatus | reverse complement strand
AGTTTGTCCAGTATAAAAACCATTACGCCTATGGAGAGTCCTCATAAATCACAAAAACCAACGTGTGTGTGTGTGTATATGTATGTATATATATGTATATGTGTATATATGTGTGTGTGTGTGTATGTATGTATGTATGTATATATGTGTATATATATGTGTGTGTGTGTGTGTGTGTTTGTATGTAAAGAGTGATAACATGAGCCTAATTTATGTATCATGTTCTAGGCCAAGTCTCAACCTTTTTTTTCAACTTTTTGTTCCTTGTTCTCCTTTTGCCTTTAAGGCCTGACCTGCACCCGTCATTCCCTTTCTATTCTTTTCTAGTCCTTTTCTGAGCACACCATGGGCGTTAGAATCAATTCTCAAAGACATAGCAGGAAGAGCATGTGAGAGAAGTCTTTAAAATAAAAGAGGGAGCGAGAGGGTGGAAGGACGAGATAAGTAATGCAGTCTGAAGTCTCACAACCCAAAAAAAAAAAAAAACCCTCTCTCTTAATTATTCTGACGGAGAGTCACTCTGGCAGCTCTGCGGTTTCACCTCACAATCCAGCATCAAGCGCCTCCAGCGGCTCATGCTGTGCGCCCCATGCATCCCAGGGTGCGTCGTTGGGCGACTGGTGATTGGCTGGTGGCGAAGCCCTTGATCATAGCCCCTGCTGTAGAGACTGATGCCCACCAGGAGGGCACGAGAGTGTTTAGAATAAAAGCATTAATGTTATTGACAGCCCAGTGTCTGACTTGCTCTCTTCCTGCAAGGTGTGTTCATTAAAGCCGGTCTCAGTCCTCTGAGGAAAGACACATGTTTAATTGATAGTAGAGGAGGGTGGGTTGGTTATTTTAGCCTCTGTGTGGTGCTGGGGTTCTGTCACACTTGTTTTTGGTTTTCTCATACACTTTGAAAATTAGACTCTTCTTTCAATGACTCCTTTTGAAGACCCCTGTGGTGTCTTGATGTTGAAATTGTTCCTATATGACCGTGTTTGCATTATGAATCTACAGTCACTGGATATTTTGCTCATTTCGGTTTGATTTGCTTGACTTTTTTTTGTCATTTTGACATGAATAATAGTTCTTGAATTATTCCAGAAGGTGTCTGAAGTTTTTAGCTCAAAATACCCCACAGATTGTTAATTATATCATTTTGAGAAATGCCTATTTTGAGATAAAGCAGAAAAAGGCTAAATTACGTGCATGTCCTTTTAAAAACCAAATGAGCTGCTACTCTCTGCCCCCTTTTCCAGAAAAGATTATTAGCATGCATATTACTAGAATCCTAGCCATTTATTATTATTATATTAATGCTTTATTCTACATGACCAAATTGTATATCCCTAATCCTACTGCGGCTTGTACTGCAGTAGAGTATAGACAAGCAGGTTATTTCTGTGGTATTTTCCAGCGTTCTTTTCCGAATGTTGTGTTTTAATTTGTTATTGCCAGCATACTTTGTGGTGCGACTGCCTTATTATAGTTTACACAATAAACTTGAGCAAAGTTCTCAATATTTGATAAAAATAGCAGAGCCTGTCAGCAAAAAAAATGATGCCTGACCCTTCTTACATGTTGTATAAGAAATATTATATTTTGCCATGCAAAGGAAGGCTTGTGTGCAGATGCTAGATTGAATAGGTTACACTTTGAGAATCCAAGACATAATTATGAAATATTTCCAACAAAAAAGTGTATTTGGATTGAATAATTGAATTGGAAAAACTAATCTTAAAGCTAACAAATGCCTCTAGTTTTATTCATTTAACAGACCTTTGAAGTTTGGGAAAAAACTTGTGTAAATTGTGTTTTTGTGCATTCTATTTTTGCATATGGTGAGCGTGAAACACGAAAAACATCAATTGCACGATTTTATGGTAAAAATCTGTTACTTTTCAAGTTAATCGGGTCAGTTTAGATCAAGAACAACGCACTGTCACTTTAAATCAGCGTCAGCGGCACAGCAAAAATAGACTCGGCACCGAAACTATCGCGGCACTGATGCTTCTGCTCAGCTCCTGTTAGACGCTGACACGCCGCTCCTGCGTGCTGTGTGAAAGCACTCATCCGTTAACATGGGTGCTGAAAAAAATATGCGCTACTCACGCTCTGCTGTGAAACAGTGTGCAGTGTGAAACCGGGGTTAAATGTCATTCATGCAGTGCATTATGAATTTTTGATTCAAATGACTTTTTTTATTTTAATTTATTTTATTTTTAATTTTTGCCGTTCATACTCATTGGCCATAACTGCAAATCATGTACACTGATTTGTAGTCAATAATTATTTAAATATGAATGACTATTAACTAATCTGATTTATTTTTAAAAGATTCATACATACTTTCTAGGGTTGGGTGATATAACCAAAATCTTCTATCACGGTAGAGGCAATTTTCTACCTCGATAACGATATACATCACGATATAGCAATTCGTATCTGAAAATGCACAAATAAAAATTCAAACACAAAGAAACATAAAATGTAATTTTATTTCAACTGAATTGCAGCAATAAAAAAAAAGCATTCTATTTACGGCAATTTAAGGTTAATGTGTTTTTTTTGGAGAACAACAGGTAACGGCACTACCAGAGACTCGCTGAAGTTTGTACAAGAAGTCGCTAGATTTGTCATTTGTCGCTGTTTTGGACAAATGGCAACAAGGGGGTCTGAAAAAAAGTCGCTAAATCTAGCGGCAAAGTCGATGAGTTGGCAACACTGCTTCATCCAATGTCGAAGTTATTTGTTAATTGCTTGGTTATGTTACGTGCAACGCGGTTAAGACAATAGACCAAAATCTCTACCGGTATATCGCCCACCCCTAATACTTTCACCTTCCTTTTGGCTTACTTCATCTAGGTTACACAGCCTATTGGTTTATGCAAACCAGTACTGTCTGGTGTTAACTAATATTCAAACACCTATTTAGACATCTCGTGCAAATCCTGGTTAAAAAGCTTCCTTAAAGTGTCTTTTGAAGTCTCAACAGACATCTTGCTCTGGCTTGCTTGTGATACAGAACACCTGTTTTCCATCATACAATCCATTTCTGATGGACACTATCAAGTCCCGCCCTACATTTTTTATTTAGGTATTTATTTTTGTCCTTGCTTGAATCAGAATTATGTCATAGTGTGGAAGTAAAATGGGTTGCGAATGTCATTTTATGTAGACTTCAACCCAGAGTTTTAACAACCACAGAAGATCTGAAGTGGCTTTGAATGGTGAAGTTGGCAAATTCAGAGAATCGGCTGTTTGAATCCACAAAGCCTGTTCCCGCTTTGAAATGTACCCCAAGGCCCCTTCAGTGGAATCATACCATCCTCACTCTGAATTGTACCACCCTTACCTTGGTGTGAGAGTTATCTCTTCATCCGGGCAGGGGGTCCTGTGCTAAATCCGCGATCAATACTGGAGCTTCACAGTAACACCACAAGAGCTTCTACGGTCAGATTCTCCTTTAGAATAAACCACCCCGGCCTCTCCCACTCATGAACACTTGAAACCAGGGCCTCTGAGATTTGGAGATGGAGAGTTAGTGTGTGGAATTCGGAAAGGAGCGCTGTTTGGAGTTGTTTGGCCTTCACTGATGTCAGCAGGAAGTTATATGAAACACCCGGTCGTCACGCTTTAGAATGAGATGGAAATGCACTTTCCTGAACTGATAAATAAACTTTTAAAGTAACTCTTGGAAGAAGTACATAATTGACTTATGTTGCATGGATGAATATGCTGGTTTCCGGAATCTGTTGGTTGTATCTGTGGTTATCTGTGGTGACCATATCAAAATAAATCTGACTAACTAGTATCCCGCCCGACAGAACTAAACCAACATTTTTGTTACAGGTTTACAGTATGTTAGCAATATTGACTCTGCGTAAGGCAAATAGTTTTTGTAAAATGTGAGCGCGCTTTGAGGAAAAAAAAATAATTGTGTGTTTTCTGGTCACAATTATTAATATTCATTATTATTATTATTTCTTTTTTCAAGGATACAAGTTTGCTCTACGTGTTTGTAGGGATCTATGTTTTGCAACAGTGATTTGTCGATAATTTTGTGACACTACTACTTTTATTATTATTAAGAATTAAGCAAAATAATGTATATTGAAATTGTTAATCCCTTTTATCTAAAAAAAATCAAGCATTTGATCATTTTAATTTACAATGCACATTAAATCGTCAGTAATTTTTTTTCTCTTTCAAATGTTAAACCCTCTTTTTTTGGCAGAAAGCCATTTAAGCTTCTCTTTTGTTGACAACAGCTGGTTTACAAGTGCTTGTCATTGCAAGTTTGGGAAGATTGTTGACGCATGTTGTGTTTCCAAATGTTTGCTATATACATCCAACTCAGAGATGGAGTTTATGTAAAGTAAAATTTACTGTGAGCTGAACATTTTTTGATTTGGACAAAACTAATTTACAATATGGCTTAGTATGATTATTTCGATTTAATTGAGCAACCTCAGTGAATGGCATGTGCTGATCAGAACTTTGAGCGGTTGATTCGGTCACTAGTTTCATTTAGACAAGATTGTTTTGATGAAATCTTTGAAACAGACCAAAGATTTCTTTGTGATTTGGCCATTTTGGGATGCTTTTTGGAAAACAAGCGCCCCACTCATTCTCTCCTTCCTTTTCTCATTAATTAAACTTTTTTTTTTTGCAATATCAACATGCTTGCATATGTGGTTGTAATTAAAAAAAAAAACGGCATGCCTTAGTAACAATTTCCCGTTCCATTCACCTCAAGTAGGCCTTAAGTGGGAAGATATTGAACCTACTTTGGTTCAAGATTAAAAAAAAGTCCATTAGCCCTGAGCTTATCCGCATTAAGTGCAACCCAAATATGCAAAGTAGAAGCTCGAGAACAGTTTGCACTGGCCTTCGGCTTCTGGCACATTCAGCGAGACAGCTGTCCTCTCTGCGGCACTGCACATCAGGGGTGAGGCCTTCGATAAATTAAAAGAAACTGGAACAAAATAACCACAAAAAAATCTCTCAACTCATCCGTTCCCTCACATTTCTTAAAGAGAAGGATGTAGAGCCAGATGCCAGTTCCGTCTGTAAACAGCATCTGCAGTGGGGGCAGGTGGTATAGATCACGGGCAGGAGGTACGTGCCCCTGTGCTCGGGTAGAGGAAGAGTTTTGGCTCATGCCAGCGCATTCAGGAGGGATGCCAGGAGTCAGCTCCAGCAGTGTAAGGTTACACCTCAGTGTACACTTGTTAGTTCACTATAACACCTTCAGGGACTGCACTGAGCAGTCTGAGGTCTTTTGTTTCATCTGTAATTTTGCCTTTCAATGTTTTAATCTTAGTCAATATGGGTAATGATCTGTACCACCGTATGACCCCTTTAATTGTTAATTTACATTTAACATTCCCAAAAAATTACACTGTGAAAGAAAATGTCGTTGCACATGTCCTTTGATGTTGACTTTAAATTCAGATATCACACTGGTTCGCAAATCCCAACTGTATTATTTGTTTCTTATCTGCTTGTTGTTCACTTAAAGTGAAGAAGAAACATGCGTCAATAAGAGAATGACGTGAAGAAACCAGAAATGTGTTTTTGACTTCCAGGCTCAGGGTGCCTTGTTTTCTGGCGAGTTGAAAGGCCTATTTAGTCTCTCGACTCTCTTCCTCTCAGAATCTGCATTAGTCTCCAAGGTTTCCATCAGCATTGAGACAAATCGTACAATCTCTACCTGGCTCTTTTGTGGGCTACTTGCTTGCTTCCCTTCATCTCGCCTCAAGAGTTTGGACCAAAGAAGCCCGAAAGCAACTTGAGTGCAAACAAATCTGCCAAGAGGGGACAAAGACATAAAATAATGCAGTTGATGAGGGATTGTTTGGATCTTCAACACCCGCACATGATTGGAAATTGAACTTAAAGTGCTCTGCGCTCCTCATTATGGAGGAGTTCTCTCCTAAATCTCTGCCCTGTAATATTTGGCAAGCCCTGGAGACTTTTTAAAGCAGCTCAGTTTGCGCTAGTTACAGCTTTCCTATATTTAAGAGTCTTTAGCCTTTACCTGAATTCATTTGTCCTGATTGCTGCAGCCTTAAAGAAACTTGCATGAACGTATAGTTACGGTTTAACTGCTGATTCAGTGAGAAAAAAAGAAATAAATCCAGACTTCAGTAATTGGACTGGCACTGCACACTTTACCATGTGAAATTAGAATTGAATGTAGCAATATGAAACTGCTCATTAAAACACTGTCTTCAGTGACACCTGTGACCATGTGGGCCAGACGCTGGTCATTATTTTCAGGTTTTCTCATGCACAAGTCTTTGGCTGTCAAGAAGGGTGCGTGCATCATCACATTTCTTCTCTATCCTTTTATTTTGTTCCATCAAATCACTCTTCGTTAAAGCCTTTTGTTATGCCGCTCTTCTAATTGGCTGACTGATGGCGGCCATGATTTTGTCAAGTAGGACATTTTGCTGGAACACCATGTTTTGTTGGTCCAAGAGCTGAGTTTTAACAACTACCCCTAAAATAAGTAAATCATTGGCTGATTAAAAAACAAAGCTGTAGCCCTGAAATCATGTCGTTCTATTCTTATGTTTCAGCCCATATGTATCTCTCTCTTGATGTATGTGTGTATGTATGGGATTGAAGAATTGTATATGATTATGGCAAGTTTTTTATGGTACCATGTACACACCTCGCATCAGATTTTCAACCTGCTTTGGGTTTTGCCCTATAAGTACTGTGTTTACCAACAAACTTTCTTCTCATAGTTCAAGCTGAGCAGAACAATGCTTCATGCCAGGAGAATATTTTCGAAAGTCAAAGCCCGTCATGCACTGTGCTTTCAGGGGAGAAATGAGGGGAAAAAAAGTGTTACGCAAAAGAACAAAGAATGCTGTGGGAAAACCAAATCGGCAGGGTTCAACACAAGTTTGTATATTGGCTGGTTCACTTTTTGGCGAGATGTGTGATGCTTTTTAGTGGAGTCCTGGGGATTTGATCCCTGCTGGTTGGCAGCATTTGAAGAGCAGTATGGGTGATTTTGAGTGTGATTTTCATGGCAGATGTTCTCACAGTATATGTCGAATTCATGAGGAACTGTTTTGGAAGCACTGTCACTTAAAGTATGGTTTTTATACATTTGAATCATATAAAGGGTGTATTAAAGACATTTCTGTGTTAATTATTTGCGTCGTATTATGGACCTGAAATTTGAGATGAGTTCTTGAGTAATTTGTTGTTGAAAATCATATGTAGGTGGTGGTGTTTTTTTGTTGTTTTTTTTTTTCACTCCAGTTTGACTTTTTTGTTGTTTCTAAATGTTTGCTGTTTTGTTTGTTTATTTTACAGCTAAAATGCATCTTCAGCCGTTCGTACGGGGAGGTGGTTTGTTTAAGCATGCCAGGAGAAGAACCACGCAGGAAGTTTTTTTCAGACCTCATTCTAATGCAGGCAGCCAAAGCGCCACCCCGCAGGAGAAAAACCGGTAAGTGTTTACCATGGTTAATGCAGAAGTATAGATTTATCTGCTCTGGAGATAAAACACTGTTTTGTAAGTGTTAAATGCCTTTTTTTTTTTTTTTTTTGCTTTTGTAAGACTTCTTCAGACTTCTGTTTTTAGAGTAAATTCAGCTGCAGGCAGCAATTATCTGGCAAGCACCGTGAACATTGTTCATTGCATTGTTTTGAAATCTAAGCTGCACTACAATATCATCACTGTGCCATCAGCGCATCTGACCATATTAGCATTTTTGTTTCAGAAATGGTTCCAACATATTTTGTATTCCATTCTTGTATATCCTGTATGTAACTCGGTGTATACATGTATGTGCCAAAAAATTAGATAATTAGAATTTATTTCAAATCATTTGATTTAAAAAGTGAAACTCGTATGTTATATTAGTTCACTACACACAAAGTCAAATATTTCAAATCTTTATTTGTTTCAATTTTAATGATTATGGATTAAAAAACAAAAACAAATACAGTATTTCACAAAATTAGAATATCATGACAATGTTCAACATTGTAGGCTCCCTGTGTCCCAATCTAGTCAGCTGCTATACTGCTGATTCAGCTATTAAAATAGTTCAGTTTTGAGTGTAATTGCAGAATGATTATATTTTGTTCCGTTTTTTATTAAGCTAATTTAGACATTTTTTTGTTCGTTAAATACAAGTTTACAAGCCTCCAGTGGCAGACAGTGAGCTGATCATAAAGTATGACTGATCAATTTAGCCTTCTTAAATCATCACGACTTGCCTTAAAAAAATCGATAGGCATGCTGAAACAGTTCAAACATAACAATATTTAAACTTTGAACAGTAAAAGAATAAATGTGCGCCATGATGGTTTGTGCAGAGAGTGATGCTATAAAGCATGTTCTGCAGGACATAGAGGCACCAGCCAGCACTTGGATTGTATAGTCTTCACCTTAATTTTCTCTGATAAAGGTAGGAGTAATGCATCGTTCAGAACGGTAAAGGGTCTTTTATTTGTGTGCACTGACCGTAAACATGATTTTATAAAATAAGGAAAACAAGCGTGTTCTGACTTCGCGTCTTGAACGGGAGCGCTTCACAAAAATGAACCGAAACTCTGTGAAAAAGAAAAATGATAAAAATATCTATAGAAAGCTTTAAATTACCACTTAACAAAATAAAAATCGAAAACAAAAACTAATTAATTTAATTAAATAATCGGTAAAAATTACTTCTCTTTTAAAAGCGCGTCGATGAGAAGATGGAGAATCAGAAAACTCATCATTGCGACACGGACTCAGAAAACACTTGTTTATGAGTAATAATTCAAATGTCTTCCTATTGTTTTCCCCCGACACATTCATGATAATTACTTTTGCTGCGGCATTGGGGCAGGATTACTGCGTGCATCGGAACACAGAACTCCTCAGCTGCGCAGCGGAGTCGCTTTTAGCTGCGGAGCGCGGTCTCGTGTTGTATTCACCGGCGCCGCATGGCAATCTTTTAGTCACTGATAGATTTATTTCTAAAATATAAAAACACGCCCGGCCCCCACCTGAACTATGATGTTAAAATTGTCCCGAAGCCCGGCCCGAGGGACGTAAAAAAGTTGGGGCCCGTTGGACCCAGGCCTAAATGCAGGGCTCTAAAACGATGCTTAAATAAATAAATAAAATATAAAGGAAATACATTCTCTTTTAAAAATATCATCTTTTTATGCTCCACAAATGAAAGACGGTGAGTAAATTCATTTTTTGGTGTCGATAACTGCTATTGCCGTCATTGAATTAACTTCTCTCATTGCAATTACTTCCACCACCGCTCCTGCTCTTCCACAATTGCTACTTCTGCTTATGCATAAATTGGGCGTCCTGGGTGTTCCTGATGTTCTCTTCTGGATATCTTCTCCTTGTGGTCGATTGCCATGCTCATCGTCTCTCTCACAGCTGGAACCATTATAGCAGAGAATGGCTTTCAAGTGGAAATGCGAGCATCATGACCCATTGATGCAGAGCAGGGGTCCTCCCGTGGGCCGACCACGGGCGGCTCTGAATAAAACACAAACCCTACTTCCTTTGGCAGCATAGCATCTGTGGTGGGAGAAAGGGGCTCTATTAAACACCGGGCCTGAACCATTAGCTATAATTATGCTCACAGTTAGCATGACTGCTCGCTAGCTGCTGCCACAAAGCAAATTGCTGAGGCTGGTGGCTCAACGACTGCCAGGCACTCTGCCCAGATCTTTGGATTAGCACGAGGTTCTCGGCCTGTTTACCAAGAAGATTATTCTTCTGTCAGTGCTTTCTTTTTGTTGTGTTTTTTTTTTTTTTTTTTTTTTTAACAAGTCAGTGCCACATTAGCACTTGGTTTGTTTGGTCATGTCTGTTTTTGGTTCATTGTATAGATGCAGCCCTGAATTACTGCAGCTGTCAGGTTGTTTGTTGAAGCTCTTCAGAAATCAATAATACTTTGCAGCCCACGCTGTGGTGGGAAGCGTTTCTCGACTTCATCCACGTAACACAGGGTGTTTGTAATTCCTCTAGCTGCTCTGGCACGGTTTCACTGTCATCTGACTCTTCTAGTTGTTTTGGACCAATTGTTCAGCGTTTCATCTGATGTCACTTAGGTTTGGAGATCAAAACCGGTTGCGTTTTTAGACAAAATACTGGAATAACATATTTGTTATGTTTGTCCTGTTCACAAAAAAAACACATTCTGATAATGATAAAAAAAATGATATATAATACACTGCTGTACAAAATTTTGAGTCATTAAGATTTTTATTTCTGTTCTTTTGAACTTTCTATTCAAAGAATCCAAAAATGAAATATTACCGTTTCCATAAAAATATTAAGCAGTACAGCTGTTGTCAACATGAGATGAGTAAGTAAATAAATAAATAAACATAAATAAATAAGAAATGATTATTCTGTGGCAGATTAGTGTATTAAAATTATTTTAAAATGATTGTGACAGATGACTGGAGTAATTTGAAAATATTTTCAAATAGAAAACAGATATTTTAATTTGCTTTACTTGATTTTGATCAAATCACTGTGGCCTTGGTGAGCATAAGAGAAATATCCAATGCATTTTGGGTTATAAATCAGTCAAAGTACTTACTCCTTTTAGAAGTACTGAAAAGTATAGAAAAAAATCTGTCCAATTCCTCATGATTGTAGTTAAGTACTGTTTTTGTGTTTCCAGTGAACACTCTGGAGGTGCTGACCCTCGCTGAAGACCCTGGCCCTCGGCAGCTCTCAGCAGAGGAGCAGCGGCGACTAGAGGAGCAGGAGGAAAACACCTTGCGCGAGCTCCGCCTCTTTCTCAGGGACGTCACAAAGCGACTCGCCACCGACAAGCGCTTCCAGATCTTCAGCAAACCTGTGGACATTGAGGAGGTGAGCTGTTTCTGCACGTCAGCAGCTGTATGATTAATGCCTGTAGGGTCTGTACTCTATTCAATATTACCATCTAATTAGAGGCACCTATGGTTTATTAGCAACCCCCAGACCAAACAAATCAAATGATTGTCATTATATGACAGCTTACGGGCAGGATCGTTACCTGAATCAGTAAATTTGAGGAGGCAATTAAAAAGTTCATCAATATAAGGTGCAAACAAGGAGGACGGTGTGTCTATGAATACAGAGTGCGACACATTTTTGCCTTGATCGCTTGAGGTTTTTGCAGACTGTTGTATGGTGAAGCGCTCAAAGTTTTCATGTTACAAATCATGACGTCTTAATTTTATCTTCTGTAAATGTTGGGGTCCCTTCATATATATTTTGCCTGAAGGCAAAACAGGACGTGCAGCTTCATCATATGTCAGCATATTCCATTTATGTAGGCCTTTTCATACAGACACACAGACAGATGCATGATTATAATAGTAGAATCACTTCTTACATAAATGGCTATATTCAAAAAACTTCTTCACAAAAAAACTCATTTATTTTGTGGAAACCATTCTTATTTTTTCCGTTTGTTTTGTTAATTAAAAAGTTCAAAATAACTACTTTTTTTTTTACAACATTATAAATGCAATTCCTGTCACTTTTGATCATTAACTTGCAAAATTTCTTTCAGAGAAATGTATACAAAAATGTTTTTTACAAAATAACTAAATAAATCGTTGCTTGTGTTTTTTTTTTTGCTGAAACGTGTTCATGCATTTTTCTGATTTAGGTTTCAGACTACCTTGAGGTTATCAAACAGCCTATGGACCTGTCCACCATCGTGATGAAGATCGACACTCACAAATATATGGTCGCCAAGGATTTTCTAGTGGACATTGACCTCATTTGCAGCAATGCGTTAGAGTACAATCCAGACAAGGATCCTGGAGGTAAATACACAATATAGAGCAACTGAGTAAATAATACATAAATTGTTATATTCACAGTTAGTAAAAATACAGCAACAGAAAGTGATTTTTCAGTCAACATTGGTACAGAGTTGAATATTTAGGTCATGTGATGTTACCATTAACCTTATGTTTAAAAAAAGAAAAAAAGGCTTTAGTAGAGAAATTACAAAATATGTAACAAATCATAGGTTTACAAAAAAAAAATCAATTTCAGACATTCCAATAGTGTTTTTACTAGTTGACCAGTTGGTGCAGAACTAGTCACTTAGTTGTGCACATCTCTAGTACTTGGTGTAGAGATTCAAAAGCAGTGATACCAACCAAAAAAAGCAGCAGCGAGCAACGACTGCTGTACTTGAAGAGTGGAGGACATTAAATCAATGATTAATCGGCCAGACTTGTCAGTCCTTCACGGAAAGATATGAGAATTTGAGGACAATAAATGCAGCTAGATATTAACCCATTGACCTTTCCTTATTCAAAAGGCACAGGAAATCATTGTCGCTGATCTCTCCACAGAGGAAAAATGGCACCATAATGAGCAGCCTCCATAAAACCCATTCATTGCTTTAATGGACTTTCTTGCTATTCTCTGGCCATACGGTGGGTCAGTTGAGACACTTTGCAGTGTAGAAAATTATGTCAGATATTTATTGGTGTTCATGGATATGGCGTATATGTACAAACTAAAGCAGAATTAAATGAGCCATGGAATCAGTTCCAAAAATGCCAAGGTGAATTTATCTAAGTTGATGCTGGGTTTTCAACCAAAGCTTGAATGTGCAGTATTTATCTCTTAATTTTGCACTTTTACAGGCCCCAATAATATGAGAAACACCATCAAATTTTAGATGCTTTTTTAGATGTGAAATGCGAACTTGTATAGCTCGTACATAAAGCATGCGTTTAAACCAAGCAGAACATGTTCGTATTAAAAACCTGTGCAAACGTCATGTGATTTACCACATAATTGTTGGTGAAGTGAGAATACAACCATATATTATGTAATTGAAGTGTGCTACTGCAGCTTGCTAATTCGGAAAGACACTTAAGTTTTTATTTATTTATTTTTATTTTTTTTGTCAGGACTTAACTCCCAGTTGTCTGGATTAATTGGTCAGCCAGTGAAGGTTGTTGGCTAAATGCAGCCAGTGCCTATGAATAAATCATAGTAGCCCATTTGCTGGGAGAACGTCGGTCATTTGTTTAAATGCAGCAACCACAGAGGAGCCACTGAAGGAATGAGACAAAACGCAATTAGCTACTTTAATAAGGAAACAGAAAGAGGCTTCTGGTCCATTTAGAGCAGGGGAATATGGGATTTAGGAGCTGTCAAAATTCCATTTGTTAAGCATTACTCTCACAAGTGAAGCATGAACCGTTGCACTTAAAATCTAAAGGTGTCCTTTCCCTCGTTATATAGGTAGTAAATTTGTTCATTTGCTGTTGTTGTTTTTTATGGGGGGTGGGGTGGGGGGGTTAACTTCTGTCCTTGAAGTGCAGTGCGGATCCAAATAGCGTTCGAAGATCTCACTTCATTCAAGAGAGTCTCCCAGTGGCTGTTTGAAAGTCATATTCCTAGAAAATGTGTGCTTTGAATTCATACCCCAGCTGAAGTTTAAAATCACAGTTTTTTTAAGGTTCTTCTAATTCAAATGATTTAATTCAGAGCTGCCTAATCCTGCCCCTGGACATCAGCCTCCCTGCTGAGTTTCCTTCCAGCCCTGTTTTAAACCAACTGCTTCAACTTTCAAGTCTGCATCCCAATTCACTTCCTTCATACTGGAACTATTTACTTTGCTGGGGATGGGAAGTACTGTATATATTTTTAAGTATGTAGTAAAAGCTGTAAATGTGTGTATATACTGTGTATATATGTGTGTATACACACACACACACA
>JAUMHP010000076.1:18424958-18441370 GCA_032361065.1 Enteromius trimaculatus | reverse complement strand
AGGCGATATATCAAATTTTAGTGATAACATCGCAATAATTTTGAAGGCGAAGTAAAATATTAAGTATATTTATTGTCTTTTGATAACATAATCTAAAACTAAAAACACGTGTTAGTTTAATAAATTAAAAAAAAGCTTAAACGTTTATAAAATAAAAGATTAAACATTTTGTATAATCGGTAAAAATAGCTGTTCTATCTATTTTCTTTTTTAATGGGAGCAAAAGAAAATCACGTTTGTTTTTATTATTATTTAAAAGCAAATGCAAAAATATCAAGATATATATTTGTGTGTATGCATGTATGTCAAAATATTCCCATTTACAGAACTGCAGAAGGTTTTTGCATATTAACTTGTCGATTTAAAAATAGCATTATTCTAGTTTTTAAATGTAAGTTTACTTGGTGCCACTCGCTGAATTAAACATGCGGTGAGATTTGGTCATGTGACAATAGTATCACCTGCTATAATTTAAAATGTTAATTATTAAACTCTTGTATTTAATATAACACTGCCTTTTTTATATATAGTTTATGATAATGTGCAGTATATACTGTGCAGGACTCACTAGGGAGTAAATTGGTATTCGAATGCAAACAATGAGCAAGTTCATTTTGAAGGTGGATCTCAGAGATCTGGACTGAGCACCACTGATTTAATTTCTCTTGGGTCCGTTTGTTCAATTGTCAATTTTGGCACCAGCAGCCTGAGATCTTTGTGCAGGGCTTTGAAAGTCAAAAGAAGTGTATTTACACTCTCTTCCTCTCAGCCTGCCATTATATCCTTGACTGGAGTAAAGAGTGTCCTCTCACTTGCTCTAGATGGCTTAATTAGGCCCATCTTCCAATTAAGAGGCAAACTTTGCCAGATCCTGACCTCCAGCCTGTCCAGGAGTAATGAGGACTACCATGTAGCACGCTCTCATTTTTCTCACACACACACACACACTTTCTTCCTCCCTACGTGTTTAAAAGCGGCTTGATTAATGATAGAGAGAGAGAAAAAATAAGGGTAGAATACAAATGGTAGCTCAGAGAACTTTGAGAAAACACCGTAATCCTTGTTCTCACACCAGTGTGTTTTTGTAAACAGAGATGCTTTGATTGAATGCCTGTGGAGCGCTTCTGAAGTCTTTCATCTACTCGCATTAAAAGCCAATGCTTAAGTTTCGTCAGTGAATCTTAAATAATTACAAATTTAATTTAGATTTGCACCTCTTTTCTTTTTCTTGCTCATTCCATAAGTTTATTGTTTGTTTTTTTTTTATTCTATTTTTATTATTTTTTGATTCTCTGTAATACTGTCAGGTTTCCATTTAGGTTCATTATTTACATTAATTTCTTTGCTTGTTATGTGATGCATGTTATGCAATCGGATTACTATTTTCAAATATATAGAGAAATAACGCATTACTTGTAATGTACAGGAGAATATCTAATATTAAATTCCATTGATAATGCAATCGCAATTATTCTTTTCTATAAATAGAATGCACTTTAAAACAACTGCTGTTCAAATTTGGGCTAATTACAAAACTTATTTACGAAGTGTCTGTCTACGCATTGTTGATTATAATGGATGTGTTTGAGTTTGGTCGTGTTGTAATTGTCATTTTTCATGATTAGATAATTGTGGCAGCTGTAATCGTGATCTTCATTATTTTTCAGATTAATTGCAGCCCTAATACCCAGAAATCATACTGTCACTCTTCAAGAACATGTCTCCTTCATCTACCCAAATGAATTTTTCATTGACTGTGGCCTTCTGTTGTGCTTCCTCATAGATAAAATCATCCGCCACAGGGCCTGCAGTCTGAAGGATACTGCGCACGCCATGATCGCCTCTGAACTAGACCCCGAGTTTGACCGCATGTGCGAGGAGATCAAGGAGTCCTGCAGGAAGAGAGGTGACGCAGCACTTTCCTTAGCCCAGGGTTTCTTTGAGCTTGACTGACGTTGTTTATGACATCAGAAAACAAACCAATTAATATAGGACCCTATGACTTTGTGATATTTGTGTAATATATGACTTCATGAACAGCTCTGAGAGTCATTTCATGAGCATTTTGACAAAAACTATCATCATTTCATATACAAACAGAAACTTAAAGGTCTTCACATTAACCCATCAAAAAAGTTTGGAAGAAACTGTGAAATAAATATACCATATTACTTAATTTAATATTACTTCTACTACTACTATGGTAATTTAGAGATGCTTTTTGATTATTCAAGTATAATGCATCTATTAAAATGGAAGCCAGAAAATTAATGGAGAATACAATCAGAATTTCGCCTTAATGTAATTTTTTTTTTACGTTTTATTACATTGCTATTAAATTGTGTACGTTTTTATTAATATTTTTAAATGCAACCATTAAAACATAGACTTGAAAATTTTAAATAGAAAAAGCAAAACCAGAAAAATTAAAATAAATAAAATGGAATTTTGAAGAAAAGTATGTTTTTTAACAATATATACATTAGTTATTATAAGGATATGTTATTTAAAAAATAAAATAAATATATATTTCCATTATACATATAGGTTTGCTTTTTTTTTTTTTTTTAAATTATTATATATATATTTTTTATTTTAGGTCTCTCTCTCACACACTGTAGTTGTTGTATAATAATATAAATAAATACACTTACTGTCTGTTTAGAAATATGTATGTACATTATTATTTTATGTATATTATTTATATGTATGCAAATAAGGAAATAAATGCATATAAATAACCAATTAGGAAGTCTTTTATAGTCCTCTGGGTATCATTTAGAATAGTATACAAATAGGTATTAAGCCCTAGATTTTAGCATGCATGCCAGCACCTTGTTTAACACCCATCAGCATCAACATAATGTTAGGAGTTTAATCCTCAAAGGCACAGAATGTTTCTCTGTTCACTTTTAAAATGAAAAAGAAAAAAACTAATATTCTAGGGAAAGAAAAGAGTTCACATTAAAAGCTGTCGCGAGACTCTTGGTGACCAGCACCTCCACCACGCTTTTAATCACCAGGGGGCTTTTCTCTCAGAATGATTTACCTCAGATTCCTGCAATTCGTTCATTTTGTGTCTGCTGTAACGAAAATCTCGCACGGCCCCCTTCTGGGCCACCCCTCGGTTCCTTTTCATTTTGTGCTGGTTCAGTTGAACGAATACGGTGGGGTAAAAAATGACCTGCTCTAGAGAAGTGCTGCTGAATATTTTATATGGTGCAGTGGAGAAGTTATGGCTATTGGTATTGTGGTGTGTAAGTTTGAAGCAGGGCTCCGTCTGAATTAAAGACCACCATGAAATGGCTTGATGAGGACAATGTTTTTTTTTTGTTGTTTTTTTCCTACTTGCTTTATTTTCTGTTAAATCGAAAATTAGAATTAGGTCCCTTGTTTCCTTTCTTTTCTTCATTTTTTTTCAAAGGCACGATTTAACATTGCTATAGTTAAACCTAGGAGGTATAGAGGAAATGATTAATCTAGAGTGTTTAATTGCACAAAATGAATGAGTGCAGGATCATAATTTTCGTTCTGTTTTCCCAGAGGCCATAGCATTATTTACAGAAGTGAAATACTAGCATAACAGACATGCTCTAACAGCCACAAAACCTGATTTTAATGGGAAGTTCTCAACTGTGTGATAAAGCACACTACTAAGTCTTCATGATTTTCTAGTTCTGGCTTGAATCCCTCCTTCAATATAAGCCTCTGGGATTTTTTTTCTTTTTAGCATTTGGCAGCCAAAAATATGATTTTGTAGAATATGATGATGATTCCCTAGTGAGCGACCATCTTTCTGAAATCTCCTTTGAAGAGGCTATATATTTTCATATATAAGGAGTCGTTTTATACTTGTCTAAAGGAAAAAACGATCTGATACTATAAAGATAAATTTAGCAAAATATAAAATGTAATTGTTACAGATAATTATTAAATTAAATTAAATATTAAATAAATAAACACTACAAATTAAATATTATTCTTAAAAGGGGAAAAAAAATATTTTAAAAAAATTATTAACTTATTTCATGCCAAAAATCATTAGCATATTGAGTAAAGATCATGTTCCATGACAATATTTAGTAAATTGCCTATTATAAATATTTCCAATACTAATCATTTGGACTCAACCCTCAGATTCCTGATTTTCAAATAGTTGCATCTCAGCCAAATATTATCCCATCCTAACAAACCATACATTAATGGAAAGTTTATTTAACTCCATTTCAAAACATTGACCCTTGTGACTAGTTTTGTGATTCAAATTCACATAATGTCAGATATTTGTTCAGTTCAGGCCGATTCTCAGCAATAACTCATATTTTCTTATTCTCCCAGCCTCTCAGACCACACTGCAGCCGCCCATCACTCCGAGCACTGTGGCGACCAGGAAACCTGTGGAAGAGGAGGCGGGATTAAGCAGTTCTCAGGGTGACGGAGTGGACAAGCACTGCAGCAGTGAGTACATGCAGAACACAACAGCCAACAACAGAGATTGTCAAGGTCTGTGCTCTTTGTGCGGCAGCTTTTAGGCTAGACTATTTGCAGGTGATCGAACAAGCTGTGTACTTTGACTCTGTACTTTGTACTTCGAAACGGACCCTGCCTGGTCTGACACGCTAACAGCTCTGCCGGTGAAAGGAGTTTTCGCGAGGGGCAGTGTGACTGTGCTGTGGGTTCATGGCTGCTTGGCGAATAAGGGGTCACTGTGCCCCAATAGGAGTCTATAGCCTCTGACACTTAAAATATTGGCTGTAATAGATTAATAGAGTAGAACTGTGTGACACAACTGACCGACCGAAGACATGTCAGCTGATTGAGGCTATTTAAATACTATAGATATCAAATGTTCTTTTTCATCTGACTGGGTTTATTTGTTCTTTTTTTTTTTACTTATTGGATGCAAATTAAAATATAATCTTAATGTAGTATTAAAAAGAATGTATGTTTATGCTGTAAATGTATGTAAATGTAGTATGCTGGTGAACAGTTAAAATAACTATTTTTAAATATTATATTGAAAAAAATATATTATATAATATAATAATAATTATTATTTTATTTATTATTTTTATTCTATAATTGTCACACATATTGTGAGGGAGAATTACTGGATGCAAACCAAAAGATAAGATTATATTAAGATATGTAAACTAATAATAAAATAATGTTGTTGTTTTTTTTCTCCTTAAGATATTATTGTGACATTTTACAAAGAATTGACAGTCAATGCTGTATGTAATTTGGTATACAAGTTTCATTTATTTATTATGTAAGTTAAAATGCAAACCAAATCAATTTTTAAATGTTTTTTTACTAGTTTTCTTTTGGAGATCAATTTTGACTTTCCGTAAATCACTGTATACGAATATGCAGTACCTGAGGTATAAATTTAATTTGACCATGATATGCTATGATACCAACCCATAGTTAAAAGGTTTGAGATTTTGCTATTGCTTTCACAAGTGATTAGACTTTGAGTTACTCAGATGTGAGGAAAAAATCTGCCAGTCTCCTATAACTTGCTTCCCATGGTTCTTGGAAAAATCTTTTAACTTTTAATCTTCCCTCGCGCGAATCGTGCTGAAGGATTTCTAATTGCGTCTTTGCATTGACTTAACATGTAAATCACTGGTGCTCATTGCTTCATTTTCGTCTGGTGTGAACGATGCAATCCACGAATGCATTTTTATTAAATATAATCACAACATTTGCTGTAATGTAATTGCATAGGCTGTCATCGCGATTGCAAACTATAGCAAAGCACGCATACAGAGCGCGTGATCTCTGTGACGCCCAGATGTACAAAACAGCCCCTCTCACCTCTGTAATAAACACGGACGACAGGTCACACGTACAGTAGTTTAGAAAACTAGTCCCGTCTGAATAGGGCAGTGCAATTCAGCTAGATATACATCCACGCTAAAATATCAAGGTGAACGTGATCATAGCTTGCGTAGTATAGACCCAGCTCCCAACCGAACCTTGTCAATAGATTATCGTCGATATATATATAAAAAAAATTTTTTATCACGTGATAAGAGTCTCACGTTAACGCCGATAACAGCCCACCACTAATATATATATATATATGATCATAGTTTTGTGCTTGGTGAAAATAGGCCAAGAGAACAATAGGATCTCATATTGATTTCATGGTATAGAATTTTTGGTCATACAAATATGCTATTGATATGCACCAGAGTGAAGCCGGGATTGACACGGGTGTAGCGCTGCAGAACTTCTCCCAGCATCAGGGCAGTGCCCTCTGGTTGCACTCCCTCACCGCCCCCTCTCTTACTGCAGCGCCAGCCAGGTCGGTCCTCTCCTGTGGCTGCCCGGCAGATGGAGAGGGATGCTGGGAAGGCTCTGGGGTGGCACTAGGGTCAGAAAGTACTATCAGCACGTACTCTGCGGCGAAACGCGCTGGCACATCCGTGCAGCAGCTGGGAACATGTTTTATCACATTCATCTCTGCTTCAGAAAGGCTTTCAGCTGGGCCTCAAAAGAGGTTGTTGCGAAGGAGTGGATTGTTTAAGCCTATCGTACGGCCTTGTTGCCAGATTGGGCTGTAATGCTGTGAATTGCTGAGAGCCAGCTTTACCACCCCTGGCGCGATAAGCAAGTTCATTCTTGCCAGCGTGAACTCATTAGATTGCTGATAAGTCATTGGATGGCAGTCGTGGGATGCTTCCACATGCGCTTTGGAGATTAATTAGCAACTATCTCAAATATAGTGGATCTGATGGGTATTTTGACTAGTGTGAGCTTGCTACGATATGAACCCATTCTTCTTTATTTTTAGATTGTATTGTGTTTTGGGTGTTAGTCTTGTATTCAGGACTCAACTGGGTTTTGAAGTAATGATGTTTGGATCATTAAGTGAATCATAATGTTTGTTTAGAATATAATGGTAAATCAACTTTAAATCTCTGATTTATATTGCAACACTTTAATTGCTTGTTTCATCTGCATGCCTAAATTAGCTTTTTTTTTTCTTTTTTTCAGTTTTTAAATATTTTTTATTTAAAATGTCAAATTTAGATTTTTTTTTCTTTAAACAAATTGTTTTTTTGTACTTTTTAATTAAAATTTGTACAAATATACATCACATTTTATGATTTTTTTTTTTACAACAAATATTATGCAGCACAATGTTTTTAAGTTTTATAATACTAAGAAATGTTTCTTGCAAATTAATATGCAAATTAGCATATTAGAGTGATTTCTGAAGCATTATGTCACACTGAAGACTGGATTATGCTAAAAATTCAGCTTTGCATCACAGAAATTAATTGTATATTAAAATAGGTTAAACTAGACAGCAGTTTTTTTTATTTTTTTTTTTTTTATTGTAATAATATTTCACAATATTACTGGTTTTACCTAGAGCTGTTTTTCTTTAAAAAAAAACAGACAACTCTTATAATATAAACACTGCCAAACCTGACTGTGTTTTTAATAGCTAATTAAATAAGCTTGTATAGGAATACATATTTTTGCATAACTTTCCAGAGCTGGATTACGAAAAAAACTATATGAAACTTTTTTTTTTTTAATTTTTTTTTTTTTTTTTTTGGTTAAATCGAGCCATAGAAAATATTTATTCTTATACAGATGTGTTTTAAATGTATTTAACCCTAACCCTAACCCTAAAAAACACCAAAACCCTGTCTGCTAATTTGTGTCCTGCACTTCCTCGTCCTGCCACAAGATGTCGTATGTCTCTCTAATAATCTGACCGGCTCTGTCTAGAAAAGTACAGTATAACAGCTCAAAGGAAAAGAAACACAAAGAATGATTACATCCTTGAGAGATGAGAAGGTGGCTGTTAGGTGCAATAAACACCTCGGAAAGAGATGGGTGGGCTCCTGTCTGCCTGTGTTATATTTCTTGCTTGTGAACACGAGGTGAGTGAGCACAAAACTCAAGCTTCCAGCTCTTAAGAGCTTGTTAAGCATTTCATCTACCTTCCATCTGTTTTGCCCAACAACAAACACCAATTTAAAAAAAAAAAGCTTCCTTAAATTAGCCTTATCCCCAAAGTGATTAGTTTTATCTTTGATGCTGTCAAAAAAAGCCATTAGTAGTGTTTTTCCCTCCTCCTTTTATCAGGCTTAATGGTATTTACTGATTTTGGGCTCAGTTGACATTTAATCTGAAAAGAAAATTGATCCAAGGAGCATCATCAATTTTTTATTTTTTTTTTGATGCTTTTAATGAAGTTTTTACATTTAGACTTTAAGCTAATGCTTGCCAATTGATAAATCTTACCCCCTTGTCCTTGAATCAGACTGAACTGGCAACAACAACAGTGAGAGGATGGCGAAGAAATAAAGTATTTCAATGTATACCAGATCTCATGAAGTCAGTTTTTTTTTTAGCATGGTAATTTTCACGATAATTGTCAGGGTTTTTTTTAATCAAAAAACTATTATTTTTGCTTTGTAACTTTCATTATTGTCAACCTACTACCTAAATAATGCAGTAATGCAGCTTTAGTTCCTTAGCATCAAACTAATAATACTTTACCATGAATTAATAATTTACTATTTAAAAATAGATATTATAGCATTGAAATGTCAATATTTGGGGGGGTAAATTGTGTTCTTTAAAAATGTTTCACTTCATCTTAAAGTCATTAAACTTTGTATGAAATCTGGTTTTGCGTGCTTGTGAAGATCTAGCTCAAAAGTAAAAAAAGTTTTTTTTTCCAACAGTTTTTGGACTACTTTTAAGTAATATTATTAAGAGTATAATTATATTATGATTAGTTTTTTCTCAATAATTAGCTGTCAAATATAGCCTGGAGATGTTCTTGACAGACTTTGTGAGATGACACCTTTGGGTAATTCTGTGTTCTGGTGTGAAACTATTTATCATATGATGCTCTATATTTAAAATAATTCCATTTGAAGGCGTACATGCTAGTACCCAAAGCAACATGACAGGAGAAATGACAAATGAACCGTCGGATTCAGAAGCCTCAGCGGTCTTGTATCAACATACAAGAACAAAGAGCGACGTGTTTCCGCTGTGGTCCTCTATTGTCCTGAAGCTGAGTCAGCCGCCCAGCACCGACTCTTGGAGACGGCGAAACTAAGCAGTTCTGTTATCAAGTTTTTTTCTGGGATAGCAGACGGGATATTTAATCCCTGATGCTGTCCAGAGATGCTCGCTTTCCTGCTTATCACTGTTATCTGATGCCGAAGGCTGTGAACGGTTGCCAGTGCTCTAAATCAGTGGCTTTCAACTGGTTTTGCTTTAGGACCTAGAGTTGAAATGGCAACCCAAACTTGTGTATTGTACAAGTAAACTTTAAAATTAGTCGTGCAATGGATCACAAAACTACAGATCACACTACAGATTTTGAGTCATCATCAAAAAAAATGCTATTTATTACTAAAAAGCTTACTGTAGAAGTGAAGCTTGTAGTTTCTGCTGGGGTATCCCTTAAAGTCAGTAATACAACAAGTTACACGAAATCCAGACATAAATGAACAGCCTGCAGCATAAAATGATAGGTTATATAAAGACAGTAAAAGCAGTTTCCAGGTGCAGAATTGTAAAAGTGAAGTGCAAAACAACACGAACATATTCTGCGTAAGTTAAATACAGATGAATCTTTGTTAAAGCTGTGGTGGTGTTTGATTAGTAGACCAGAAGTAGATATTTATAGGCTGCTGTCTCTTTAAGACTAAATGCAGAATACTTACCAAAACAGGCAGTTTCACATAACTTTCTATGTAAATATCCGTTAAAACGGCACGCAAGTTTATATGAATGGTCTGAAATTGCTTGAATGTGTAAATTGGCAAGGCAAAGCACGTACAAATAATAACTTGAACTCTATGTTGGTTGAACTTGGCAGTTAATCTGTGAATCACATGCATGCCGATCTGTAGGGACCGGTCTGTATGGATCACATATCAACTATGATCCATTTCCCCCGTGTTTAAAATTTTATTAATACTACACAAACTCAAAAATAATTTGTATTATATCATAATTATGTATTATGAGTTTTCTCAGTTTATGTGGAGATGTGTTTGGGTGAGACTCGGTGTACTCGCAGTTTGAACCGTGCATGAGTACGTTTGACCACCAAAGCGTGATTCGACTAGTGGGAGTGGTCCGAGCTGTGCCCGGGGGTGGTACGTTTAGCCGTCCCTGGCCCGCTTGGAAGAGGTGTGCCAGAGCAGTTGGACTCGGGCGCGGTTCGCATGTAGTGTGAGCGCTAACCCTGCTGGAGCACGGAACAGGACGCACGTTTTTGCGACACTCCAAAACCAACATGGTGGGGAATGGGTCGCTTTGGTCTACAGCAGAGGTGCAATGTTTGTTTAACAATAGGCTGTGAGAGGGCTGTGGACCACCGCGGACCAAACGACTCAAAATTACTATCCACAAAGTAAACAGAGCGATGGACTCCATTGCGTTTAGCGAGAGCGCGCTCTTCCTGTTTATCCTGAAACCATCGCAGAATAATGACGTAAGCGTGCTCCGGCACGAATGCTGAAATCCTATGTGAGTGCAGGCCAGAGGGGGGACAATCGTACTCGGGGCCCGGTTCATGGCAACAATCTTGAGTGTGAGTACACCCTCATAGACATGGAAATCATGTTTTGTGCATATTAACAGCGATCAGAAATCCATTCAGGAATGCTCTCCTGGGCCGATGTTTTATCACTTGGATATCCTGCTATTTGATGAGGTATTGTGTTCTAGTCTGAAGTTTGCCTGACTGGGATCTGAAAACCTGAGTTTTATAGTTGTCATGATTATATGTGGTGTTCAAAAGCAAGACAGCATTTCCCACTTTTTCCTTTCTCAACCATACCCCGAACCTCACAATCTGGACTTTGGTATCTATTCAAACAGATGGTTATACAAAAAAAATGGTCTTTTTTTTAAGCTTGGCAGCAGCTGAGTGAGAGTTGTGGAAGCTTGACTGTTGAACATACTGAACATTTGATACTGGCAGGGAGTCATTTTTAAAGTTCAGCCTCAGAGCAGATGTAAAAGTAATATCGCAATGTTTTTAATTCTTGGTCTTTAACTTCAGCAGACGTCTAGCTCTACCGTCTACTTTCAGATTATTTATATGTGAGAAACATGCTTTTGCAATTATATGCAATGTGAATATGAAAATACATTCAGTCTGTCTAATAATTCATTCTGGTTACTGCATACTCGTGTTCTGTGCGTTTCTGTTCCAATAAACAGTGCATTAAATAATATATATTAAAGGAATAGTTCACCTAAAGATGATTTTTTTTTTTTACAACTTTTAAAAATCCATTAGAGGCTGACTAATGGTAAAACTTTTACCATGGTAAAACTCATTGATGTATCTCATTTAATCTTACTGGTAGTAAACCTGGCATTACACTGAACCAGTACATGCATGTATCCTAGTGGTCAAGTATGTCATCGGGTGGAGTCTACAGTGCGACTGCAGTAATAACTGGACTCTTACAGTCACTGTGGAGTAACTGTGCCCGCGAGTGAAGCACTTAACCCCAGATTGCTCCAGCGGGACTGGCCCTGCAATTAGTGTGCTGGAAGTCGCTTTGCAGTGTTTGCTAAATGGCAAGCAACTAATTTGTGCCCACGGCTGCGTTTAACTTCCCTCATAGAAAATCATTGCTAGGGATAAATGTGAAAGAGTGTTTCGTATTAAACCACCGTTGTCTTGTGCACAATTTGTGTGTTTGCTGTATTGATTGAAAGAACGTTTTAGCGTTTTTATTGTTTGAACAAGGTCTTACAAGTCTAGTGGACCTTTTTAGTGGATTTCAAGTATCACCAAGTTAAAGTTCAGTCCTTTTGGAATTATAAGTAGTATTCTTGACATCTTAGAAATATGGGTTATTTTTCGATTTAAAAAATGTCAAAAGAATTTAAGTGGATTTTTAAAGTATATTAGCTATTAATTGCATCTAAGTATTATTATTTTTTTGAGTGCTGAAATGGTCTATTTACCATTCCTTTACTCTTTTTATTTTTTTTTCTCTCTCTAATAAACTGCTAAAATGAAATTTATCATTATTATTTGCACAACTGCTTTCTCAAATACTGACATTATAGTCGTGCAATACTTGTTTAACAGAACAATAAAGCAAGTTTTCCTAAAGAACAAGTTCAGTGATCGGAAATGCCATTTATTAAGGTTTTCTATTAAATGTTATTACCAAGCATGTCAGTACTTTGATTAAATCGGTCAGGTATGCGTGTAGAATAGTTGAATACTGTTTAATTGAATTTAACATAGTATTCTTGACCTTTTAGGTCATTTTTAGTATTTTTATTATTTTAATTCTTAAAGTAGTTGTTCTAGTTTAATATATTGTTTTAAAAGTATATTAGCTTTTATTCTTTGAAAGGAATCACGGTTTGGTTTTGAAGGCCTATGCTTGCTCAAAGTTACAGAAATTTGCACACGCATCAGAACTGGTGAAAATGGATTTCAGTAGTCTCAACATGATGGTGTTTAGTGTTTGTTTGAATGACAATGAGCATATTTAAAAGTTGCTTGTGATGGGCTTTGCTATGTCTATTAACATATTAACCTATTAACATATATCAGTTAATTAAATTACTGTATTTAACAGTAAATTTAACTTAAAACCATAAAACCTGAAATGTTGTTACCATATTTTTTTATGGCCGAATTTCGGCAACCACAGCTGCTAGTTTTTTACCGTAAATTTTGTTTTTACAGTGTACTATAAAGCATGTTTTTCCAAAGAACAAGAGTTCAATCATCAGAAATGCTATTTATTACGAAGTCATTACAAGCTTAGTCAGTATTTTGACTGAACCGGTCACAGATTTGAATAGTTGGTTTGAATAGCTGAATACTTTTATTGAATTTTTTAATATCGTTTATCTGCCTGTATTGCTTAATCAAGCTTACTCATTTATACAAGAATGATCTGTATAAACTCCCCTTTCCTCAGCCTTGGCCTTTTTATCATATACAAAAAAAAAATTAGATCTTGATGGCAGTTTCTCTTTTTTCACACATTGACTGTGTACCATGACACTTATAACCTTTGCAAAGATGATATGCTCTTGCTGTATGGCTTTTCAGTCATTCATTAATAGGTTGATCAAACATGTCAGGGCTTCCAACTATTATCTGGACTTATAGTAAGTTCTAAGACAGTTTGGCATGTGGAGTTAAAGTTTGTGATATGCAGCATCCATTTTGGTTAATCTGTCTCGTCATTTCTGGACATTTTCTTGCATGTTCTTGCAAATTTGCTCTTTGAACTTTAATATATGAGCAATTTACTGCTGAAAATCGAAAATTGCAGCGCTACGTTGGGGAGCCATCTGATGTATTATGAAATTTTATTAATCTGTCAGGATGATATTGATTCAACTTGCCACAGCCGTTAAACCGCAAATAACTGTTGTTGACACCCTTTAGACTCTTAAATACCATCATCGGTGCTATTTAAAGTCAGCCGAGGCTTCATCGTGTGGTTTTACTGTGGTTTTTGCGCAAATAACTTTTGTGTCATTTGGAGTGGAGTATACTGTTGGCATTTCTCTCATGCACTGGCTAATTCATTTAGATGAGCAATTTAATGAGCTTGACGGAAAACAGATCCCAGCACAAAGACAACATTTAGTTTAAGCAACTCTTCTTTTATGATTTGTGCTGGAGCCTATGGTCTGAATAATATATAACTTATATTGCGTTGGGGCTCCCCACTTAATCCTGGGAAATCTTGCTGGCCCCAAATTGCACATGGAGAGTGTCTGTGCTCTCCTTTAGAGTTTAGATTCTTTCCCTAATATGAGCGCTAATTGACTTAATTATGGAGATGGGGTGTCTCAAAGTAAAAGACTTCAGCATTCAGGGGCCTAGAATGATAATTTCAAGATCCCAAGTTTGTACGTGAAGATCATATCAATTGATTCACTTAGTTTTGCAACTCCATTTAAATTTAGTCAAGTATTTCATCTCGTTAAAAATAAAGTTTATTACCTCTATGAAGATTTTTTCCCGCCATAACTTAAATAAGTAAATTCAATAGTCAATAGGATTTTGTTTTGTTTTCTAATAATGTTTTCCCTAAAGAAATATCGACATATAATTGGACCTATAAGTGGACCTAGATGATTTCAGACATACAGTGGGTACAGAAAATATTCAGACCCCATTAAATTTTTCACACTTTGTTATATTGCAGTCATTTGCTAAAATCATTTATTAAAACTGAAATTTTACATGGTCTTAAGTATTCAGACCCTTTGCTGTGACACTCATATATTTAACTCGGGTGCTGTCCATTTCTTCTGATCATCCTTGATATGGTTCTACGCCTTCATTTGAGTCCAGCTGTGTTGATTAGGAAAGCCACACACCGGTCTATATAAGACCTTACTGCTCACAATGCATGTCACAGCAAATGAGAATGAGAATCATGAAGAGCTCAGAAACAGATTTGTGGCAAAGCACAGATCTGGTCAAGGTTACTAAAAAAGATTCTGCAGCACTTAAGTTTCCTAAGAGCACAGTAGCCTCCATAATTCTTAAATGGAAGACATTTGGAATGACCAGAACCCTTCCTAGAGCTAGCTGGCCCTCCGACCAAAATGAGCTATCGGGGGAGAAGAGCCTCGGTGAGAGAGGTAACCAGGCACTGCTCATCACCCGTCCAATACAGTCACAGCAGTGAAGCATGGTGAGGGCAGCATCATGCTGTGGGGGTGTTTTTCAGCTGCAGGGACAGGACGACTGGTTGCAGTCTAGGGAAAGATGAATGCGGCCAAGTACAGGGATGTCCTGGACGAAAACCTTCTCCAGAGTGCTCAGGACCTCAGACTGGGCTGACGGTTTAACTTCTAACAAGACAATGACCCTAAGCACACAGCTAAAATAACGAAGGAGTGGCTTCACAGCAACTCTGTGACTGTTCTTGAATGGCCCAGCCAGAGCCCTGATTTAAACCCAATTGAGCATATCTGGAGAGACCAAAAAATGACTGTCCACCAACGTTTACCATCCAACCTGACAGAACTGGAGAGGATCTGCAAGGAGGAATGGCAGAGGATCCCCAAATCCAGATATATCCATATCCATATAGATGTATTAGATCAAAAGGGTGCTTCTACTCAATTCTGAGCAAAGGGTCTGAATACTTAGGAACATGTGATATTTCAGTTTTTCTTTTTTAATAAAGCTGCAAAAATGTCAAAAATTCTGTATTTATCTGACAATATGGGGTGCTGTGTGTACATTGAGGGAAAAAAAAACAAACCTGAAATTATTTTAGCAAATGGCTGCAATATAACAAAGAGTGAAAAAATTAAGGGGGTCTGAATACTTTCCGTACCCACTGTAGATAATTGTTTTTGAAAACCACTATTCATTTCTTTATATGGGTGTTTGTGTATTTAGACAGAAGCTGAGAGGAATGGATTTATTGGGTTATGTTTCCTGGAACAAAACCTCCCTGACTAACCCGTAATTAAACTGATCATCTTTGAGTCAAGGACATAGCATATGCCTGAGGAATGGCTTTTTCTTGTGAACCGTTTGCATTGTGGGTATTTATGCATTGTCTGGTCTACAATGGTGTCCACAGCAGGCTGTTATTTGAGGCCAGAGAGTTCTGGAGTGAAGCGAGAATAGATGTACTTTAGTACCCTTCAGACTGTTTTGGTGAAGAATGAACTATTATGTTGTTTTCAGGACTTCTTTTTCATGAACGAGTGTCTGTTGATAGCATGAAATGTTTTTTTGAGTGAACTGTTAGACCGTTTGTGAAGGACACTACAATTCTTCGAGAAATTCAAGTGGGGTCAGTTGAGATGATGTCTTTTGTGGACGGTTTTCTTTTCTAAAGTTGTATCTAAGGTAGGTAAAAAAAAGGGGTTTCATAAATAAGGAAAATTAGTTGTATATATTTTTTCCTTTGGTAGGACTAAAATAAAATTAAAAAGTCTAAAGTACAGATAAATAAAACAAATATCCATTTTTTTGTACATGTTGTCCCAAAACATTTTAGCAGGATATAACATATACTCTTTTGGTATCTCTAGCCCAGTGTGCCAATCCAGTGTTTCCAACACATAGACGCTGCGCCACAGATTAAAGTCTGAGCGCCACAGATTCAACACCGACCCCAAAAAAAAAAAAAAAATCAATACCGACCGTCACATATTGCGTTTCGTTATTCTTTTGCACGCAGCGAATTTGTTCAACTGCATTTGCTTTCCATGCTCTCTCTTCATCTCTCTGTCACTCACGCGTCGCTCCCTCACACACACACACACACGCGCGTGCACACAGCCCCTCCACTCCGTGCACATCTATCTGGATCATCTATGTAGAGAAGACGGCTGGCGAAAGGTTGGTATCTCGTTAACACTTTTAAAACACAATCACAGAT
>JAUMHP010000076.1:18409324-18422175 GCA_032361065.1 Enteromius trimaculatus | reverse complement strand
ATAGTAAATAACACTCCTCCATCCCCAACACCTCTTTGTTCAGTCAGGAATCTGCCTGCTAATTTCCTTTTGAATCAGATTAATTTTCTATATGTTTACATTAAATCATTGAACATTAATGATATCTGCAATATGTTTATGTTGGTTTTGTTCCTTTTACATCTGGGTTATCACTCAGTTTTCTGTCGCAGTGCTTGCAGATATATCCGTTTTACAGGGCTTTAAAATAATGGCCACTATCCACCAGCACTGCCAAGCTTGGGAGAGCCAGGATATATGTTTATAAAACTCTGACTGTGTTCTGATGGAAGAAAGTTATAATACACCTACAATGGCTTGGGGGTGAGTAGTTTATGGTGTAATTTTCATTTTTGGGTGAGCTATTGTTGTAATGTAATTCACCTCTTAGCTGATGGGTTTGAATCATAGCTTATAAGTCTTACAAAAAGACTTCTTTGAAAAATGAAAAGGGGAAACATACTTCCAGAACAAAGCATAATTGCAGAAGTGGACGGACACTGCTGCACTCTATAGGCTTTACAAAATCTGAAAAGCTTCCACCGAGAGCTGCTTTTTCCACACCGTTTGGCTTGGCAGACGCCACACCGATAAGGCGCCAAGAAGCTCCCTCATCATTTTGACTCTCATCCAGTTCTAAGGGATGGACTGACCTTTGCTGTCATGACACCAGCGCTCATTGGACCTTCAGGCTAAGCATGCAGCCAGCTATAACATGAGTGATCTCATTTCCTGCTCAAGAGTCAGCGAGTCATCCACCAGCGTTACAGATAACCATTTCATTCGTAAGAGATGCAGCTCTTCTTTGTAAGTGGTTTGAAGTTGTACCTATTTTTGGCGGGTCTATATTTCAAAGCGGTCACAACATGCCTTGCGACCATCAAACGTGCACTTCCACATATTGTGCTCATCCGTGGGCGTTTCCTGAAAAAAGAGAATCTGTGGCATGCTCGCACGCTCACTGTGGAGATGAATTACCCCTGGCATGCCCGCGTGTTTCTCCTCGCAGTGGGCAAAGAAAGCTTTTGACTGATCTACTTCATTTCCACAGGCGTAGACTGAATCATTGATCGATCCGTAGGGCTCATTAAGCACCCACGCTGCATGACAAAGGCCAGAGTGACCGTGTCCTCTCTCAAGCGCTACCCTGACCATCACTCCCTGTCTTTCTCATTCTCACTTGGTATTCTCTAACTTCTTGATTTCTAACCTTACACCTGACGTATCGTGCTAATAGGTATTTTTATATAACATATAACCTTTTGTTTCAAAATAGCAAGAACAGTCTACATAGGCGGCTATATACAGACAGAATGGTCTAACACTATAACCAGATTCCAGAGACAAGCAGCTTATCCGTCCACGACACATACATGGCTGTGACAAAATCAGTTAAATATTAGAGCCATTCAGAAGAGCATGTAGGTGGGGTCTCTCTGCAAGCACATTGCATTTAAAAACAAACGGATAAATCTAATTTGCAAACATACACACATAGGAGACATCATTACAAATACATGCTGTTAGAGCAGGTCTCCATGGCAGAAATATTAGATCCAGATACTGTCATAAAATATCTGTTTGGGCTGGTATCTGAAAAACTAGTCTAAAACCCAAAACCCATTAACAGGAAGTCATGTCTGGGAACCAAAACTCCGCTAACAGTCTTCTGTCAGCCAGGCCAAGTTCATCCACAAAAAAAGAGCAGAAATGGGAGTCAAAGTTCTAATAATAAAAACAAGCTGCTTATTGGATAGTTTATTTGTATATGTATCAATGCTCAGAAAAGCAGTGGAAAATTACTGCTTCACAGTAGATCAATTTTTTTTTTATTTCATTTATTTATTTATTTATTTATTTTTTTTTTTGGGTGTTTTAGATGCATTTATTTATTTTGATTTAGTTTTTGTTAGCAAATGTCTCACTCAACCATTAGTTTATTTAGCTAAAATTATCCAATGAGTTTAGCCGAAACAAAATCTTTGAAGTCAGCAGCATTGAAGTGGCCCACTATATTTGAAGCAGAGCAAATAATTATTGACTGCCTCATTGTATCTTGTATGCCTTTTGCATTTCATTCGGCCACATATAATGTTTTAAGTTTCCAAGGTCAGTTAAATGAATTTAATATTCACTGTATTTAGTATTCAGTACTTTAGCTTGCTTAAGCCATGTGTAACAAGTGCTCATTATAAAATAAGCTCTGTCTGAATCTGTGTCAAGTGTTTTTAGGAAGCACAGGCTTTTACCTCAAGGTCACACCTGCTTTTTTTGTCATCTTTGCACTTGAGCTTTTAGAGGCAGTATTTGAAATCAATAACTTTGTTTAGCTTAATAATTTAGCCTCAGACAGGTTTGCACTGGCTAATAACCGGCAAATGGATATGTCCCAGGTTGAATAATAGTCCTAGTCAAACTCGGACTCGGCGTGTCCTGGCAGGTGTCCTGGAGCAGGAGCGTGAGGTGTTCTGCATTATGAAGCTCAGCCGTGTGCCGGCTCTCCTTCGCTCTTCTCTGTTGAGCTCATTTACCTGAGATCCGATTCACACGGCTTTCTCTTGCTCGGTATTAAACGTTTAATAAAATTCACAGCGAGGCACACCTACACAGCTATGCAGGAATTTTAAGTAACTCTAAGAATTAGTGTCATTGTAAGGCCACATGTTCTGCAATGAACTATTGGAATAATGAGCTGCTCCAGCAGAGAAATGGACCTCCCTGAATTTAAAGGAGCCATATTGAACCTTTCACAGCATTATACTTCATTCCCAGAAGTCGGCTTATTATGTTGTTCAAGGTTATTGCAGCAAAAATATATCCACATCTTGTCCAGTGCCCTGCAAGGAAGGAGAAAATCACTAGGTGCGTTCCAATTCATGTACTTATGGGCTACTCAATGGTGTTTTTTGAGTATAAATAGTGTGAGACATGTTGAAATCACTGAAAATTACCACCAAAAATGTGCACTTCAAATACCAAGATGCTGCACTTAGTTAAACAAAAAAAGGGATAATGCAATTACATTACATGTACTGTGCATATAAATAGAGAATAGTTCTGATGGGCTAGTATGTCAGCAAGAAAAGTCCCTTTTAAATGCTAAGCTCTCATGGGAAAAAATGGGCCTTTTTTAAGTGAATCTGCATCTATATGTTCAGGTTATTAGCATAGTGTGGCTTGGTAAAGAGTAATTTTCAACCTTTGTTTTTCCATAGATTACATTCACCTGTTTATTACATTAGACAAGCAAGTTATGTTTTCACACTGTTGCATCATAGGAGTAATCATGGAAAAAGATGTTCATACAAGGCAGACCTAAAAGTGACTGCTGTATTGTTTGCGTGCTATCGCAGAGTTTAATAAATGTGAGATAAGGTGGTGTTTTGGCAGGTACTTGTGGGGGGTGCACGGCTAAATTTTCCTGGCGCCGCATGAAATATGCATGCAGTGGCTGTTTTAATTATTACAAAGTGCTGAGCTATTCCAAGAAGAGAGTTTCCTCCTCATATACACACACACACACAAAAAACACACACACACACTTTTATATCAATCGTCTGGGACTGTGTGTTCATGCTTCAACAATTCCCATGCATTATTTAAAAGTGGGAAGACTGGGGAATGACAACTTGTTCCTGCCCTGCACTGGGCTCCTCTCGGGTAATGACCACAGTATCCACTTGACACTTGCACGCTGCTGACCCCTGACCTCTCTCTGGCTTTTTCTTTAATGGCAAAACAGGCATCTGTGAATTTCTGGAATGTGGTTGCAGCTTTATTTTGAGGTCCCAACTAGCTAATTAAAAAATAACTTATAACAACTGAATAATTGATATATATATATTTAAATATTCATATTTTCTTAATTGATTGATGGTGCATAGTTATATTTACCTACTGATGTAACGTTTTGTTTGAATTAATAGATAAAAGCTGGACCGACAGGAGTTTTGTGTGTGTGTGTGTGTATATATATATATATATATAGTGGATGACGTGATGTGTGGTTGTATGGATGCATAGAAAGGAGAATGGATGAAATAATACATGGATTCAAGGATAAATGGATGCATGTATAGATGGATATATTGGTGCATCAACAGGTTACTGGATGGTAGTGTAGAGAGAAAAATGGGATCAACGTGTAGAAGGATAAAAACATGAATGGATGCTTGGATAGGTGGCTGAATACACAGGTAGATAGAAAATTATCATGAAAATGTTAAATGCTCGAAAGATGGATGGATGATAGATGGATTGGATGATGCAAGGAAGGAAGGATAGAGGAGACGATGGATGGATAGATGAATCGATGACTGGATGGATAGATAAATTGGAATGCGTAGATGGAAAAATTGAATGTTGGAGGTATGGATGGGAAGATGGATGGGATGATGGATGTTTGGATGGATAGCAAAGATAGAGGGCACAATAGATGCATAGATGGCTAACTAATTAATCACGATTAATCCCAATTAACCGTACTGCTTTTAAATATACTTATATACTGCAATAATTTCAGATTTAATCTATAAAGTACAAACAACATAAAGACAGTACTTTATTTTTTTTATTTTTTGTATAATGGAATTTTTTGTGACTTTTTCTCCCGCTAGTAGCTATTTCATTATTGATTAGTCATTCAACATACAAAGCTATACATTGTAACATTTAAAATAAGTGAACTTAAAACAATCTTCACGTAAAACCATTATAATGTCAGTACTGATTTCTTAATGAAAATATATTATTTTTAATCATCATTTTTAATGCAAGCATTGACTATAGTCATTTAACACTGCAGTAATTGACAGCTATCAGTTTTAACATTTAGACTAATTTAAGTGAATTAAAACAATCTTCACGTAAACCCGTTATAATAAATGTCATATTTACTTGTGCCCTTCAGCAGAAATATACAGAAATTGGAAGTGAAGTTATCAGACACATTCTATTTTTTGTCTATAATATAGATAAATCTATAAAAATCAATAAAAAATTATGTTTCCCCCTTTTTGTCTTTGACCATTGATCACCGCTGCTGGTGATTATAGTTTATTTCTTTAAGAGCTGTCGCTGCTGAATGTGACGTGGTTCAAATCTTATATAATTTTAATTCTTTTCACAGGTCTTAAAGTTTCTATTATTGAGCTGACGAGTTAAATCAGGCGTGTTAGATGAGTGAGACCGTACTAGGCTGCTCTAGGACAGTTCTGGAAAGCTTTAATCGTCTTTTTGGTAGCTTCATGACTTAACTGACCAGGACGCTGCATGCACATAGTTTATTTTGCGCTTTGAAAGGAGACAGGCTACAGTGAACACAGTACCGTTTGGCATTTGACTCGCATTTGACATTTGACTCGTTTGATGTGATCATAAAGACGTTCTGTGACTGAATAAATGCACTTCTTGAATGAATCACATGCGTTAACATGCTAATTTTGACACCACTAGTACTTATACTTATAATAGATGGATGAATGGATAGATAAATAATGGATTAATGGACAGATGCGTAGATAAAAGGATGGATGACAGACCGATAGATATGCTTGCCAATACCATATCCTCTAAATCTTATTGGTATGGCTGTGATTGCTTACTCTGACCCAATTGAGAAATGTCTTCATGTTCGTTCTGGCTGATGTTTATATAAAAGTAACTTTTTGAAAATACTTTCATTTCCCCTGAAATAACGGTAAAGGTCGTCTGTACGTGGCCGGGAGAGCTGAGCCATGAGTAATCACTATGTTTAGAAAGGTGACATTTATAAATGAAATCTATATAGCAGACACACAGTGCTGATGAAAAAGCGCTGCCTCTGATATTTTAGGGGTTACATTAAGGACCATAACCATGTATGCAAACTTATACTATCCTGCCAACTGTTTGTTTTTTCATCTCCCCTGGCTCTTTTTCTCCTTTTCATTTATTGTCAGTCGCGCGCTCTCTTTTCGCAGGCTTACATCTCTCCGTTTCCTGAAATATGTTTCTCGTTCGGTTTATTCTGGGCCTTGGAACAACACCCCTACCAGTCACAAACACAGCAAGGCTGTGAAAAGCTTGCAGAAGTTCTCCCTGGCGAGCTTTTTCTTTCCATTTTGATTTTTTTTCTTGCCTGTTGTTTCTGAAGGAGTGACTGTAGTTAAGACCCATCCATCCGCATGTGAATGTCAGAAGCTTTTTTGCCTTCCAGCTCAGCATCCCCCATCATGGCCATGACCTCAGCTGACCCTAGAGACTTTAAAATAACCCTAAATAATCTAGAACTACAACATCTAGCCGGGTTTTTCTGGACTATAAAATCCATATACTGTACAAAACCATACTGTGTAGTCCATATGTACAGTTTTCTGTTTTAAATTGTGGTTAATCACATCCAAAAAAGTTTTGGTTTTTGAATATTTATGTCTGTTAATGTGTGTACTGTTTATTTATGTATATACAAACACACACACAGTATAGATTTTGAAAATATTTATACATACGCACATATACATTTTATTTATTTTATATTATATTTGGAAATCTATACATACGTTTGTGTTCTTTTTTTTTTTATATATATATATTTATTTATTTATTTATTTATTTTTTCTCCCCATGTCTGTTAACTTGGACCCCTGAACCCTGTATTTTTCGATTCTGTTTCAAGTTTTATTTTATTTTGCCATTAAAACTGGCACTCTTAGTTTTAGAGGCACATAGGATTTTTTGTTTGTTTGTTTTTGCTTTATTTTGTTATTTGTAATGATTGTATGGTGATTTGATTCATCCATCTTTCAAAAAAATGACTTTCTCTGCCTGAATAATTTTAGTGCAGAAGAATTGTTTGTGAATATTTTATTTAATTTGTTAATTCCCATTAATTAAGCATTTACTTTGCTTCAGCAACAAAGAAACATGTGCACCTGTCTAGAATAACCCCGCTAGACACCCCATCAATAAAAAAAAAAAAAACTTCTGCTGGAATGAGAGAGAGAGAGAGAAACAAACAAAAAGCATTTCAAGGCTTAAATATTGAAGACTGTAGCTTTATCAAATACTTCAAGCTAGTTTTCCATCTACCTGGTCGACATGAGAAGCAGTGTTAGGCCGTTATGAGGGAAATATCACAAACCGATGAGCTGGGATTTTATGATTTTGACTGAAGTTTTAATAATGCAGATACTCACATTGCATTGTATTTTTTTCCAAACGGTGAAGCCTATAAAGTCTACACAGTCCTTTAGGCCACAGCCGGTGTTTTGACTCCTTGTCAAGCATTGACTTTTACAGGGCTGGAAATCTTCAGCCTTTGGCTCTATCGTGGATCTGAAAACCAGAGGGCGGAATACTGACAATCATTGCTACTTTTTATCATTATTTATTTATTTTTGCTCTTTTCTTCATTGCTTTTGAGAAAGGCTTACATAAAAGTTTGCAATGTTACAATCCTGGAGATCTTCTTTACTCTCTTTTAATGCAGCTTTTGACGATGATCTGGCCTCAATCACGCTGTTGTCAGCGTTTGCAGCAGATGCAATCTGGACACATCAATATGTCCTCCAGCAGTACAAGTTTTCCATTTTCCCCTATCAATCAGTCCAAGCAGCCTGGCGGTCTCCAGTTCCTTTGTAGTGCTGTTCAATCAAGCCCCGTATTCTGGTTGAACACACGCAAACGCACAGAGCCTTTGTAGACTTAATTACGCATCATTAGGGCCTGATGCACGGCATGGGTCTCTTTAGAGCGAGTCACAGCTATTGTGTACTGTGATTTGGCCGAAATGTCAAATTAGGTCTTGTGTGGCCACAAAGCAAAAAACAACATAGAGAGCAAAAAGAAATGACCTTTTGTGTAAATTGCTACACACACTTTCTAGTTGCTAAATCTTAATAAATTGGGGCTCATCAGTTTGCTGCTCATCTTTATTCGCAGTGAGTCATCACATACATGTATGTATGTATGTGTTGTTGCTTCCGCTGAATTTCATCGTCTATAAAATCAAATGCAAATCTGTTGTGCAGCTGAATCATTATTTTGCTAAACTTAGATCTGTTTTACGGCCTGTTACATGAATGGATATGTATTGATAGACACAAACCGAGTCAGTGTCTTGATGGGTGGTGTATTTGCTTGATGGTGCTCATACAGGCTTATTATTCATTGGAAACATAGACCTACTTCCTGTGCATTTTTTTTTTTACTTTGCCCATGCACTTTTTAATAGTGTAAACCACGCTGAATGCATGAAAGAGCATTGTGTCATTCACACAGATTGCACAAACTGCTTTTTCCTTCATGCAAAAATAAGAATCACAAGATTAATCCTGATTATTTGTTTCAATGTTATTTAAGATTGCACACGTGTCCCTCAGCTTAGAGAGTTAGACTGCAGTTAACAGCGGAAGGAACAGACAGTAAAAGCCCAACTGTTGAACTGTAGACCTGTTGCCCCAGACCGGTGCTGTGAATCCAGCAGAGGAACGTGTGGAATGAAGCCTGTTAAAGTTTTACAGCATCAGACCTTTAACCTCTTCACCCTGATGTTTTTACTACGTTTTTTTGGAAATGGAAAAGCTATTTTCTCCCTCTACTTTTCGCTTACGCTCCCCTCTCTTGCTTCTCACTCTATCCATATGTTGGCAATCTCCAAGGTCCTCCTTTTTCGCTCTTCCACTTGCTTGTTTCCGCTCTCTCCCACACCTCACTCGATCATTCTGATAACATCCGAAGGGAGCACCACGTGTTTCGCAATCAACCCAAAAAAACCTGTTGTATTTAGAATAGGAGGGGTGTTGTGGGAATCCATTATTGTGAGTGGAGTGTGAGTACTCAGTCACCGAAAGCCCAGCAGGTAACACCAGCAGCCGGTGGAGGAAAATTAGCCCAATCCCTTTGGGCTCTGATATATGGCGCACATCTGGGCTGCCGTCCATTGTTTTCAATTACGACTTTAAGCAAGGCCTCCTGCGTGCCGAGCAATGCTCTCCCACTTTCTTTTTTCCCATAACCCCCCTTTCTCTCCTTCTCTGACCAATTACACAGTGGACAGGTGTCGTGTAGCGCTAACAGATTGGCCCACCCGCCACTGTCTATTTTTCGCGGCGTGCTTGTGAAGCTCTCCGCATAAGCTCCCTGGTGACGGTCACGACAACACAATTTTTTTTCCCTCTTTCCCCTCTCGCTCGTTGTCATCTGAGTGACTGTGAGACACGAGGGTGAGAAGTTCATCATGCAGTCAGTCATGTCTAATGAACGGTTAGACCCGCTTCCAACTCCCGTGATTTTGACAGGGGTTTTGCATGTAATTAGGAAGCGAGAATCGCGAGGTGAATGGAAGTTATTCAAATGCAAGACCCTGCACAGCTTGAAAGCTTTCAAGTGTTTCTGTATATGCTATATCCTGTAGAAGTTGAATCACAAATTGTGCATGATTTTTATTCTAGTAGTCTTAGATCCCATTTCAGTGTGGTCAGAGCTGCTTATATGCAGTGCTCTTTACTGGGTTAAAGTGAAGCAAAAGAAAGTTAGAAATGCATTCTGCAAAATACATTTTTTGTGCACACACGACATCTCTCCTGTGTGCATGATGTACCTGTTATGATATCAACATTCAGTGTTAAAAGCAATTTTACAGGGGTTTTTTTTTTTTTTTTGAGTCGCAAAAAAAGTGAAATTATTTCCAATTTGCATTTTTCAAAAAGGCTTTGAATATTCTCCCTAAACCTTTCTACTGAACCGTTCTCAATTTGCAATCTTCGAGATGAATTAATAATATATCAGTTTCTTGTTTGCTCTCTTATTTGACTTGAATCTTTTTTTTGTCTTCAGATAACATAAAGCGCAAGTTGCGGCGGCGACCGATATGGGGAAGGGGCATAATCAGGAAGAAAAAGATCTATAAAAAGGAGGAAGCGGAGGAAGATGATGAACTGGAAGAGGAGGAGGGTGCTGACGATTCTGCTGCAATGGTGCAAGGTGAGGCTTGTCTCATCCAGGACGAGTCATCCTGTGATGCCGTAGAGCTCCATCCTGACAAGCAACCACTCCAGGCCAACGGACACGTTCTCTCCACGGAGGAGGAGAATTCCTCTGAGCCGACGGCCATTCAGGACCCTCAGGGCGAGAAGGAGCCCATCAAGCCCCCCTTAGAGGAGGCTTCCAGCAGTAAGGAGGCCACAACAGTCCCTGCTCCTCAAAAGTGTGTGAATGGAAATGAATCTATGGACAGCGTGTACAGTGAGGCTCTTGATAAAGAAACCGAGGTAGACTCTATTAATAAAGATGCGCTTGAAGAGGAGCATAAGGAGCCTTTTCCCCCAGAATGCAACGCAAAGGAGAATGTGACAGCAGCGGAGGGGACGGCATCTGATGGCGACCATGAAACAGAAGGTATGGCATGAGAAGACTTCACAAATGCCAAAGTATTAACGAAGCATATATTTTCATACATTTAAAATGTTAATGCACTGAATTTGAAGAAGCAGAACAAGGCAATAAACATAATTAGATGTAATTCTCTCACATAAATAAATAAATAACTGCCCAGAATAACATTTAAGTTTTACCAGATGTCCATAAACATGCAGGGCAGATGAATGATTTCTAGTATTGATAGTCAACTGTACGGTTAATCACAGTTTGGAGAAAAAAATTCTGTTTTTGGACTTCAAAACACCATCTGTTTGAGAGCGTTTCTCCTGCTGAGAGTTAAATACACCAACAGAAACACCCTGCAGACTCGTCTCTTCATATATACGTCTGCAGACGTGCCTGTCCTTTACCAGGTGCTGTCCGTTTCTGGTGTGGTGTGTAGTTTTTTTTTTTTTTTTCCATTGTGTGACTTTGCTTTATTTTAATAGGTTCATCAAAGGGGAAGAATAAGTCAGACGAGATGGTCTTCGGACTTGAGGAGACTGTGGAACTTCCACCACCTCCGGCTCTCGTGGTTGACCACCAGCGACTCAAAGTGAGATGAGTAGTATTATTGTTATTATCTTTCGTTCTTAAAGGGGTCATCGTATGCTAGGGCTGCATGTTGCTGGGCTGAAGTTTTTTAAATGGTAATAAATCTCCATCACCTGTTTTCAGATGGAGCAGCATTTAATACACCTTTGTTCACTGACAAGCTAAACAATTCACACGCGTAATCACAGATGGATTGTGTACAATAGTGAACATTTTACTAAAGAGATGCGCATGACTATCGCATGCAATATATTGCCCAGTTCATATGATTCTTTCGGGTAGGGATCATCAAACCTGACCCTGGAGGGCCGATGTCCTGTAGAGTTTAGCTCCAACTTGCCTGGAAGTTTCAAGTATATCTAGTAAGACCTTAATTAGCTGCTCTAGGTGTGTTTGATTAGAGTTGAAGCTAAACTATAACACACTTTGGTTAAAATTTTTTCAGTGGTAGTGTAAAAAACACCTTCTTTACCCTGTCAAAATTAGCTCTGTTTTCAGCAGGCCGTTTTAGTTCATGTTTCTGTAAATGCTAATGAGCTCTGCTGACCCCCACCCCTCTCTTCCCTGGAGTGATGAGCAGACTGTACATTTCAGCTGTAAAACTTGCTAACTACTACCCTATATAGTAAAGGCGATTTGCAAAGATTCATAAAAACCCTTATACTCTCTTCTTCTGTAGATAAAGCTGGATCACGAATGATTAACGCAAACAAAGATGCATTTGCGTAGTTCAGAATAAAAGTACTGTTAATCCTATGCATCTTCAGTGGCTCAGATGTCGGGAGTTAATAACGACTGCTATATTTATTATTACATCCAGCAACTAAACACTTCAATTGCTAAATCTGAGACATTTTGTCTTCCCCCTGCACCGAGTCGACACAATGAGGGACTGATGACGGCTCAGTCAGGGCAGGTCTGAGGTAAGACGGTTGTGTCAATCTACTATCGTGGGAGGGGCCTGTGAAGAACCATCATTCTGACAGGAATCTCAGAACAGGTATTTTTATCGTTGTTGGATGGATGTGTACAAACTTCCAACACACATTTATGTTCAAACAACTTGTAAAGTACATTTTTCATCCGATGACCTCTTTAAGAACTAAAACGTGTTTTAATACTTCAGGAAATCACTAATTTGAAAGCAGGGTCATAACCCACATCAAACTTTGGAAGTTAATGATGATGGAAATACGGGTTTCCGGTGTCTGTGATTATCTGCAGTAATTGTTCAGAAGTAACATACATCCGAAAGCACATCCCATAAGCTCTCTTCGCACATTAGCGTACTGTAGCTGTGCTGTAATGTACTGATCTCAGAAGGAGGGAAATCACTCCAATCATCAAGCCGTTTTGGAAAGAAACTCATCAGTGTGGAGACTGCTTCATCATCATCATCATTAGGCTGTTTAGGCCATTTTTGGAGGTATTCATTCACTCTCATTTGCCGAGTCATTCATTTCCATTTAATTATTTGCTATCAAGTTCATCAAATTAGGGCGGCAATCATCGATTTTGTTTCTCCTCTTATGAGCACATTTGTGCTTTTGTTCCTCTCTAGATAGCACCAGTGCATCTTTTAGCAAGTTCATCTTCTTCAAATGATGTTTTTAGAGAGCTGTACTAGTTTGTATACGACATACTGTGCTTCTACACTGTATACAGACTATTTCTTTCTTGCTTTTTTTAACCCTCTGGAGACTGAGGTGATTTTGGGGTCCCTGAGAACTTATTTCACAATTCTGATTTCCTTGCGATTTGCGAGTTTATACATCTTAACTTTTTTGTTTCAAAGATCTGCGTGATATAAAGTCATTGTGAGTGTGTTGATACTGTGTAACTCAAAATTGTCAACATTTACTTTATACGTAAGAAATCAC
>JAUMHP010000076.1:18388581-18400860 GCA_032361065.1 Enteromius trimaculatus | reverse complement strand
CTCTGGCTCCCGGAACACATTGGACTATGGTGGTTGGTGTCTCTATTTTCACGTTCCGTACAATGAATAACATTTCTATAACATGTACATATTTAATATTTAAAAAGGCTTTTCCCGTGTTGTATGCAAGTCTGGTATGTTATGTAATTTTATAAAATGTATTTAAATTCTAAATAATTTTCCAAGCCAGAAATTGCTATTTTTTTGTGTGTGTGTTTATAAAATGTTTATTAATTTTCCAGTGATCACAAACTAATTTGTTAGTGGAAAACCAGAATTAAAACATGTACGGATGATTTTGTGTTATCCGTTCCATTTAGACTCCTACAGGGTCTGGAAATGATAGTGTTTTCTGGAGAACCGGATTAAGCATGTTTTTATTCTTAGGAGGCTGAGTTGTTTGCCGTGATGAGCTAGATTTGGCACCTGCGAGTTTCCCCCCACACCTGCCTCCACACCGCATTAGCTGTCAGCTCTCATTTCCTTCACTGCGTGTTTGTAGAGCGGTCTCTGGAAACTAAAACAATGTCATTAAACTTCAACTTCAAATTAAGCCTCTTCAAGACTGTTCCAGACGCCACAGTCATTTTCCAGCAGCGCAGCAAACCGCAGGACGCACGTTCATCAGCGGCTTTAATGCTTGGCTGAAATGTTATTTGTTAGCAGGTGCAGGTCAAACCTTCCCACGAAAATCTGTACAGGAGACAGACTCCGAGTCAGCGTGAACCTTACAAAAATACTTGATGCGTGTGTTTTTGAAGTTTTTATTAGATTCATTCATTACCTCACTTGCAGAGCCAGATCTTACTTGAAACAAAATGACTTGTTCAAGTATTAGCGCTTTTCTATGGAAAAAATAAAAAGAACCCCATTATGTGAGTGACCATTATTCCTACCATTAACAAATCAAATACTGAAAAGCACCAAGCTTCTGGCTGAATGTTTCAATTATAACTGTAGAGTATGCTTATTTTACGAGGATTAGTTCATCCAAAAATCAAAGTGGTCATTATTTACTCATCCTCATATTGTTTCGAACTCTTGGAGCTCAACAAAGAACATTCTAAAGACTTGATGTGGTTTTCCATGCAGTTAAAATGAAGTTTTAAAGCAAAAGCAGATACAAAAGCGCTATTAAAGTTGTTCATAAACAACTTCTGTAGCTTTGTGTGAGAAACTTGTTTTTCACTAATAGTTTTTGTTGCTAACTGCTGTGAAGGGTTGAATTGAACCAGATCAGTCCTGTTTTATGAAGCTAATCAAATGATTCACTGAAAAGATTCAAAAGGTTCTCTTATGAGCTCGTTTGAGTCTTTCGCTCACACAAAGCTGTCATGAACTTCAGATGACTTGAAATAAGCTCAAGAGTCATACAAACTATTTTCTTATTATTTTGTGGTGTTCTTTGAGGTTTGAAAGCTTTACCTCATGTTTATTGCAACTGGATGGAAAAGAGCTTTAAAAACAGTCTTCAAAATTTCCACCACAGGTTTGGAATGACATTAACTGGAGTAAACGATGACAGAAATGTCTTTTTTTTTTTTTTTTTTTGTCTAATCATGTTTATTTTCCTGTGTTTCAGGCTTTGCTGGAGAAGGTGGTTGTGAAAAGTGACGGCTTCAGTGTGGATCATCTGGAGAGAGTTTACTCAGTGCTTAGCCAGTGTATTTATCAGCACCGCAGAGACTACGACAAAACCCGTCTGATAGAGGTCGAGTGACGCGCACACACACACAGATCAATATGATGTTCCATGGCTTTATGGTTTACTAAGATTTCATATGAAGGGTACCATTTTATTTTGCAGTTCATGAGATTTCATGTGTATTTTACAGTTTAAAAAGCATTTTTTTTATTATAGAAGTAAAACGATTCTAAACTCCGGATTAGGCTAGAAGTACACTTCAAATATTGTAGTACATCTGCATGTTTTATCTCCAATTATTTGTTGTAATAAATGCTGAGCCAGTCACCCACTGAATTAAAACGATCCCATTATTAACTAGTAGCACTGTACTGACTAATGACTCGTAATGTTCAGTTCAGTCATGTGTCGTGTGTGTGACAGCGGCTCAGTGGAGATGGATACACAGTGACTGAACACGACACAGTGAACAGCTGCTGTATGTTTAAATTACTCCGGTGCACCGATGGTGGAGAGCTCTCGCACGGCCTCCTGGGAAATTATGTGCGCTGTTCTCAAATACAATAGTAATGGTAGCTGCCCAGCAGAAACAGATTAGAATTGCTCAAAGGAATTATGGCCGGCACGACTGAAGGCTAATTTGCATGTTGTGTACCAATTCCTCTTTGAGAGGACCCTAATGGAGTCGCATTTATTAATTCCAGGATGATTCGCAATCCAGACCATCTGGAAAAGCTGTATGTGTTTAGATTTTAATCCGCTGGTCTCCGTCAGATTGTTGAATCTGGACTGGGGCTGAGCTCCACAGAGGATAGTGGAAATGAAACATGATTTAGTAAATTGTTTGCACATTGTACTGTGCCGAAAGTTTAATTGTTAGTTACACTTTGACCTGAATTAGAAATGAATATGTCAGATAAAGAACGGAAAGCAGAGTCCTTCTGTAACCAGAAAAAAAGATAATTTTATGCTGGAAACTTGTCACATTGTTAGTACATGGTGTAAAAAAAAAAAAAAAAACTGAACATTTTTTCTGAACCAAATTCTGAGAGCTGATCGCCTTTGATTTAGTTCCTCTTTACATGAAACTTTGTCCTCCAACTTACATTTGACTGCTTCATGTTCTGCCATGATGGTTTGAATTAATCATGACACTTTACTGCTAGCATAGCTATCTACCCATCTTGCCATGGAGCAGGAAGAAAACAAATCTGTTACATTGAGGGTCCAAAAAAAAGTACAATTAGATTTTGAATATACCTGTATAGTGCTGTCAAATGTGTGTTTGTACATGTTTATATATACACACAGATTATATATTTAGAAAATATTTGTGTGTATGTGTAATATATACACCCTAAAACAATTCTATTTGAACAAATTTTGTCTTCTGGACTTTCTATATCAAAAAATCTGAAAAATTAAAAAAAAAAATCATGTGCCACTCAAAACCACTAATGGCTGCTGAGCTTTATAGTATATTAAAATAGATAACAGTTTTTACTTTATGCAGCCTTGGTGATCACAAGAGACTAATCAAAAACCCAAACATTTGAACTGTAGTGTACAGAAAATGTTTTCTAGTATAACAAATATACAATCCAAATCATGACCTTAAAAAGTTCTTAAAAAAAAGACAAATGTATAAAATAACCACGATACTGTTTGATTGCATTCACATTTAACAAAATATGCAATTAACAATGTTGCTCTCTGTCTTTTGATTTGCAGGCGATGGAAAGACAAGTTGAACATTTCGAAACATTCCTGTGATGAATAGAGGGCTTTCAGAGAGAAACTTGATCTGAGACTCTTTTGATGCAAGAGGGAGAGGCCGGCGTTCTGAGCCAAGTCCTTAACGTGGAGCAGGTCTGGATGCTTCGGTCTCAAATAACAGCAGTAAGGGGAAAAAAAAGGTGCAGCCATTAGAAACAAAGGCTTACAAAGGCGACCTTGGTGCTATCATCTCAGGTACCTGAAACAGAACCAGTCTACAGAACCAAACACAAAAACTCCTGGAGGTTTCCTTTTTATTCGTTTAGTTTTTGTAAACTCACATACATGCTAATTGCCGACGATCGTTCTTGGTGCTATTGGGTGCTATTGATTTTTTGGTTTATTTTTTATTTTATTTTTTTCTCCTTCTTTTTTGTCGTCTGCTGCTCCTTGTTCTCATAGATAAGCAAACAAAACACAAACAGTACAAAATAAAAGATTGTGTGATGTCACAAAGCAACCTCAGCCTCCGTCTAGTGGAAGCAAACACACTTACATACACACAGATTCTCACCAGCAGTGGAAAACGTGGTGTGTGATGCCCTACAGCGCGAGTCGGCTGCTCATTTACTGTGGAAATAAACTACATCGCCCTCTTTCTACATCCACCCTGATGTCACCCCTTGTCACTATTGGGATTATCCACACTTTATAGCCACATAGAGATACTCTTGCTGGAAAAAAAAACAAAACAAAAAAAAAAACACTTGTTTTTGTAGGGACGTCTAGAGGTTTTTTTTTCTACTTGGTGTTAATTGTAAGATTTGCAAGACCTCTGTATTGTAAACCAACCTTTCCTTGTGACAAATGAGACTGTGTTCTCCTTATTTAGACTATAATGTTTGCAGAAGACCAATGGAAAAAAGACCGGTTCTGGGTAAAATCGACCTTTAGGAGAGGAGTGGTATTATTTTAGACACATCTAACCAATTTTTTGGCCTTTTTCTGGTTTAACTGGATTTACGAGTAGTTATTAGGTGATTGCACTGCCTAGCATGTGCCTTAAACCTTTGAAATAGGCTAAAAATGTTACTGAATATTGACTATCAATGTCTATGGATGAGCCACAGGGCTACAAATCGTATGTTGTAGTTAACCATTTGCCAAGTCGAGTCTTCGATGGTTTGCGAGTCAAGTTGCTCCATCACACATCGTGGCTTTCTTTTTGCCATCCATTTTTATTGTAACATAACATACGTGGACTAAACACAAGAGATGTTTTGGAAGTTAATATGGCAGTCTAGGCAGTGCTAAAGTTACATAAAGCATTACTATATTTTTTGACCTTTTATAGTGTTTTCATTGTGTTGACTTGTACCGTCTAATATTGTTAGCTGTCACATTAATAACTTGATTTCTGTGCATTTTGGCATTTGGAGTTCTCCCTCTCATACTTTCATTAATTCAGCTTTCACCGCTTTATAAAGAACGTTGATCCAAGTTTGAGTTCTCGTGACCTTGACTAGGATTCGGTGCTATTAAAAAAACTGAAAAAAAAAAAAGTAAAAAAAAATTAACACTTTTTAAGACATATGCAAAAGAAAGGAAAAAAACTAGGAGTTAGTTGTTAGCTTCGGACTACTGCAGTGCATGTGAGAGACAGAACCGCAGCTACCTCAGCAAGTTGTTTTCATGCGAAGAGACAAAAGTAATGACCTGTTTACTTACAAGCAGTATTTGTTGACCTCTGTAAAATGACTGCGCCCTTCAGAAATTCAAGCTAAGGTACTGGATCACCTCTCCGACGTGAGCACATCATGTGGCTGCTGCAGTAATCCTTGGGTTTGTTGTTCTGCGTTTGAGCCGAGAAAAGAAATGGCATTGTAATATCGCTGAAATGTTATGTACTGTATGTTTCAGTTTTTCTACATGTGCGTCCCACAATTTCGTTTATCGGCCATGTATATGAAACGCTTGCTTTCTTCAGTCCATTTCATTGATCATTTTCGCAGTCGCATCTTCCTCTATGCTATTGCCTGTCCATTTGTTATTTATTAAATTTTTTAACGTCGTCATGTGTTCAACACTTCCTTCAACCGAAACTAATTGGAAAAGTTGTTACATTAAATTAGTGCCGAGACACGATGTAGCACATTTTTGTAGCAGGTGTTGCACGACGTTCAGAAACGGGGTTTACTGGTCTCAGGTCTCTGCTACATTAATATTTATTCCATAAGGGTGGAGATGATGGTGGTTGTGCTTCTTTTAAATTTTTTGGAATTACCGTAGATGAGGGGGAGGTTTACAATGTGGGCATGAAAGTCTATGTAGTTCTGTGTTTTGACTACAAGTTAAAGTTCATTACCTTTAGTTGACCAGAGTCTAATTCAGATTACTTGACTGACAGTAGGAAGTCCATAGAACAATAACATTTTGCTTTAGGTAGGTAAATAAAACCGACTAAACTCAGTTGTTTTTGGTGTAAAAGTCCTGGAGTTTCTCAAGTCAGTGCTTAGTGTTGGAGATGATGATTTCTATTATGTTTTTTGGCAGCAAATGGTTTTTAGTTAATCTTATTTAATCAGTAGATTTATACTCCTTATTGATTAACATGGTTGAGGCAATTATTATTTTTTTCTGAGTAATACCAGAATTTGTCCCTTTTTACTACTACGAAGCAAATCAAAACCACACATATTGTTCTATCCTTCCCTGCAGTCCTCCTTTTGTGAAATGATATATTTACTGTAATTTCTGAAATAAACTGCTGTGATATACTTGAATAAAAGGTGCAAATTGAAGTCGCTCTAGTGTTTCAATTTCAACCTGACTCCTGTCTTGTTTTGTAATAAGGGTTACGGCACATTTTGGATAGTGTACTGTTCATAAATTGGAAAATTTAAATGGCATATAGCAAACAGTTCTGGATTAGTGTGAAATTGACCAATAAAAAAAGCACATTTTCATTTACAAATATCTTACATGTGTTGACTTACAAAAGCATTCATCTTTGGTGCTACGCCTCAAAGTATTTTTTTAATAGCTTCATTTAAAACTATGGAATGGCACAAGTTTTTTAAGTGTTCTTGAAAATACAAAACTTTGAATAGACATTCATCCCAAATAAAAATAAAATAAAACAATTAGCAAAAAATGGTGACCGATGAATGAACAAATTCAAATGAGTTTCTTTAGAATTTTGGATATGTATTTCAGCATTAATAGCGTAAATTGTTCCATAAGGTACAGATTTACAGACATTGTCCAAGCCATTGATTTTTTTTTTCTAAAAACATTTATACACAATTTTCATTGGTTTTTAAAATATACATATCTTCCCTATAATACAAAGTTTCTCCATCCATCTTGCTCCATCCGTATTCTGCCATGGCTGCAGGCTCGTGGGTTGGAATAAAACACGAGGATAAAATCCACAAAGAAGAGGTGGAATGATTTACACAGAACAAAATGAAATGAAACTCCTCTGGGCATCACAGGTTCTGGTATTTTGTGCTTTGGAGTTCAAGAGGGCCTTCATTCAATCCCTGCTCTCTCTAGTGCTGACCCTCGCTGGAGGGCGACATGACTAGCATCGACGTCCTTTGGCTTCTTGCAGAAGTCCCTGCATGATGCAACTGATCTTTATATACGACACACAAGCCCATATAATCTCATGAAATGACTACAGATTGGAAAAAACGTGATTTCACCGAAACCTTATCACAGAAACATGATGTGGGAGAAGAACAACTCAAACATTAAAAGGAGAGTAAAAAAAAAAAAAAAAAAATTGCATTTGGCGACCTAGAATACCGTTCCAATGGCACGACACCTGAGGTGCGGGTGTGGGGTGGGGGCTACGCTACGGATCCCTTGCTAAATCTCGTCCGCGACAGTCTGACCGCGTTCCATTCAGGTTGGAGCTCGATGGGCTGGTTTAGGCCAGTTCGTGACATTAGAGAAGTCCAGAGCCGAGTTAGTTGTCAGCCGCTCTGAATGTACTTCTTTATAACCACGCATCCGTGTCTGAAAAGTGGACATGGCAGACTCTGCAGCAGCGTCCACGTGTTCGTACAAGGGTCGAAGGTCTCCATGTTGCCCAGCGCCGGTCCTTCGCTACTCACGATCCCTCCCGTTGCATAAATCTTGCCGTCCAGGATCGCCGCGCTGGGGGAAGAACAAGAAGAGACCATTTGTAATCGTTTATTGCATCATGTAGCGCAATCTACTGTTCATTAGACCAACCTGCAGAACTGCCTGGAGTGATTCATGTTGGGGCCGGCTTTGATGTTGCCCTTGTCTGGGTCATAGATAGTGGTGGCTCGGGCGTAGGCTCCTCCCAGGATGAAGATAAAACCATTGAGGCTCACAGCGGGAGCGTACTTGTTATCTAAATAAGCCCGAAAGGAGCATAGGAGGCAAGAGAACAACAGATAGAAGTTACTCTGATGTACGTTGATGAATTTTTGCCTTGGAATAAAGGCGCTGTTTTGCCGTTATCTTACACATTGTGCTCAATGCAAGATGTGTGGTGCTTTTCACAGCTATGAGTAAATCATACAGCTTCTGGGATGCAGACAACCTTATCAGAGCGACTTCGCAATGTTCTTTCGGGAAGCTTCAGATAATTAACGAGGTAGATTACGGACTTGGGTACTGTGTCAGTCTGCAATCTTTCGAAATCGGGTTTGAAGCACCATTCGTAATGCATTTATGATTTTCCCAGCCTGTTTGCTGCCACGTTTCATTTCCCACGTCCCTGTATCCTTTATGCTTTACGTTATTAAGCGGAGAATGACAAATGACGGCAAACAGATATATATGGCGCCTGTTTCGCCTAATGATTCCATACAGAGGAAATTACCTCTGTAGACCCCTCGCAACGTGACAGGTTTTACTCACTCTATCCTTCTTCACACGGGGTAAATGGCCAAGAAACAGAAATAATCACCTCTTTTCATGAGCGGGCAAATGACTGACAGCCCGATGCATGGTCGTGAACACGGAAAAGGTCGTCGAGCTGAATGCAAGAGAGAGGCTATCAGCCTTCGCTTTCTGACAGAGAAATTGTCTCCCAAACGATTACAGCTGGGCCAATTTATTACATCTATGAATAATTCACGTGGTTGCGTTCAAGGTTTTGTTTTGTTTTTTTTCCCTCGTACCTTCGACTGACGCTTGAGAAGCCGAGCACAGAAGCGATCTGTAAAACAGCGGCTGGATTTAATGGTTGAAAAGGAAGTGCGAGATGGGCTCTCAATCGGCGGTGTGACTGCCAGGTGCTTCTCATTAAACCCCCCCCCCCACCGCTCGACTTTGAGTGACGGTCCAGATAACACCCTCTCTTTATAGCACTCCAGTCACAGCACGCGTTGTCGAATTGATCGGCGGCGTAACCCACGGGGAGGCATCGTCTTCAGTAACGAGAGAACGGTCCTGGCACTCCCCCTCTTTATTCCCCTTACAAAAACGACTGCTTTTGTGCAGAGTCACTTTATGCATCTCGCATGCACTTTGAGTCGCCGGCGCCGTAGGATCACGTCCGTTAAGTCCTAATCTCACCCCACGCAATGCTCTGTTTATCTGTTTGTTGTCTCGATTTCAAACCCACCGCTGATGCTATCAGCAGAGCTCATTGTTGGGTTTGGCCCACGTTCTCGCTACTCGAGGGGCTCGAATGTGATGCCAAAGCTCGGCTGCTTCTTTGATGCTGAATTCTCGCCACCGGCAAGACGTCTCAAGGTTTCGATCAAACGGGGCACCTGTATCTAGTACAATGGAGACATGAGAGATTCAGCTTTTTGAGAGCGAAACAAGACAACAACAACAGTTCATGCCACCAATTTGCAGAGGTGTCTCGCTCAATTTTTGGTAGAGGCGCAATGCAGCAGATAAAAGCTATTAGAAGCGAAAAAAGGGGGAAAGGAGTTGTTTGAATAGCAGCATTCCCAGAGAGTTGGGGTGAGAACGCCGGCAGTAACCTTCTGTCCGCAATAAACAAGTTGAAGCGTTTTAAGCGAGACTACTTCAGTCAAACCCATCTCGCACTCTGATGGACGTCTCACGCCAGTTGACATGCTTTAAGCGTGTTTTATCAAAACAAGTCGTGGCTTGGAGCCAGTTCAGTGATAACTCATCAGACTGTCCAGAGGCTTCCTGAATCACTTTTTAATGTGCCTGTACTCTAAAGATGTCCTGCAATCTTGTGTAATTTGTACAAGCAATTGTTTGCAATCAATTCCCCACATGGCTTCATGCACTTCCAGTGGCACTTTGCCTGCTCGACCTTCACTGACAGCTTGTCTTGTTGGCACTGGCTGAACTAGTGTTTGCTCAGTAGTGTTTACTACTGACTGCAGGCCTTCAAACAACACCTTTAAAGAAATGAACCTGTTAAAAACCTTGAGCGTAAGGCCATCACCTCCGTGGAAATACTGTGTGAAGTGGCAGAATGGCTCATTCTGGGTAATAAATAAAGGAAACTAAATGAATACTTAAATGCCTGTCAATCTGTGAGAGAAAACCAGACACTAACAGTGCCAGGATAGAGGAAGACTTATTCCTAAAACAAATCATACCATGCTAGCATTTATCCTCAATATAGTCAACAAAAATTACAACAAATTACAACACGATATAAATATTACCACTGGTGCTGCACATGATATACACGGTTTCAAACATGAAGGTTCAAAATAGTATTTGAAGCAACATGAACAAAGATAAATAAATGAGGTAAGATATTTGCTCATTACGGAGTTTTCACAGCATTTATTTCTAAATGTAATAGGAAAAATATTTCTCTTATAATTTTCTAATCTTAAATTATATAAATCTAAAATAAATGAATGACATTTATTTATGTTTGAATTTAAATGGTAAAAATGTATTGATAATTGAAATATGAACCAAGATTAAAGGAATAGTTCTATCAAAAATAAAAATTTTGTCCTCATTTACTCCATGCTGTTTTGGTCACCATTGACTTCCATAGTAAAAAAAAAAAATACTATGGAAGTCAGTGGTGACCAAAAACAACCTGGTTACAAACTTCTTTCTAAATATGTTCCTTTGTGTTCAGCAGAACAAAGAAATTCATACAGATTTGGAACTACTCGAGGGTGAATAAATGATGACAGAATTGTCATTTTTGGGGGAACTATTCCTTTAATTAATTAGATATCATAAATATTTAGTTTTTTTAATGACATTTACTAGTAATAAATTATAATAAAGTAATTTAAATATTAGATTAAAATCTTAAAATGTCAAATGAATGTAAAATTATCATTTGTTTTATATTACAAAATATATTAGCATAAATAAACTTTACATGAACATAAAACAAAATTAATAAATTGCCAAAGTAATTTACATATTACATTAAAATCATCATGTTAAATGAATGTAAAATTATATATTTTTTTATATATTACAAAATATATTAGCATAAGTAAACTTTACATGAACATAAACCAATGTTAATAAATTGCCAAATTATTGTTCATTACTGTTTAAAATTAAATATCATTAAAGGTTTTCATATAGTTTATTATTAATAGATATGAATAAAAAGTGTAAAAATAAAATTCATACAAAATACATTTTATTTTACTATTGTTTCACATTAGCTTTTGTATTAAATAAATGTCAACATATAGAACTTTAAAGTATTAATATTTATGAATCTAATTTATTATTAAAACTTCACCTATGAATACCTGCTAGATTGCTGATTTAACGTAACTGTTCTGCACAAAGGTGCTATACTCAAGTGTCTGAACAACCATTACAAGTAAAGATGATCATGAAGGCCTCGCATGATTATTCGTCATGTTTATCTAGTTGTATGTACCGAATGCAACTTAATTTAATTACCAAGTTCATTTAGTTTATGAAATGGGTTTTATGATGCCATAGCACAGCAATCACTGAGCTAATTGAAGCCTGAAAACCTCCTACTGCAAGTAAAGATGGTGAGTCCCAATCTGCCGAACCAGTCCTGCTGTTCTTCTGCTACGATTGACCCCCTGAGCAAAGCAAACAACCCCATAAAAGCCTTTTTACCATGGCAGACCACAAATACTCAACCACCTCCTGGTGCCATATTGACAAACATGTTTTTAAATTGTCTTTGGGTGAAAATGTAGATGCACAAATGAACAATTTTCATTTTCCAATAACAAACTGGTGTTCAAGCGAAGTACCTACCGATCATGGGGGATTCTATAAAGCTCCAGGTGTTGGTCTGAGGGATGTAAGACTGTAAAACCCCAGCTGAGCGTCCGGCCTCGTTCACACCACCGAACACGTAGATCTTTCCACCGCACACGGTGGCAGCCGCCGAATGAACGGGCTTGGGTAGAGGAGACACCGTCTCCCACTGATTCGTGATGGTGTCGTATCTGAAGAACACACAACACAGACTTTTAGCATTGCTGCAATGTGTTCTAATGAAGAACCGGATGTACAGTACAGCATAATATCAGCAGTGTCCTACAAAATTACAACTGAAAAAACTGGAAAAAATAGATTAATATATACACAGTTCATCCACCAATTTAATCAGTTTTTAATATATAAAATGCTTGACATATAAGCAACTATAAACAATTTTGTATGACTCTTTCTATTTGATTAATTAGTTCTGAATTTTTGCGCTTTGTTCCCATTTTATTTTTATTTCAGTTTTAGTTTCAGTAAATGTAGCACTGAATTAAACTTACTATATTTCAGTTTAGTTTTAGCATACTTTTTTGTATATGTCCAATTTTTTGTTAAAATGTAATGCATTTTTAAAAATGCATTAAATATGATAAAATATAATAAAAATATATAAAGTGAATACATAAAATATATTAAAAAAATGTAAAAAAATATTAAAACATACAGACTAAATAGGTAGCATTTCAAACATA
>JAUMHP010000076.1:18357756-18367765 GCA_032361065.1 Enteromius trimaculatus | reverse complement strand
TATATATTTTATTATCATCATTATTATAATATGGTGGGGTAATTTTTTAAGGAATAAAAATGTAAGAATATGCACTATAAAAGATTTCTGAAGGATCATGTGACATTGAAGAGTGGAGTAATGATGCTGAAAACTTAGCTTTGCATCACAGACATTTTTCAATATATTTAAATAGACAACTGTTAATTTAAATCTAATAATCTTTAACTGTTTTTACTGTATTTTTGATCAAAGAAAAACTTTCAAAAACTTTCTGACCCCAAACTTTTGAATGGCAGTATATGTAATATAAGTGAAACAAATATTAAAATCCAGCACCTAATAAATGATATAAAGACTGGTATCCAGGTTACCCAACATCCCCCATGAAGAGTCAGTCTGTGCATGTGTGTCCAATGAAAAGTGTAAGTGAATTATCAGAGCTTAACTAAACTCATAACCATCTGTTTGGCTACATGCCCTCAAGAGTCTTACAGCCCTGGGCACATTGGCTTCGACACTACATGAAACGCATCATGGGCACCTGCGCACTCATCCGTGATCCTCTATTCTGCTACTCTCATTTTTGCAAAGTACTCAATGAAATATGAGTGTTTAGCATTTGTAATAACAAATTCAGTTCGAACACACAGATGCTGCTTTAAAATACGATTGGATGAGCCAATATACGCACACCTGTGCCCACCATTGCATGCAAGTCTGTGTTTAGGAAACATAAACATTCTACAGCTATTGTATGCTAAAGAATTATATTACAAGAACTGTTTATTAATGGAGGCAAATGTATGCTACAGGTTTTATACTTAAACTTAGTTAATTCAGACTGCTTGGTAAATGATGCCACTAAGTTATCTAAGAAATTCTACATCAGTTGTAATGTTGCATATCAAATCAAATGTATATCAATGAGATTATCTTATTTAAATCAGTGTGATAATGTAAAGGATTACGTTACTAAGACATTTTTTGTCATGTAATTTGGAATCAGTAATGAACTACAATTTGTAAGCAATCTACCCAGCACTGTTGATATATATTTAATTGTGTATCAGTCAATTCAGTATGTGTGGTGCAAGAAATCAGAAGCTATGTTTTGATAGTGTTGCCAGATATGTCAAGAAAAACAAACATCAAACAAAAACAAGACTTGACCCGCACATGCCTACTTTATTAACTCCATAAACTGAATCAAGCCCAGATAACAAGCCCAAAGATGGTTAATAACTGACGCTTAAAATAAGTGGACGTGGCATCCAATCAAATGTGCTCTCTGTGAAGCAGCCTTTCAAGAACACTGAAAAGATTTCAAAAAAGAAATTCTTGAATCGAGATGAATTTACTGTAAAATGACCTGAAATATTATGTCTCGTTTTCAAATAAATAAAATCAATAAATAAATAACATTCTTGTTACGTTTTTGCTAAAGCAAAATAAACTAAAATATCTGCCAATGGGGCAAGAAAAATAATCTTGTTAAACTACTGAATAAGATTTTTCTTAAGATTATTATTAAGATTATTTTTCTTTACGCTACTGGCAGATATTTTTGTTTGTTTTAAGCAAAAATTCAGTTTTTTGGGGGGGGAAACAAGACTTAATATCTTTAATTATTTTACTTGTAGTAAATGCATCTTGGTTCAAGAAAGTTTCTACATTTATAGTAGAAAACAAAAATACTAAATACATTTTTGCAGCTCATAAACCAAACACGATAGCTCTGTCAATGGTGGTTTAGTTAAAACTGAGTCTTAGGTTGATGTAATACTCCTTTGGTAAAGATACGTCTATCGAAATGCAGATATCCCACCTGAATCTAAAGATTAAAGTTACCGTGTGCTTAGCTAAAGAGAGGGCTCTGGATTGGATCAATCGCCTAACAAACACCTCGCTGCATTTATCCTTAAAAAAACAAGGTCTAAATGTTCCCGAAGAAAAAAAAAAGACTGCATTCTAGCATCATCCGGTGTAATTTTATCCAGGTTTACACTTAGAAAGCCTATTGTTGTGTGTGTAAGGTTTGGAGCGCTCAGACTTCCTGCATCATGTCTACACCGGCGCAGGGCTTGTCATCAAATCGCCTCGCAGAGACCGGCTTTTGTTTAAGGTGCAGGAAGAAAGGCGGCGAGAGAGCAGAGGAAAGTGAGAGAGCGACGTGAAGACATCCTTGAGCTTCTTTTAACCGCTGGCTCATCTTTCCGAATCAATACTTCCCCTGCGCTCCCCTGACAACAGCTGCCTGCCTGATCCATGGGCTTCTCTCCGCTCCAGCATCCTTCTTTTACAATGTTGTCATCTTTTTCTCCTTCTCCATTTCTCTCTCTCTCTCTCTTTCTAAATCTAAGCTTTTCTCTCCGGGGCAGGTAAAAACAGAACTGGAGTGGAAAAGAGAGAAAAAAATTGCAAAATCGAGAGGGAAAAATACATTGTGAAAGGGATTGTCTTAACTGAGACGTGAGAAAGGGCCAGACTGCTGCCTGATCTGCTGGAATCAAGCACTTGGCATCCTTCAGGCCAACAGGTAGAGCAGACAGAATATGTGCATATGAAGGTTAATTTTTTACTGACTGCATTTTGTCAAATCAAAGCAAATAAGCATCATGTTTTTGACAACGGTATTACTGTAAAAAGCTCAAAAAAAAAAAAAAAACTGCACAAAATCCTACCAACACAGTCATTCAATAGCGTTTCCTTTTTTATTATTATTTTAAGAAGCTGAATGATTGTTTTGATTTATTAAATAATTCTCATATCCCACAACATTTCATATAATTAGTAAACAGTAATTAGAAACAGTAAAGAATGAGTGGATGTGCCATCTATAGCTTATAATGAACTGAAATGTGAAAAAAGTATGGCAGGTCTATCACTCCAGCTACTGTCACAGCGAGTATATTCATTTCACTGTAACCCCTAAAGGGCAACCACAGCCATTTCTTATTTCCTGTGAGATTTGAGTCTGTTCGAGCAGCAGGTGACCTTTTCCAGCCTTCAAAAGTGCTGCTTCATTCTTTAATGAGATGTGCAGATTTTAATCGAGCTGCCAGCATTAAAACAGCCTAACTCACAGAAAAATAAACAAAAACAGAAGTAAACAGAAAGTGGACCGGTCAGGTGTTCAGCCAGGGCCTGTCAATCAAGCTGGAAGTGGGCGGGGCAAGCGTTCCCACATCTACTTTTCCTCTTTTCCCGCTTCCCCTGTTTCTGTCGAGGCATAGAGCAGCGATCCGCAGATTTGACAGGTGAGCTTCTCCCTCCCACAGGACAATCACACCCGTCTCTTCCACCTCGCTTCTTCTTAATGAGTCCTATCTATGGCATTGGCTCAGCGGCTGCCATCGGTAAATAACGGTTTGCCAGACAGGACGTCAGGGCGGCCAGGTAGCTCTCATCCCCCACTGAGCTAAAGAGCGATAATGATAACATCCAGAGTTGGGAACGACGGTAAATAACTGTCTCTTTTTCTCTCCTCCTGAGCTCAATCTCTCCTTCACAGTGGGAGGAAACCGCCACCGCCGCTCTAAGCCGCCACCACCTTGGCCTAGAACGAGACCCTGGATCCCCCCCGGCCGAGACCGGGCTTGGTTTCCATCTAATTGCCCTCGTCCTACTCCTCGCGACCATTAGAAGCTGGATGTGGAAGAGGTCTTTGAGTCCAGAGGAGAGGAAGTTCTCTGTCTCCTCCGAGACTCTCCGACGGTTACGGTTGTGGGCAGAGATAAATTGCAGCTTTGAACCCGCTTGTCAGAAGGACGTGGCGGGCAGGTGACTCTGCGGGCACGGGAGTCCCTGACCGTCTGAACTTTGTGTGTGTGGGCTTTTACCCCTGTCATTTCACTGCCCTTCAATCCAGTCCCGCTGGAGCGAGTCAAAAGCCTCGCAAATGAAAAGAGAGGATAAGTCGGGCCTGAAGAAGTTATTAAGTGCTCAACCTTGGAAATACACTTTCTGCGAATTATGATTTTGATGTAGTTTGATGTAGATATAATGAAAATCATTTTGCTCACATAACAGTAATGCGTGGAAAAAATGCCCTTTAAAGCTGTATATAACCTTACGAACTCTTACTCCTCCTCAGCTTTTATTGAATACCATGCATTTGCTGGCCAGTCCAACTCACTGTTTCAAGATCAGGTACTGCAGCAGTTTAGTCTCTTAATCTGTATCCAGGCATTAATATTGGCATAAGTGACCCTTTGATAAGCTCTGCTCGCTTTGGTTACATTTTAAATTAATTGACTTGAAATTTCCTTTTACAAATAGTGTTCTCATGAGACTGAGACTTTATATAATATCAATCTACAAACCTATTGATATTATATAAAGAAGAAATCCCAATATAAATGTAATATATAATATTGATTTATGTTGATTAAATGTATATAGGCGTATACTGTAGAAACTGTATTGCCTTACACCAACCCTACACCTAAACTTAAGGCGGGCGTACATTTTTGAGGTTGTTCGAGCTCGCGTGTGATTTTTTTGGTTATCGGAAGAAATCATCTCTTCTTGTATGGCCGGGGCTCGTATGGTGTGTGAGAAATTACGAGACGAGCAAAGTGCCTTACGAGCACTTCCCGACCTCATGATCATTTTTAAACATGTCAAAAAACTTCGGGAGATGTCGGATTGAAAGCGTGGTGTGTATGCAGTTGAACGAGCCGATTTGTTGAGCAAACTGGAAATGACCAATCAGAAGCGAAAAAAGAAAACCAATACAATAATACCTAAACTGTCCGGCATTTTAACATGTGTAAAAACAATGTCACAGAAACTTGCATGACACGCTATGATTGTGTAATTGACAATATCTTTCACGACGATAACGCACATTTACCTCAAGCTGTTTTTGAAGAAAAGAAAGAACATGCTGTTCTCTGCCCTTCAGCCAAACTCTTTGCCATGCCCTTCATTTTCTTTTCTTTTTTTAGCAAGCCATTACTGACACAAAGAAAAGTATCTCTTCCTCAGAGTCCAAGTTTTTGGCGTGGAACTTTGTGAATGTGATGGTCTCGGAAATCGGCAGGTTTTTAAATTGTGCCGTGTATCACTATGTTTGTAAAAAAGGCACTCGTGACATGTGCGTGGCAATACGGTGTTCCAACCGTCCAAATTGGCACAGTGTACGGCCGCCTTTACCCCTTACAGGTAAAGTTTTTAAAAGGTACACTTTTGTACCTATTAGGTTCAAATATGTACACTTTAAGAGCTAATATGTACCTTTAAGGTACCAAAATGGATCCTTTAGGTACAAACATGTACCTCTTGAAAAGGTACAGTCCCAGTGACAGCTTTTGTACATTTATTTCTGAGAGTGTATCCATTTTTGTCCCGTAAACCACAAAACCAGTATACACACACACTGATATATGGTTTAAACCAGATTAAGAAGCAAGCAAGCACATAAATCAATCCATCAATCAATCAATCAAACTTATGGCAACAATGTTTAATTGATAATATTTTTCTGTATTGATCAGTAATTAAATGAATCTAACATTTACATAGTGTTGCCAAACACAAAGTTTATAAACGCAGAACAAATATCATGAATGAAAATGGCACTAATCGAGTATACTTGTTATTAACAATTGCGGGTACTCTAATGCAACATGATGGAATACAAATTATGAATTGACAAGATGAAAAAACACAGATGGCTTCTCTAAGAAATGGTAGATGACACCAGTTGGTAAAGTTGGACCAGTAAGCAAATGAAGTCATACAGGTTTGAAATGACATAAAGGAGAGTAAATTATAACAGAAATTTCATTTTGGGTGAGCCATTTCATTCAGGCAGATCTCTGCGAAGACTCAACTGCAGCATATTCTGCCCCGTAACCAACCATCTGATCTTCAGACAGCATAAAGTCTAAGGAAAAAGATAAATCCGCCATGGTTCGTTTCTTCCATTCGACATTTACACAAGTAAAGGGGTAAATCTGGGTAAGGGTACATCTAAAACAGAGAGCAGCCATAATCTACAGGTGTGCTGTGCTCAAGGCTACTACAGTAAGTGCCTCAAAATCCACTTGACTGCCTTGCAAAGATTTGATGCCACAAGCCTTGCCAACCTGGCAAATCAAAAGCCCTCATTGTAACAGTCTGGGAAATAAATGCAAAACACCTGGGAGCCAGGGGACTTAACATATTACCATAAACATGACTTTAATTCTCAGCGGACTCAAGCAACCTGCTTGTATATAGCCAGCCAATACAGTCAGCGAGTGCTGTTTAGAGAAGCGCTCGTTATTTTCTTGTGCATATGAAACAGAATGAAAATTTTAACCAGTCATTTATGGATTAAGGGAGAGCAAATTCAATCATTTCAAAATTAATCATTGAAAATTAACTCATTTCTAAATACCAAGGGAAAGATGTGCCCCTTTAATAGCCATTTTTCACACATTTAATTGCAAAAGTTTTCTCTTTGTTATCTGTGCTGTACAGGAACATTCACACCGGAGCTGAAGAATTGGCTCGCTTTCAACTCAAGAGTGTGAATTTGTTTGGAATGGGTCACATTTAAAGAAAGACATATTGGAATTTCAGGAATGACAAAGAATCAAAGAATGACAGGAACAATAATGAATTCACTTTTTAAGTTTTTCAATTTCTATGAAATATTGAGTGACTGATTACAGTTTTTTTTAAAAATAATGCATTGGCAGCATTACATTTTCTACTTGAAAATCGTATAAATATACAGTTTTAAGAATAAAAGTTTTAAGAATAAATATATAAATATATACATACCTGCAGAAACATATCATCACAAAAGATCCACTGCATTTTTTAACACATCATGGTAACTGAATTTACTAATTGCTAATAATTTACTAACAAAATTTACTTAATGCAATGACATACAGTATATCAAATAAATGTCTATAGGGGGCATTTCAAACATCTGTCAGGCCAATAAATATTCAAACTTTAAGTCAGCATTCAACAACTACTTAATTAAAAACAAATACTTAATTATATAGCATAATTATAGCATTATAGCAAAATCAGAAGCTGAATTACAATTCAAAAGGTGTCCACAAATCAGTTCTGAATAGTGCTTAACTCACATGCAATGTGAACACCCAAAATGCAGTTTGAGTTCAAACAGGAATTTTTCATCCAACATTACAAGCTCTTAAACTGTCGGAGCTGATTTTCCACAATGGGTCCTGTTCACAAATGAGCTTTAAATGGAAAAACGCTGTTAAATTTACGGTCCGCAGGCGTGCTGTCTGAAGCAGAGACTAAGAGCAGCTCAAACTCCAGGCACAATATCTGCGCATAAACTCAGAGTCCTCCGCACTGCGAGCTGTCCTTTACAAGGGACCCAAGCAGCAATCAAATGGCACGCCGCTGCCCTTTGCAACAAGAGAAATAGCTCCCGGACAGGAAGTAAGACATGAATCTGAGTGAGCTTTGCGCTCGGGAGAAAAATTTTCTTCCTGTAGAGCACTGCCGCATACATTATCTATCCGTCTCTTAACAGCAGTGTCTTATTTAATAGTTTATCAACCAAAAATGTTAGTCATACTCGAATACGTCCGCATTAAGTGTGACAAAAATTTCCTGACAGAGGAATTTAAAACACTGCAGGCCTACTGAGCCAAACACAGCCGAAAAATCATCCACTTCAAAATGTAAATTTCATCGAGCTACTGTAGACGACGGAAAAGCAATCAACAGCTGAAATGTACCGAGCGAAATGTTATGATTAGGGCTGACACATTTATCATTTCCATTCTCTAGGACAGATTAATTCCAACAAAAGACATGTGAACAGGAAATTCAATTATTACGGGGGTTTGTAAAATGAACAAACCACCCATTTTGATGCAAAAGTCACAGAGGGGTCAGAAATTATGATTAATTGCAGTAAACCACAAACGTTTTCTGATGAAGTTACATTTACACCAGAACTGAGCAAAATTGGAAAATTTCGCCTAAATTTGCCAAAAAAATTTTTTTTTAAAGCCACCCCAAATTTCTTCCTTGGCCCTTAAGGGGCTCCGTAACTCCTTGCAGTTGAATATAGCATACAGTTTAATCATTTTTACATTTTTAAATTATTAATTAATTAATTCAAAAGTAAAAGTGAGCGATTTTGGATTCAGGTTCTAAAGGGTTAATAACTATGATGTAATATAAAATACACACATTTCTAGGTGGCGTTATAGGAAGCCTATAGACCTTCAAACTTGGTAAAGCCATCATTTATAAAATTATTATAAAAATAATATTAAAAAAGTACATTATATAAAAATAATGCAATTTAATTCTACATCCTTACATTTAAATTGCCATTCTATTTTCAACCTTACTTCAAATCAAATGTAATGTCCAATTTAATTCTGAATAATGTGTACAACCCAGACACACCATAATGCTGTTTCAACTCAAATGGGACATTTTCTGTCAATATTACAAGCTCTTAAACAGCTTAAGCTAATTTTCCACAATGGGTTCTGCTTATAAAAGAGCTTTTACTGTTGTTACATTTAAAGTCCATCAATAAGTGGCATATCAAACAATTACTCAGCAAAATGAACAAATCTGCAGATTAAATTCTCTCACGATCGAGCTCAGTTCTTCAAATCCGCTTCAGTAACATCCACAGGCATCTGCGCTTTATCAGAGAAAGAGACTAATTAAACCGACTGGACCCTGCACTGAAGGTGAGACGCAGAAAGCAATGAGGTTGCCCCTCCAGCCATCGCACGACTAAATCAATTAAACAAACGCAGACGTACTGCAAAACGCCGCCCTTCCATCCTCACCTTCAAGCTGCTGCTTTGGCGATAAAAGCAGTTAGAGAAATGAGTCGGTAAAAGCGGTTTGTGGTCTGTAAAGGACTGGGCTGAGTGTCAAATCAGCACAATCCAATACCTTTGGCTCCTTCTGCCGCACGCCAGCAGACGATTAAATGTTGCACTTCGAAGAGGTGACCTCAATAAAATGTGTCACAGCTTTGTGAATGGCCGCCAAAAGGAAGGACGGATTTTGAAACAGGAGCTAATTAGTCGACAGCAGCAGAAATTCAGCACAGAAATTACATGACAGCACAAGAGAAATGCAACTCACTTAAGTGACAGGGTTACCAGACGACTAATAATAAAATATCAGACAGGTCAAAGTTGTGGTCGGGACAGTACCCTGTATACTGTTACTTCAATAATGCATTTAACAGTTTTCAAAGCAAGTACACCACTTACCAAAAGCTTGGGGTCAGTAAGTTATTATTTTTTTTAAATAAAATCAATGTTTTCATTCAGCAAATAATTAAATTGATCAAAAGTGACAGTAAAGTCATTTCACAAAATTCTAACCTACCATTGAAGTAAAACTATTGAAAATGGGAGAAAAACTCACGATGAAATAAATGTTTTTCTCCAATACATGTTAGCAACAATTATTGGCACCCAATTATTGCTACGTCCTTTTCCCAAGAAAACAGCTCTGAGTTTTCTCCTGTAATGCCTGTGTGTAAGTGTTTGGAGAACACCTAATAAGAGAAAGGAGAGCATTCCATCATGCAGAATCACTCCAGATCCTTCAGATTACCAGCTCCATGATGGTGCTTCTCCTCTTCAGTTCACCTCACTCATTTTCTGCAGGGTTCAGATCAGAGGACTGGGACAGCCATGACAAAAGCTTCATTTTGTGCTCGGTGACTAATTCTTATGTTTGTGTTTGGATTATTGTCCCAGTGAAAGACCCAACCATGGTCCATTATAAGATTTCTAACAGAGTCAGTCAGTTTTAGATTTGTTATCTGTTGGAATCCATGATGTCATGTGTCTAAATAAGATGTCCAGGACCTCCAGCAGAAATATAGGCCCACAACATCAAAAATACAGCAGTATACTTTGTACACATGGAATACTTTTTATCCCAAACCCATCTAGAGTGATTGCTGCTAAAAACTATTTTTTTTAGTTTCATCTGATCATAGAAGCCAGTCCCATTTGTAGTTCCAGTCCTGTCTGACAACTGAACATGCTGG
>JAUMHP010000076.1:18320825-18333111 GCA_032361065.1 Enteromius trimaculatus | reverse complement strand
CAACTTTAAAGGTGATTTTCTCAGCATTTAGATTTTTCTGTACCCTTAGATTCCAGATTTTCATATAGTTGTATCTCGGTCAAATATTGCCCAATCCATCCAAATCATACATCAATGGGAAGCTTATTTATTCAGCTTTCAGATCATGTATAAATATTCATTTCGGAAAATTAGAGGTCCAGGGTCACATTTTATATATATACATTGTATGAATGTACAACTTTCAAAATTGTATTTAAAATGCATATTATATAATAAAATGGTTGTTTTTTTGTAATTATATTTTTAAAGTTATATATACAAATTTGAAAATAGATAAATAAATAAATTGTTACGTAACTGCCATTGAAACCCATGCTTGCTTCAATGCAAAATGCTCGTCTCTGACAATCTGTCAACCAAAATCCAATAAACAAATACCTCCAAGACTGCAAACAACAAGGACAGCAGATCTAAATCACTCTGTAACAGACGCAAACTGATTCGGATAAACATAATAAATGCGGACCACACAAAACCCAGTGACATCGGCAGGCCTTACACAACCCAATTTGTCTCCAATATAAAACAGAAGAGTACAAATTGTTGTAAAAATGGTTGAGTGAGCGCCTGGTGGAGGCAGATGGGCTTTTATTATGTCTGGGTCTTTGGAGGCTGGCCTGCAGCGTGCCATCGCCAATAAGCCAAACGGGCCACTCGTCTTCCATTCTCGGAGGAAGGAAAAATAATTTTTTTAGGTGAGGTTTGTGCCAGAGGCTGTAAATGGCATGCCGCAGACAGACCGCAGAGCGAGGCTTATGCCCGGCGCTGGCATGAGTTTATAGACACGCTCTGAAGTTTCTGAGTTGACGGTGCTGTGTGTGGTATTGCAAACAGAGCACCTACCGCTAACACATGCCCTGCACCTCACTATACTGTACCAACACAGCTTCAGCTGCTCTAACCTCTTTTTCTTAAACCTATTTTAAAGCATGCTCTGGTAATATGCGGTCCTTGAATTCCCGAGGTGTGTGTGCTGTAAAGTTCGCCACTGAAATATATTTCCAAAGCCAGACTCAATCAATTGTTTTGTACTTTGCAACTTTGACGTGCAATCAGATTTTCTGCCAGAAACTGATGTTTCTGAATGAATTACACTGGCTTTCATTTGTTGGGGTCTTACAGGCACTTGAAAACATAGTGCTCCACGAAACAAATCAATGGTTTTTGATGGCATGTCTGTACTGCCTGATCAACTGACCTTTTTAACCAGAAGTTTGACTTCGTCCACATTCTTGGTGCATATAGGATATCAGTGGTATCACAAACCTCAGCAGCATGATTTTTTGATAAGGTAATATTATCGCTGAAGCTTTCTGAGATGTTTCACCAGCATAATATATGACTCTTTCTTCTTCAAGTAAGAACACTGAGTTGAAATTACATTTATTTATTTTCCGTTTATTACAATAAAGGTCACATTAAGTATGTCAGGAATACTTTTTTTTTACTGTGCCTTTGTTATTTATTTTTAGCTGTCTATTATTACTATTAAATATTATTATTATTAAATGCCATTTTATGCAAAAAAGATTTCTATTGTTTTAACCTTGTCCAAACCTCCAAATAGAGTTGCATATTTTAAGACCGGGAAAAGGGTCGAACAACAAAATAATTTTTCAAAACTGAGGTTGGTAGGTGGGAAAAAAAAAAAAAAAGGAAAAAAATTATTGATTAAAGCTTGTAACAATTCTGACTGTATGACTGTATTTATTTAATATAATATACAGTAATATTGTGATTTTACAGTTTTTAATTCAAATAATTAATTAAATGTCATTGATTCCTGCTGTTCAAAGCATTTTTAGCATCATTACTCTAGTTTTCACATGCTTCTGAAATCAACTCATATGCTGACAATTACTATCAATGTTAAAAACAGTTGTGCTGATTCATATTTTTGTAAAAACAGTATTTTTAAGTCTTTAATAGAAAGTTCAAAAGTATTTATGTGAAATAGAAATGTTTCGTAACACATGTCTTTATTTTTTCAATCAATTTAAAGGCAGGGTATACAATTTTTCAAAAATGCTTTGGAAAAAGATTCTGTGAGCAGCTGATGAGCAGTAATGGACGTGTATATTAGTAACGTGAAGGAGACACTGTTCAGTGAACAGCCGAGCAGAGTGTCAAAAAGATAAAAAGCAAAAGAGTAAAATGTCTGCGGCACGATAAGGCAAGAAGTATGACCCGTGTAAATATTGTATCAGTTTTCAAGCACTGAAGAGAACTCAAGGAGTGAAAGGCCTGCGATCGGATGCTGAGGTTGTTTTGCTTCCTCATGATAGGTGAGTTGCACTGGACGTGATAAAGCAACCATTGAAAATCATTTGAAATTCATGTAAGCGCGTCATAAATAAAATGCGGCGGCAGTTGTAGATTTGTCTGGCTGCTCGCATCCCATGTAAGACAGAGGCCACTCCCGCAATAATTGATTGACAGCAGCGTGTCACAAAGACTGAACTGGTGTCTTACCTCAGACCCGCCCTGAGTGAGCCGTCATCAGAACGAGATGCAGAGACAAGCAACACTCCTAAGAGTCAATGGAGCTTGTGAAGATTTAAAGGGGAAGTATATTGGCTTCCAGAAATCGTATACTCTGCATATAATGTGTCCATGCTATAAAAAAAAAAAAACTTGGTACTTGGTCTAACTTGGTAACACTTTATAATAACTACACATTATGAATCATTAGTTAAGCATTAGTAAATAGTCAGTTCATCCTTTATAAAGCATTGTTCCAACATTAATAGTCATTAGTAAGCAGTTTATAAATACAGTTATAAATGCCTTGTTCGCTGATTTATAAGCATATCTATATGTACAAAGGAGATTTAAATGGTCAGTTATCGTCCTAACAGAACAAATAAACAAACAACACAGAGGGATACAGAACTATTCATTTCAAGATGCAAATACAATATAAAACTGTACAACTGTACACTATGAAATTGAAGGTTTGTTTTTGATTTATCAAGTGTAGAGTTGTACGATTACATTTTTTACATCTTGAAAAAAATATGCTGTGTTTGTTTAACTGTTCTATTTAGAATATAAATTAGCCTTTACATCTGCTTTATAAATGCTTTACAATGTATAACTAGTCCTTACTTTAGATGAGCTCACAAAAACAGACATCTGGCAACTACTAAATGCTTTATAACTACCTGACTTAATCATGAGTTACAACAGGAACATGTGTTAATAAAGCATTTATTAACACACTGAACAACTATGTGTATAAATAATAAAATGTATTCATGTAAATTAAATAATTTATTAATCATTTACTTAGACGTTTTAAATGGTTTTATTATACACTGACAACTCCTAAATAACTGGTCTGTAAATAACGTAATAGTTAAACATTATTTATGTGCTCAAAAATAAGCCATTTATAGATGCACGTGTAAACTGTTTACTAATGCATAATAATGTTGGAACAATAGTTTATAAATGAGGAAATAGACGCTTACCAATACTGACTAATCATTCATAGTGTGTAGTTATTATAAAGTGCTACCAAAAACTTTACTGAGCCTTAAATATTGAATAGTACACTTTTTATACAAATTTTGACAGATTAAGCAATAATAAGAAAAGAATATATTTTCATTTTAGTGATATAAGTGTTCAAATATGATACATAAAATTAGCTTTAGCAAGTCAGAAGTTTGTATCTATCTAGTTTTCACTAGTTTAAACTTCACAGGTCTAAAAGTACTCATAGTTGAAGAAACCCTTGCACTTTCTCAGCCTTAATGTTTCCTCATCTCCTGCCAGACCTTTCCTCAGTCTGCTGGTCATCTCTATATTTGGTATTGATCGGAATAATCATGGATGAGATTGTGACATCAGGTTTGACATTTCAATGCAATTGTTCTCTGACCTTTATACAAATGAAAGAATGCACCATACAGCTTGAACATGACTCCATCTGATGGATGCTTGGATCTTGTGAGTTTCGTACCTAAAAAAGACACGCAGACTTTGCAGAAGGTGTTGAACTGAAACTTGTTGGCGGCCTCCAGCAGGGTTTTGGCATTGGCGGAGTGGATGACCAGCGAGCCGGTATAGACGAACTCTAGCAGCAGCTCGAGCACATCTGCACTGATGTTAGTCATCTTCAGCTCCAGCTTCTCTCCACTGCCCGGCTCTCTCGAAGACCTGACCACACACACAAACACACACACACACCGAGCTCATGACCACAGGGAAAGTCATATGACCACATCATGTTTCAAATACATCCAAAATCCATTACAGGATGCTTCTATCAAACTGCTGCCTTTTCCAGTTGCAAAAGTGGTGTTTTAAATCAAATTCTGTAAGATTAAAATAAGTTAATAAAATGCATTTTTCCACCTTAAGGGAAATTAATACATTTCAATTTATTTATTTGAGGTTAACTTTGACATATAAGATGGACCCCTTTTAATAAACAAAACAAAAAACATAACATAAAAAGATGCAAACGAGAATTCAACTATACAATATGACCTATTTATTTATCAATTTATTTATTTAAAGATACATTTTTAAGATACACTAGATACAGAACTTTTTACTTTATACTATCCAATTTTACTATATTTTACAATTTTTAGTACAATCTACTTTTGTTTAATAATAAACAAAAACATTTTTATACAGATTTTAATTCATCTGTAATTTTGCTGTTTTCTAATTGTCAGTATCAATATATGATTAATAAAGTTTGTACCTATTTATCCTGGCAGGATCATGGCCAAACTATATTGTACTTAGGTAGTTACTGTATATAATTAAAATGTGATTATATAAGTAATTAATTGATTTAAAAACAGGAAAAAAGAAATAGCTACTAAATTTCACAATTACAAAGTAATGGATATCAATTAAATATATCCTTTTAAAGTTGAAAAACTGAAATATTATTTTCTTGTAAAAAAAAAAAAAAAAAAAAAAAAGATTAATCTGTTTTATTTACAAATTGGAAAAAAAGTGCAATGTAGTAATACACTTCACCTAAAATAAAATTGTGCTAGCTTTAACTTTCATACTGTATATTCCAGTGTTTTTTCATGAAAATGTGCACGTTTTACAGAACATAAAAACACAACGTTCATGACACAAATATAGTGTAAATAAAGCAAAAAACTCAATAAAGTTAGATTTTTTTTTTATGTGTTTCAACATGATTATCTCTTATTAACTATTATTAAATATAAATATTTAATTATTTTTGACACATAAAAGGCATCTGTTTTGTAGAAGGACCCTACAGGAAAAGCATAAAGCACAGTACATTTTGTTTCTTGCATCTGAAATGAAACTCAATCTGAATGAAAAAGAAATAAGTAAAACGCTTCTTATGAAACATGGGCATGGCATGCTTTGAGGACGAGCGCAGGTGGCACACAAATGCACAGAGAGAATGACGGGGGGGAAGAAAGACATGTAAGGAGAGGAGGACTGACATCGCAATCTGTCTGTCCACCTGGAGCGATCGCACTGTAAAGCGCTTCATTACGCTAATGCGATCCAAACAGCACCCCAAGCACATCCACGAGACTCTCACAGTTACCTGCCCGCTCAAGTCTTTCACACGCGGACGTCCCGATCACTTCAAATCTGATCATTCCCAGGGGTGGATGGGAAATGTGAATAATGAGCAGCGTCAGTGGTTTTATGCTCTGAGAGGAACGATAATCCCCTGAAGGTCAAGGGCAGGAGGAGTGAAATTAATAGCCAGGCAGCCGTTGATTGTGTTTTAGTGAGAGCTGAAGATGTGTACAGTCACCAGATAAGTGCCAAGCTACCAGACGGAAAACCGATATACATGGAAAGGCCATTAAGGTGAAAATGAGGTGATCCTAGATATTTCTCTCGGCCCGTGTGATAATCCCCCCGCCGGTTTTCTACGAAACTATCATTTCGGTCGAATATTTTCCTGCTAATTTATTGATTAAACCACTGGCCATTCGATCTAGCTCTACAAATTGGCTTTAAACGCAATAGCGAGCTGTCTTAAGTTTCAGCCAACTCTAGAATCACGTTCCCACGGTTCCCGCTGAGTGAAAACTGTCTGCAAAGTGATGCAATGCTGAAAAACATCAAGTGTCTAAATGCTACTGCTTTCAAAACAAGCAGACGGGAATGCCGGTGTGTTCGAAAGCAAAATATTTCATCACATTTTCACTTTCTTACATGGTTCCTGAACAGAAAAACATTTTCTGGATAAACTAGCATTTTAGTGTACAGCTGAAGGCAGTGCATATACGTAAAGACACGGCATCTGAAAAAAAAAAAAGAATACTTAGTAGACTGTTTACTTATGTAAATCCACTTTCATGTGTTCTGGATTTTGCCTCAAATACCAAAACAAAAATTGGTTTAAAGTTTTAAAAAATCAAACAATTTCACTATAGCCATAATCCAACAGAACGTTGAACATATACTTTATATAGCTATACTGACTAGCTTCTTTGTTGTTTAAAAAAAACTATAATTTACTATATTTTATAATATATGTGAAATTAATTAATATGTATTTATTAATTTGTGTTCAAGCCTTTTACTACCAGACTGTCTGTAAAAAATAAGTAATTCAACAAAACACTATATAATAAAGTGGTTAGCAAATGGCTTGCATTGTGTTGCTATACTGACTAGTTTGTTATTTAACAATATGATACAATATAATATGTAAAATAAAATATTTTTTACAGTATGTATGTATTTATTTTTTGTGTACAGTGGAAAATATTATACCATAATTATTGCAAAGTTATTATATTCATTAATTTAACGATGGGCAAATATTAATATATATATATAGCCTAAATATATAAAGTGTATAAAAATGTCTTGATACATCTTGAAAAATGTTAGAATAATGAGGCAAAACCCAAAAAACCTATAAAGTTCTCCTAAAAATAAAACATTTAGGTTGTTTTCTTTTTCATTTTGAATTAAACATAAAAGGAGAAAAGAGTCTCTGTTATTCATACAAAGTAAACAGATACTGATTTCTATCGTCAAGCTCTAAAAAGGTTTAAAAAGCATAAACGTAGTCGATACGACTAACTGCACTATATTCAGAGCTTCATGAAGCCATACATTAGCCTTCTGTGATAAACGCAGCAAACCAGCTACTGGATCTCCGTAAACGCCATTTCAATCCATAAACAAAAAAATTCGGAAAACCAGCGCATGGCTTCAGAAGACTTACAATATAGTGCAGTCAAATGGAGCAGTTTCACAGAGCCTGCATGGCAGTTTAAATCCTCCACTTTCCCTGCGACGAAAACAACGTTCCTCGCTGAAAACAAGCTCGGAGTTTCTGCCCAAGATCTCCTTTTTTGTTTCCTGACAGAAAGAAAATAACACTGAGACACGGAGGGAGTAAACGCAGAATTACTTTTCGAACGCGCGTCTTGAGAGGATCTAATCGTCTAGCACTATAGGCTGCATTTTAACACAATACATTTTGGCAACATCGACCACACGCAACCTGTTGAAGTCGACTAAAAGAAGCAGGAGGAGCCGAGGACACGCAGAGGGATGGGGTGAAGACGTGTGGAGGACAGTTGGAGTGAAGAAGACAGTCAGGGAGAGAGAGAGAGAGAGAGAAGAAAAAGTGAGGCAAGGGACGTTAGTTCTGCCACAGGAAGCCAGCAGCCATTCTTCAGGACCCGTGACCCCCCACCAAACCTAAACAAAGTCCCCCGTGGCCCTGTGCATGAACATAGGAGTGCGGTAGGGTGTCATTAGTCTCCACTGATTGAGTACTTGAGGGGGGAGAAGGACAACTCAAGAGGACAATGTGCAATTATGCCCCTGGAACTACAGCTGAAAAGATTAAGAAACGCCACTCCCTCCTGAAAAGCAAAAAAAGCCAGAGTTTGTTATTTTTGTCCTTTCTAATTGCCTTGGCGATAGGTTTTAGGATTATAGAATGGCATGTAGTCCTGGGTTAAGTTATGGAGGTGATAGAGAAGAGACAATAAGAACGGAAAAAGAGAGAGGAAGAAATAAAACAAAAGCATGTTCATCAACCAGGTCAATTAGTGCAATCTGAATCGGCTGGAGTAGCAATTTGCTTTGTCTGAGCACTTTTATTATGGAAATCACTCTGGCTTTGGAGAGAGGTGCATATTTATGGAGCTGCTGATTGCAAGCCTTGTTTTTCAGCAAGATGGAGAGAGCGAGAGACAGCGAGCGAGGCAGAGAGAAAGAGAAAGAGATAGAGACAGCATGTCTATGAGAGATAGAGCAGAGAAAGTGTTTACAAAAATGAGCATCTATTATTTTTCTCACTTAAAGTGCCATTTTTTCAGCATTAGCAGCCAATGTGAGGATGAGGATGATGGGAGATGGCCACATGGTGCATGTGTGTGCAAACGGAGATTATAAATTAGCTGGGCACGTCCAAAAAAAACTGCTGGCCACTGTTGACTCTAACACATTCAAACACACACACACACGGAAAAAATAAATGAAAAATATCTGGAGCTCATTTTCTCTGTCCGCTGCCAGTAAGGCATGATTAAACATGAAAATAAAAAGCATGCTTGATTGACCATAATTATCCTCATTAATATATGTTTCCAGACAGAAATGGCTACAGCATCATGTTGGCATCTGAGATACAGGGGTGTGGGGTAAGTTCACCTTATAGAGTACACTGTCATTATTTTTTTCTGCATGTCAAAATTAATTTTCTAAAGCAAATCTATGCTGGTTTTGTATACATATATCATGATTAATCACATCCAAAAAAAAAAAAAAAAATGTTTACATATTATATGTTTGTGTACTGTTTATGTTTATATATAATATGTATATACTATATATATATTGTATACACACACAGACATGTATACATTTAAGAAAAATATAATAATATAAATTATATATTATTATATATAAATACCTGCATATTAATTAATTATTACTCACCATTTATTACATATTTTACTATTTTAATATTTAAAAAGTATTTTAAGACTTGCATATTTATTATACTGTGCATCATTAAAACTATATTAGTAAAATAAGATTTAATTATAATAACTATTACAACTATATTAACAATATCTATCATTTTATAATATGTTTGAAGACCAGCATAAACGTGCATTAAAAAAAGGAGACTCAAGACTCGGGATCTGATTGTGAGGAAATCTGACGACTAATTTCTCTAGCTGTATGTTACAGATCATTTCAGCTGACAGCAAACATCTTGCAATATAATTAGGAGTATTAGTTATACCTCATTTCATCCCATTTCTGCTTTCCTACAGGACAACTCAAGTCAAATATGACACAGCTTACCCCACTCTCTCCTATTTCGGCGTAATACTGATTCAAAACTAATACAAAGTCCGGAAGAAAAATCTACAGATATGACCGAAAAAGCACGCCAGGAAAAATAAATAAATTTTAAAAAATGCGCCTGTTTTAGGGGGTTTGGAGAGAAAATTGTGCCACCGAATCATTACAGCATGAAATATGAATGAAGGAGCACACTGTGGAACTTCATTACTGTATATAAACTTCAACCCTCCACGCAAAAACAGGCAGAAAGTGACTTTCCTCTAGTGCAGGAGGTAATTGTGCCTTCATAGAAGTCGACTGTCACATCCCACGGGATTAATGATCTCCCACTGTTTTCCGAATGAAACCTCGCTACTTCCCTGCACTTGTAACGCCACATCTACTGTAAAACAAACGCGTGGTCTTATATAAATAAATAAATCAGAGCGCGGTGTCAAAGCTACTTTAAGCTAGCCAAGTTTCACATTACGCACATACGCTGACGGCTTGCCGCAGTTGCACTACCCATAAATTAAAGTGGCACCGAGCATACTTATTGAAAATCCGGAGGGGAAAATGGAATTACTGAGGGCAATCCGTCTCTGCGCTCCACGCGGCAAACGCTAAAGGGGAGGGGGTAATGGCTTTTTTTTTTTCTGTGGCTGAGGGGAAGCGTGTGTGCACATTTAGGAGGTGCATTATATCCTTCAGGTGGCATGTTCTCTCCTGCACCCCTCAGATGAGCTTAATGTGCCAGCGTAAAAATAGCATGTGGCTCAGGCAACAGCGAGGCGCAGTTTTTTTTTTTTTTCAGCCAAGAAAAGGAAACATTGTTCAAACCTGTAAATAAGGGCACGGTGAACTCATGCGATACGATAGACTAGATGCTTCGAACAAATTGTGTAAACAGGATTTACAATTCTCCCAACCGAGGTTGTGCTAACGTAACATCAGCTGACATTAGATTTGAGAACTTAAAATGAATTGGTCACACCTAACAGGAAACTGAATTGGTATGACAGGAAATTGTATTTTTTTTTTTTTTAATCAGTAAACACAAAGTGTATAATTAATAGAAACATTTGATTCAAATTTAATCACATTTAGTTTTAAACTTAACTTAATTTAATTTGATGTAATTCATTTTTTCATATTTTATTTGGGTTTCATTTTATTCAATTTACATTAATTTAATTTCAACAGAATTTTATTTGATTAAATTTTTAATATTTTTATATTTGATGTTATTTTGGTGACACTATTTCTGTAATTTAATTCAACAAACTCGTATTACACGAATACAACGTATTTTTTCATATCTATCTTTCATCTATCTATCTATCTATCTATCTATCTATCTATCTATCTATCTATCTATCTATCTATCTAGTATTGATAACTTTTGCCTTCCTATTTAAAAAAGATATATATTTTAAATGCATCTGAATTCCAATTTATTTTAATTCTATAACTTTTGTGCATTGAATAAAAAATCTAAGGTTGACCTGGGCTTTATTATCTAACATTTTGCTCACACTAGACTTTTGTTAGTTTTTTTTTTCCATTCATATGCATGCTACACGGGAGAATGAAAATGCAAGCATGTTCAAAAATGTTTTATATTTGCAAAGTTTGATTAACCTTTACCTGCAATTATATATATATATATACATACATACATAATAACTAATAGAAAACTCTTACAGATTAAATTATTGAATAAATACAAGCAACAGAAACCTTAAAGCTACTATAAAAACAGTACTAAAACCGTTTCTTTTCACATTTTTTCCAAACCCTTCCCTTTCAAACACCCTATCATTAAGAAACATCTTTTGCCAATCCAAACAATTCCCGACCCACATTCTCAGTCTTTTTCCTTTGGAAACATGCCATATTATGAATTTAAATTGGGTTGTGAATGCCGTTTCATGTTGACCTTAAGGAATTGGGCTTTAAACTCAACGGGTTCATGCTCAGGTGAGGGTGACCCAGATCCTGGAAATGTACTTGGATCACAAATCTGCTCTTTTACTACTTTGCCCTTGAGCAAGGCACTTAACCCAAGGAGGCTTCGGGGAAACTGTTCTTGCCATTAGCATGTTTTGGAAGAAATGCATCTTTGTGCAATGACAAAAACACTGACAGACTTGTCGTGTATGTGACTTTCAGTGCAGGTCCCTTAAGCTGAGCTACAACAAAAAGCAGCATGTGAAATCCTCTATGAATTTCAGCGACGGAGAGGCTAATCTGTGCACATCGCCTGCCAAAACATGTCTCCTTCAGTCTGATATCACCAAACAATCACGCAAGGTCCTCTGTCAAGCGCAAGGTCAGTGGCAGGCAGATCTGTGTGCGCACGACTACACGGGTCCGATGTTTACGAGGACAATCGTATCTTTCCCTAAGCAGCGAGCTCCTCTGTCATCTAGAGTCTCTATAAGCGTTCTGATGAGCTGGCTGCTCAGGTTTTTTTTTTCGTAAGGCAACTGGCGTCTATCCAGAGTACCTGCGCTAGAGTTTCTGCATTCAGTTGAATAGAAGGAGACAGGCGACTTTGAGACAGAAAGTGCAGGGATGACGAGTCCTGCCCACCGGACTGAGCTTATGAATTGTGAATGTGAAAAACTAGCAACTGTGCCAAGAAGAACGAAGGGCATCTGAGGACTGTTGCTCACAGCTCAGACTAGTTAATGTATAGTGAGTGTCTGGGAGACAGCCGAGCTACTAACTACAATCCTCAATAATGTGACAGCAGTGCAAATGTTTACAAAAAGCGCAGCTTTCGTAGTAACTATATTTTGAAAGGTAATCGTGCTAAGCTAAGCTATATTTTGGATAACTGATGTATTTATGCTTTACTGTTTTATCTAAGAACAGAGAAAGCCAATCAAACGAGATTGGATAGATTTTGGCCCATTTCACATCTTTTCTGCAGTAAAATAAA
>JAUMHP010000076.1:18252733-18275515 GCA_032361065.1 Enteromius trimaculatus | reverse complement strand
AGACAATCAACGTAAACGAGGGAGACACACCTGAAAGGAATCACTAATTAAACAGAACTAGGTCACAAGAGGAAAAACACTACAGCACATGTAACGTGTGTCGTTCCTATACAAACATTCATTTAGTATTATATGAATAATATGGCTATTTTTCTGCAAAAACAAACAAACAAACACGAATATTGTGAAATATGATTACAATTAATTATATATTATATATTCTTATAATTTAATTTAAAATTATTTAATACAGATTTATAATCACATAATTTTGAATAATAATAGGAAACAAAAAGTTAAATGAATACAAATCTTTTAGAAAGACCATATGGCTACTTCATCATTCACCAAAGTATGAATTCATCTCCCAGCAGAGAGAAACTAGTAACCATGATGAATAACCTGCAGGGAAAGTAATAAGAAGAAGAGTAAAAATGGTAATATGAAGTAACGGCAATGTAAGAGTACTACAAAAAACTAAATGGGTACAAACAGGCTCAGTGTTTTCTGCGATGGCCTTTTACTCTACGCTCCATAATTGGTTTGTAGCTGCATTCCAGTGCGATTGCTCTGTAATGGAGATGCATGCGGCCTCGTGACGGGATACAGGGGACGCAACCCTCGGAGAATAGCCTGCGAATCTATTCCTCCACCCGGACATTTGTAAGAGTCATTAAGTGCGTTTAAATGAGGTTGTTAAAACTGATGAAATGAGGCAGTATATTTGAGAGTGGACGCAGAGGCCATTTTTCAGCGTTACTCACTCAGGGCCATCATCCATCTTCTTCCATGGATGGCAAAAAGTCCCGCGACCGCAGCGCTTAGGGGCAAATGTCAAAGAAATAAAATGCACGTAAGCAGGCCCATTATGTTGCAATAGCAAAATGATGAAAATATTTGTTTCAATTACGTTGCTGCTGCCGCAAACGGGAACGCGCCGCTCGCTGAAAGGACATGATTTGCTTACAGATGCATTCAGATGCATTTTAACAGTCAATTGTGAATTCGTTTCTTTTGTCAACGGAGCATTTGATCAACATACGAAGCGCTGTAGGTTTCACAGTTCGGGAGGAAATGAAAGGTTTCTCTGTCGTCCTGCATCAGTGACCCTGGCGTAGCCCGAGGATGTGATAACCCTCGAGGGCCGCTTGATCGATGTGAGCTGGCACACTCAGCAGAGACCCGAAGTGGCAGAGAGAAACTCAGAGTGGGACAGAAACACACACACAGTCTGGTCAGCTATCCTTGATAGGACTCTCCATAGGTGTAATGTTTTTATACTGTAGAGAACGCATTTTCTATCGCCCTACACCTAAACCTACTCCTTACAGGAAACATTTTTACAGAAAGCATTTTTACTTTCTCAAAGAAACATATTCTATATGGTTTATAGGTTTTGCACCCATGGGGACATCAATTTAAGTCCCCATCGTGACACGAGTCCCCATGAGTCTCTGTGTATTATAAAACTGTGTATTAAGGTTTAAGTCCCCACCAGGATATATAAAGCAAACTACACACACACACACATAGGCTGAAGGACTGAGCAGAAGAACTGATCAGTAGATCATTCATCTACTGAAACTTCATTGAAAACAACTTTTCCTTGCTCTTTTGAGAACCGGTTGTACGATGAAGACTATAAGTGCATCTCAATCAGCTCCCGAGCATGTGAATCAGTAGATCGTGTACATGAGAAACTGGTCACTGGTAAGTTCCCTGACTCGATGCACGTTGGGACAGTGATTACTCGAATTCTAGTGACATGATTATGTGCAGGGTCAACGGACAACATAGTAGAACGTCATCACTGTAATTAATAAACAACACACAAGGGCTGATGTAATTTGCATATTACTTTTCATTCTCTTTAGTCACATCGTTCTGCTACATGTTGTTACAACATTTCAGCCGAGGAATTTGTCGAATTTTAGGATTAATTACTTTAACTGAAAATACAATTTGGGTAAAAATTGTTAGTTTGTTACATTGCTGTAAAGAGGGATCTATTTAAGTGATGTATTTATTATTTTTTATTAAAACGCTACGCCTTTAGCCCTACGTCTGTTTTTATATTGTTTATCAACGGTGTACATTTTTTTATTGTTTGGATCAAATGTTTATTCATAACCATAATGAAAATAAGTAGGTCTAAATATAATAGCTAAATATAATAAATATAAATAGCACTTATTGTTATCTAATGCTGATTGCTTAGCTAACAAGCTTGCTAGTTACAAAGCACTTTTTTTCTTATTGGTGAAAATTAAGCGGTTAAATCGGTTTTCTCTCAGGTAAATCGCAGTGTAAGCTTCACTGTGAACATTACTACATCATGACCGTCAACGCGGTCCAATCAACACAAAAATATGCTGTAGCTTACCTAGTGGTTATTTTGGGAAAATCACAGGTATTTTAAGCAGTTTATAAAAAATATGTTTTATATAAAATTAAGTAGCCTATATAAAATTGCAACAGTACTTTTTTAATTAAGTACCTAAAAAACAAATACTTTTGTACTTTCCCTCGAGTACAATTGAAAAAGGACTACTTTGACTGGAGTAATATTTAACTGAAACAGAGCTTTTATTTTGTCAGGAAACCACAGGGAAATTAATTTCTTTAGTAAATTTGGGAAGATGTTTGCTGCATTCTGCATTTTTAAAATCCATTTCCAAAATCTGTGTGATTTAATAATCACACTAATCCATACAGTGTTCTTAGGCATTGTTTGAATTCATAATAAAAAAAAAGTTTCACATACTCACAAACACTCATTTTACATTTGTTGAGTGCTAATTTTATACACATACGGCATATACATGTATACATACATCATTTTCAAAACACACTTCTCACTCTAAACCAGTAAACGTACAATGTCCGAAAATAACACAGTTTTGCCAACACTAACCTGCTGAGTTTGAACACATCTCCTCTGGATAAACAGGCAACTGCTTTAATACTACGCTCTAAACCACACGTTACACACTCCTGCTGTGATCTGAGCCAAAAGAGCATTCGAAACATCCTTAAAGCTCGAAAGAGGCTTCCAAAATTCTGCAAGTTCAGCTGCTAAAAGCGCTTCTCCTTCCACGACGCTGTTCATACATCTCATTTACCAGCGGCGTATGCAGCTCACATCAGAGCTCTATTCATATTTTTACCCTACGTATTACAAATTTAAATTATCTGAATAAAAACAACTGCCTAAATGTTTTCCCTCCCATCACAGTGTATAAATATTAATATTTTTCTCTTACAAGAAATAAATCAAAATGCCTGCGCCTAAAGCGAGAAAATATTACCTTGTAATGATGCCTCACCCTGTCTCTTGAAGGGCAAGGAGTGAGAGACTCTTCGAAAGACAATAGAGAGCAAAAAAAAAGGAAGCAGAACAGCAACAGACAGTGACCACACATTTCATATCGGCTCCTTTATAATGGTAGCAATAACAGCCCAGATTTTTGAATCGTTAGTAGTTTTTAATAAGACAAAGGAAATGTAATTAAATGTTCCATTGTCACATGAATACCTTGTTCTAACAAAAGGGTCGAACACAAATACTAAGTCTATTTTAATAATTAGCTGCCGTTCGTTCAGAACTAATTAAATTTCTCTCTCTGCCGTGTATCTGTCATAATAACACACTGAAACTTGGAGGCTGTTGATTTAGAAGACAAAAGATGAGACAATGAATAAGAAGATATAAAATAATACAGTAGGCTCAGATTTGGAAATATAAAAGAGCAATAATATGTAAACATAATATTTTATGCCATAATCGTTCTGTTTTTTTTCTAGAAACTTATATATAACAGAAAGGTTATTAAATACAAAATAAACCAAATTAAATTTTAATACGCTTACAATTTTTGCAGATTAATAAACTAGTTGTTTGAACTTAAGGAGAAATTATTTAATTTAAGTAAGCAACAACCTAGAAAGCAGATTAAACATTACTAATAATGCTTATATTTTCAGTAATAATTTCATAGAAATGATGCTCCAAAATATTTTGTCTTACAACACTCTGTACTTGATGTATTTATTTGATGTTTATTTAATGGTGAGTTAGAAGGTACTTTTTAGTGTCTCTGTATTTATTTCTGGTTGTATTAGTATTATTTATACATTTAATTAACTCTTATTATAATAACTCTTTATTTTGAGGGGAGATGACGGATAATTTACCATGAATGTTTTTCTTTTGTATGCTTTGCACTAAAAAATGTTCAAAAATATATAATTATAATTTTATAATTAAAAGGTAAAAATATTTCAAATAAATGTTTTTCCTTTTTTTCCCCCCAGACTTTCTATTCAACAAATATTAAGCAGGACAGTACCGTTCAACATTATTAATTACAATTTTTTTTGAGCAGCGAAACAGCATAAAAGTATGATTTCTGAAAATTCATGTGACACTGAAGACTGGAGAAATGATGCTGAAAACTCAGGAATGAAAATCGAAAGCATCAGTATTACAGTACACGTCATAAAATAAATGCAGCCTTCTTTCAATACCATTAAAAGCTCAAATCCTGTGTAATGTATTCACATTGTAGAGTTAAAATGCTAATTTAAGTGCACCTGTTAAAGAAACACAGTGGCATATATATTGCTGATGGTGATTGGCTACATTAGCCAAAGCGAATAAAACCCCAGAATTATAAAAAGCACAAACCAGAAAGCTTTAATCCTGATACTTGCGCCAAGAGGCCACTATCTGAGAGAGATGTCCGCCCATTCAACCGGATATTTGCATCTCTATTAGGCATTACTTGCAAACTTTGCTTTTGTGATCTCACATTGAAAGAGTAAACGCCAAGGACATTCTCCCACAACGCTTTCTTATGGTAATGCCAGTAACCTAATGACACAGTGCATTGTGGGGTTTCTCAGAAGCTTCAAATATGAGCGCATGAACCCAAACAGCATCGATTTAATCCCTGATGAATCATAAAAATCTATGTTGTAATACCTTCCCAGCAGCACAGGTAGCCGGGAAAAAATTGCAGTGATAATATATCCCACAGAGTGTGAAGAAATGATGGGGCACTGCCCTCGTTCAAAAATATTTATTGCACTCTCTTGCGCTTTACTCGCTCTGCAAGGGCATGATGAAATACTTCTAATTTCATTATGACCTTCAAACGTCTCTGCTCCATTTGTAGATAATGCTGATAAGAAAGACAGGGGCACCCGGGAAGCATTTGCTCGTGAAGCGCGGCACAAGCCAGAGAAAAGTGGCACGCAAATAGCTCCCCCAGAGAGTCTACGGGCTGTTTGCTTTTCTACAGGCACAAAAGCGAGATATGACTCATAAACTTGGCTGATGTTTATGACTGCGACTAACGCGAGCTGTAATGGACTGGATGAATGGAAGGGGTTGCATGCGTGTGAGAGATCGGGCACATACAGTATGTCAATTCCATCATCCGAGAGCGTCAAAGAAATCGCAAACATGCTTCTTGAGGATCACACGCAGCCTGCGGTGATCTGGTCCCTTTCGAGATTTTGGATATGGGGTAATTGGCGAATTTGTGATCGTGATGAACGAGTACAAGTCTACTCAACGAGAACCACAACGGACCGCCATGATTGAGTTGCCCCCAAACTTCCCATGAATTTTAAAGCTTATCTTTTATTAATGTGTCTCTTATTAAGATGACAGCTCACGAACTGGCTTCTCATGAGAATTGGCAGGGGTTGAGGAGCATATATGCGCAGAAGAGATGAAAACACCAGCTACGGTACCAGCTATGGCAAGAGCGGAGAAGCACAGATGTCACTTATTAATGAAAACATGTTCCTTCTAAAACCTTCTCAAACTTCTAAAAACCAGTGAAAGCGCTGAACGAAAACTGACCAAGATCAGAACTGTTTTATGGTGCAAGAATCAAGATTATGAACTAGTAAACAAACTAAATGCATGGTGTACATGCAGAAAAAAAATTATTCAAATGCCCCCAAAAAAGGAGTTTCTGCAGAGAAGAACCATTTTAGGTTTTTTGAAGAACCTTTCAGTGAACAGATCTTAAAAAAATATTTTCTTTTAGTCTAACAAACCTTTTCATAATACAACAGATCATTTTCCACTACACTAGAAGAACCTCTTTGGGTTCCTTGAAGATCCTTTCAGTGAACGGTTCTTAAAAGAACATTATTTTCTTAGTGTGAAGAACTTCTTCTACAAGGAACCTTTTATGCACAGAATGTTCCACATTCCTAAAAACAAAGTATACAAAAGGGATTTTCTCACTAATGCTGAGGTCGCCCCCAAAAATCTTCTTTGTTTATTACTGTGAAGAACACTGTAATGATCTAAAAGAACTTTTTTTTTCTCACTATAAAGAACATTTTGTAGAATAGAAGGTTCAACACTCTTAAAAGAACCATTATTTACTTAGTGTAAAGAACATTTTATTAATTTGAAGAAAGTTTTTTTCCACTCTATGGAACCTTTTCTGCAATGAAAAGGTTCCATGGATATTAAACAGTCTTCATGTAAGCATCAATGCCAATGAATGTGAGGTTTTCCATGGAACCAAGTATTCCAACAAAGAGCCTTTATTTTTAACAATGTATGCAGAAATTGTATGAAATGTAAAGATTTCATAGATGTTAAAAGTTCTTCATGGAACCCTTAATGACCAATAAAAAATCCTTACTTTTTGCATGTGGAACATTCTCTGCATAAAAGGTTCCTTGTAGAAGAAGTTCTTCACACTAAGAAAATAATGTTCTTTTAAGAACCGTTCACTGAAAGGATCTTCGAGGAACCCAAAGAGGTTCTTCTATGGCATTGCACAAGTTTTTCATGAAACCATAAATTCCAAAAAGCACCATTATTTTTAAGAACGTATGCAGAACGTGAATGAATGCCAATAAAGAACCTTAATTTTAAGAGTATATGAAGGTTTGCTTAACTCAACAGCTGGTTTCGATGAATTTGGATTTACTTTTCAAGTCCACACTTTCTAGGCAAACACTATGATAAACTGAAACCGGTTAAGACAAAAGTACAGTACATTGATTGAAGGCTTAATCTCTAACAAATAACCAGATGCTTTTACCAATGCAAACAACAGTCATAATGATTTGAGACTCCCGGTGAAGCACAACGCTAAGATGGGACCCGAAATGGAGCATTTAGAGCCTGTTGGCCGATGAGCATCGATCTTTGTCGCCTTTGCCTGCTCACTGGGGGCTTTAAGACATTAAGGTACGATTTTCTACAGTATATAGTCGCCCTGAAACAGCATTGATTGTAAAAAGCACTAAATAAAAGATAAGTTATATAAATAAGTTAATATAAATGTATTCATAAAAATGTATTTAAATGATTGTATAAGCAAATATAACGATTCTGAGAGTGTGAGAGAGAGAGAGAGAGAGAGAGAGAGTTAAAAATGCAGCAAATGACTACTTCCACATCCACAGCAATGCATAAACTACAGCCTGCGTGTGCAGCATATTTTTCCATTATATTTACTCCAAACACAATATTATATTAAACAACGCCAGTCTCTTTGTATACTTTGGAAGGACAATACGGATAAAAGTCTTGCCTTGAACCTTTCACAATTAAAGGCTATGAAATCACAGTCAATTGGTTATTGATTTCTCCCGCTGCACAGTGGCCCCAAACAAACTTTAACAATGCACTGCTGCTGCCATTAGACGAATCCAATTGGAAATGCAGACAAATGAGTGTGGTGTCTTTCAAAGCCCAGTGAGGAGAAGCGACATTACTCACCATCGGCACGTGTGAAGGCGGTTCAATCACTGCACTTCTTTGTTTCAAAATGAAATGGAGCTCACGTACGAAAATCAAGCCTCGGACTGCAATTTAATATATTTTATGAAATACTTAATGAATATGTTCATTTTCAAATAGCTTTGCTTAACTAAAGCACAAAGAGGGTAAATAATGGATCTGTTTTGTGCAGAACATCTATAACATAAATGTCAATAAAATAAGCAGGTGGAGATTAAAAACAACGCTAAATGTTAATAATAAAATGCAACAAACATATAATGATGCACAGTTAAAAAAACAAATGAATGAGCTTCTTACAAAAATAAAAAATAATACTTTTTGACCTTTTGTATAAAATACCATGTATGCCATATGCATGTGTGTGTGTGGTAATGGTTTTTGTTATGTGTGTGCCTGATCCTTCATCTGAAATGTAAGATGCATTAGCTCTGAATCTTAAGCTTTTGAAAACTGATATTAATATTTTACCCCACAGGTTTGAAGGTGCTCGTGGTTGCATCTGTTATCTGCTTTCCTTTAAGTTAACCTTAAAGAAGATAGTCCACTGAATGTCAACCTTTACTTTCTGGACCTTTTTAAAATGCCAGTTATTTACGTATTTCGACAAGGTGGGATGACCTAAAAGACGTTGCTTTTTCCTGCCAATGAACCAAAATGGCACGACGCCACAGCCTGGCAGGACTGCATTCGGACACTGGGCTTTTTTGAACCAGGTCAGAGCTCCTGCTGCTCTTTTTGAAACGGCAGAAATTTGATTGAATAAACAGCAATTTGAAAGGCCCCGGCTTCCATCACCGGATCCGTCGGACGAGCTGAATGATTGTGATTGAATGCAAAATCTGCCAAACGCAGGCTTCAGATTCCAGCGGGCTCTTACCGGGATCGCGTTTTAAGCTGACTTGATTTTCTATGAAATTAAAGACAGGAAAATGAAAAGTCACCCACCGAACCTGTGGGGTGTGGTGTATTTCTGGACACGTATGATGGCTGTTCATCTGAGAAGAAATTGTATGGTCGAGGTGGAAGTCCACAAAAAAAAAATTAACACAGAAACAACAAAACCTCGAATGACTTTTACTTCTTTTGCTCTAATTTCTGCTCATAAGGGATGTTGTCCTGACACTTTAAAACGACCCCAAGGACATCCTGTTGCAATTCAATCTAACATGCTAAACAGAAAAAGAGTTCTGTATTAAATTAATGGCCCTGTGGACCATCATTTTTATAGTTGTTGGCAAGAGAACCTCCGGCTATTCGTGAGGTTGCAGTAATGGTGTTGCTTACAAAGAATCTGTCAGTGAAAACGAACTCACTGCATTTCTCCCAGACGTCCAATATAGAGCAGCTCAAAGACAGCTCGCCCTGTATGCTTGCTCAAGAGGTCCTGTGCTTCAAAATGACCTTTTTAAATGATGGCAAATGAGTCACTGACCTTTTCAGGTAGAGGCGGCAGAACATGATCAAGTGTAATCTCAAATTCACAGATGAACACTGAATAGTAATCGTTCATTCAGAAGAACGTTCTCACACTCCTACGTACAAACTCTCACTATGAGACAAATAATACACTGCTTGAAATAAGGAATCAAACATCTATCCATCCATCCATCCAAACATACATCCATTTACTTATCCATCTATTCAACCTTCTATCTTTTATCCATTCATCTACCTATCTACCCCATCTATCCATCCATCCATCCATCCATCCATTCAATTACCCACGCATCAATCCTTCCATCCATCAGTCTACTTATTTATCTGTCTCCTCATCCATCCATTCAACTACTTGTCCATCCATCTACCCATCCACCCACCATTCTATCAGTCTATCCATCCATCCATCCACTCAGCTACCTATGTCATAAATATATATGTATATATATAAATATATAAATGATCATTAATCCTTTTACTCTATCCTCTCATCTACCTATCCACCAGTCCATCCATCCAATCATCCATCTATCATCAGTCCATGTATCGACTTATCTATCCATTTATCTATCTATTCATCCATCCATTCATCCACCAGTTTATTTATTCATCTACCCATCAGTCTATCCCATCTATCTATCCATCCATCCATCCATCACTCACTCATCCACCTACTCTTCCATCCAACAGTTTACTTATCTGTCTATCCATCCATTCATCCATAAACATATCTACCAATGGATACGTCCATTCATTCATCCATCTTTATGTCCATCTATCTATAAGTCTACTTACTGTATATACCCATTTACCCATACCCTTACATGTATATATAAATGATCATTAATCATTTTACCCTATCCACTCATCTACCTATCCACCAGTCCTCCATCCATGCATGTATCCGTCCATGCATACATTCATTCATCCATCCATCCACCATCAATCCATGTATCTACTTATCTATCCATTTACCTATCCATCCCTTCATCAATCCATCATCCACCCAATTATCTATCTATCTATTAGAGCCGGTAGAGCCGAACCCGAATACGTCATTCAGAAAGGCACAAATAACATGTTTTTTACGAATACTTATTTTGAACAAATATTAAAAAAAATATTTGCATTCGGGTACAAGAAAAAATGTATATCAAAAAGCTGCATTTCCTCATGAGATGGCAGTGCATGCCCGGATGAGTGAGTGAGAGAGTGACGTGTAAAAGGTGACTGACACAGACTGGTTCACACAGCAACAGAAGGTTCAGCTGAGAAAAAAGACTTAAAAAAGACTTAACTGCATCACTATTTTTGTTAAATCAATTTTTGTTCCTTAACTGAGTTCCGGAGACGGTTTATAACTTTTGGGAAGCGGAAATCGCGATATGACAATTTTTGATCGTGGACGATAAAAATTTCTCCACGATCTGCTTTTTAAGGAATATTGTAGTATCGTGCTATTTTATCTTTTCCGTCTCAATATGCTGTACAACGCGACATACATTCACATCAGTGTTGACTGCACTTATTCACAATCACAAAAGTACATTATTCACTTTAAATTCTTGTTGATTTAACATTTCATATGTGTGCTGTTCGGATGCTCTTTTCCAGCGCGTACACCTGAAGCTGATAGTAAAATGATATGATATAATCTTGATATTTGTGAGAAAAACTGTAATATGATATTTTTGAATATCGCCCACCCTTACCTCTGTAATTTGCAAAATAGTCTTAAAAAAACAGCTTGAAAAAGAATTGTGAAAAATAAAAAACGTGATTCGTGATTTCCTCAGATCAAATCTTTATATTTTTTATAATTTTTACGTCTATTTTGAATTTTATTTGAATACAAATACAAATACTTTCCCCCCCTCAACAAATACAAATACCAGCTGCTTGGCACAACTCTACTATCTATCAATCTATCTTATCTTTTTATTGTGCTTCTTTGCATGCACCCTGATTGCTACACTAATTCAGTTTCAATTGAAATTCAGGACTTCAAATGGAATTCTAAATGGAATGCCAACCTGGCTTCCAAATACTTTCCTCAAACCCTCCTGCAGTTCCATCAATATCCACGTTTCCAAATAACAGAAGGGCACTGTGCAAGCACATACAGCAGCAGTTTGTTTCCTTTACCTTAACACCTGGATGCGTGGCATCCCATCACCAGATATAAACGTTCCTGTAGATGCATTAGCCAGCAGTCCCGATGGTTCTGCAGATCCATTGGATGAAGATCTGACGGCTGGCGCCAGTGGACCGACACTATCAGGCATTACATCTCTGCCACTCAGAAACAATGGATGAACAAACCAATTTTACACAGGCATGCATACGGTCAGGCCGGCCGCAGCGCTGACAAGCAAGGTTCAAGGTACCGCCCAGGACGTAAGGTATTTGCACACGCAGACAGAGCGAGTGAAAGAACGAGGGGTGGAGAACAGGAAAAAGGCTGACATACATGCTGCTTATACGCCACATTTCTTATTTCTACAACTGTTAGAACTGTCAGTTCCACAACACAGCCAGAGGAAAAAAAGAACAAGATCTACACTCATCTTTCAGACAGTCTGCCAGAAACACACTATTAGGGCAATACTTTTGCAACTCACTCAGCACCGGAGCTCGTCTTTTGGTGCCGAAAAATGCTAATCAGCTTGCTAGCGCCAGTCTCTCTCGTAGGCAAGGTGCAAGAGGTTCATAAACAACCTCCACAGTCTCTTTCTGCAGCCAGAGGAGTGTCTCTACGACACCACAGATGGGTTTTGTCTTTCATATCGGCCTGAAAAATCAATCTCGCAGATTTCACAGTGAGACTGTCAGAGTTTTCGATGAATCTTCCACACATCTGATGCCCATAACGCCTCGAGGCCTTCTCTCTCTGGAACATTCTTCAACGGAGTCTCGCTGTCAGGTCCACACTGAGCTATTTATAAAGAACAGAGGTTTCCAGATTCGGATCCAAGATGACCGTGTAAGGCCTGCAGCAGGGCAGGTCCGTCCCACGCGCTCCCCTAAGGCTTTGACCTTCTGTTCATTGTAACCGTCCAAATCGTTCAGACCCTACCGACTGCTTAAAAAAAAAAAGACAAAACAAAAGCTTATGGGGATGGAGAAGTTTTGCAAGAAAATACAACATTTTAGAATGATTTCATCTGCCTGGGTGACTCATTTCGTTCTGAAGTATGCAAAATCCAACAGACACCAGGGATGCGCAAAACGACACGCTTTCACAAGCAAGAACGCTTAAACTAACAGTCTATTAAATGGTCGTTCGGGAAGCACTGGTGGGTTTTAAAGGAATAGTTCTCAACAAAATGTAAAAAAAAATCATTTTCTCACCCTCAAGTTATTTCCAACAATATTTTCTGTTAAGCAGAAAAGAAGATATTTTGAAGAATGTTGGAAACCGAACAGTCAGTGGTAGCTGTGGTTGCTACCGTCAGCTGTTTGGTAACCAATATTCTTCTTTTGAGCTCAAACTAGGAAACACAACTTGTAAAGGTTTGGAGAGTGAGTAGATGATGACCTACAGGTATGCCTTTAACCCATTTCGTGCACTTTAGTAAAAAAAAAAAAAACTAGACGAAAAGCATTGGATTAGAAGAAAACAATGCTTTTTTTTAAATGTAGGAATAAGTCATCTTGAACTAGAATCTGAGGTCCTGAGGGTCTGTATAAATTGCTTAGTGTGGACCTGATAGTAAGATTAAAACGGTTTACTGAGACTGATGTAGAAATACTTGACTGTCCTGCCCAAAGCTATGAACTCCATTTAAGACTACTAGGATGAATCGGAAAGCAGATTGTAAGTCTGACCTCATTCATCCTCAAGAATGAAAGGAAGCAAATCCACAGTCATACTGCACCTATTTCCGTCCATACATTAAAAAGTAATTATCTACATGATATGCCAGTTAAAGCACAAGTCGTTGTGTTCAATTTGTAAAGTTTGAAAAAAGACGCCCCAAAATATCAATAAACTTAAAACCTTATTTAAGCAGAAACAATAGATATTACTGAAGTGACTTTATAAGTCAGATGTATAAAGGGTATATATTGAATTAAAAAAAAAAGTATGCAAAACATAAGATCATCAATTTATGAATATAGCACTCGTCACTAAATTTTATGTGTGAAATTTACTGTACACCCACTACTCAGCATGAGCTCATCTGCAGAAATAAAGAATACAGATTCTGTTAACACAATTAGAATGTCGCATTTTGTTTCCTGTTGTCATGTCATCAGAGTTGTGTGCAACATGAAAGGATAAAAATAACTGGAGACACAGCTAGAAAGCACTGAAATAATCAATCATAAATATCAAGTTCTACACTCTGATGAAAATAATAAGCATTATACTATTGCAATAATGACCATCCTAATGTAATAGTGAAAATTCATTTATCTACATCTGCTGCCAATTCACATGTGTAATGAGATTAATATCATTTTAATAGCGCGTCTCATCTACATTCTCCACCATGTATTTGTTATCATATGCAATATACATAGTATATTTAACCACAATCACAATGAGTATTCATAACTCAAAATTATATATATATAATTGATTGACTTGAAAATTGCTATATATATATATATATATATATATATATATATATATATACACACACACACACACACACATACATATATACACACACACACACACATATATATATATATAAACACAACACTAAAAAATTTATTCAGTGGTACACGCTGTGTACAATTACTGGCCAACTGGGCTTAAATGTCTTTGATGTGGCAACAGATCAAACAAATTAATTTGGGATTGGACCGAAAAGGCAGTGGAGCCGTTTGGAAGCGCCTTTGAACAAAGACACGGCAGAAAGACATCTCATGGATCCAAACCCACAAGGTACAGCCAGATCCTGTAATTCATGTTTAAGACAGGAGACGGCACGGGGAAAGTAATTGGTTTGGAAATTCCTTACAGTACATTTACAGCATTGTGTCTCCTGAGGACTGTTGAGAAGATTCCCCCAAACATTCCCACCAAACCCCTCCACTTATACAGCACACTAAAACAGTAATGCTTAGCGCAGGTAGTACTCGTCTGGAAAATTCTCCCCAAAACTGTAAAACGGGCTTCAGCATTGGAATTCTGTGCTTTATCTTCATTGTTGAATAAAGTATGTTAAATACAACTGACAAAGACTCTTTCTTTCAATCATATTTTGACCTCAACACATCAAATACTCATTGTCTCAGGAACAATGGCCTCTTTCCTCCGATCAACTGTGATAAAGAAAAAAGGAATGTTTTTCAGAACGTCGAGTTGGCTTTCTATAAAGATACAAATGAAACCGAACAAAGATATGTATTTAAATTTAAGTCTTCAAAATAGGAACCTCATCAATAAAAGATCCCAGACACTCAAGATGTAACACTATCAGACGTATGCACACACACGGTTTGAGCACAATTGCAGCAAGCCATTCTAAAGCTTCTGTAAGACAAGACACAAATTCGGACTCATATAGGGAAGGATTTTCTTTTAAATGAAGAAAACACAGATCATGTATAATTAGCAGAACACAGAAAGAAAGAAAAAAAACAGAAGGACAGTTTAAATGCTCTTTCAAAAATACCAATTTTCTAAATAAATGGTAAATAAAAGTTGACCACATGTGATACTCTACAACTCTACTCTGCACCACTTGCCTATTTGGCAAATTCCCATTAAAATCTGATTGCATCATTTTGTGAGCTGAAACAAGAAAGAAATCATATTTGTTGTAGTTGTTAAAGCCGTTAAAACGTTGATCTTATTATTAACAATGTTAGTCGAGAGGGTTGGCTTCATTCAGGTACCGCATTATTAACAATTTAAAAGCATGGAAGAAAAGGATGAACAGAGGGCCCATATTTTGACCCTCAAAAATGCTTTCTGCTTCTTTATAATCAACATATGAATAGTAAATTGAGTATTCAAGGCCAGAACACTAAAAAGCAGGAAGCCATTAATATTTCATCTTCATGACTTCTGAAGAGGAGCCGGGTTTTTTGGCTCTTTCCGTTCAAGATTTAAATGGCATAGAGCGATAGATGACAGCACTGGGGACTAATGATTCAAATGCCACTGCCATGTCGTCACTTTTTCTGCTCACTCCCCTGAGAGAAATAAACGAGCGGTAAATATCAAGAGGAAATGAACGCAATCTGTAACCTGTGATGTATAATCCCAGAAGAAGCCAGGACACCATGAATCTCCACTTTCTCATTTGCTTCTTGTTGAATGTGTTTACAGGAATGTAACTGAAGCACGCATGTTTTTTGACCTTCAACGCATCTCGGTAATGAAGGGTATAGCTGCTGTGTTATTAATTACCTGATCGGTGAGCTTGAGTTCATCCATAAATTGGCCAAGAGCCTCATCCGTTGAGGAGGCACCTCCGATATCAAACTGGGTTTGAAGCTTAAACCAAACTAATTACCAAAAACTACCTTAAAAGTGCTCTATATTACTATTTTTCAAGTATTCAGATGTTTTGCGCAAGAAAATAAAATTCAAAGTGGATCACTGAGTCAGTACACTGAATCAGTTCAATTCATCAATGAATCATTCAGAGATAATCTGTGAACTGGAACTGAAAAGGTCCAAATCTTAAAGAATGACTTTTTTACAAATCATAAAAAAAAACCTTAATTAATCGATAACCTTAATTTTTCTCTGTTACTCCCACAAAAACATTCAAATGTATTAAAATTATTTTTACAATTAATAATTAGTAAAAATGTTAATTCTTTAAGAAACAGGCTAACATTTAGAGCGCTTTACACTGTACCTCCAGTGCTATTGTTCACTATGACTGAGTCAGTCAACTGAATCAGTTCAATTCATCAATGAATCATTCAGAGATCTTTTGTAAACCATATCAACTGGAAAAGATCCAACTCCAATAAATGATTCACTCACAAATTGGACATCACTACTTCTCAACAACAACTTTTTTTCAACTATTTTGGTCTGTTCCTCACACAAAAATATTATGTTATATATAATTTGAGAAAACATTTTATACAAGCAGTAATTAACATAATCATGTAATTCTGTTCAATCAAATGTCCAGATGCACAAATGTCAAATTCACTGATAATCTTCATTGATCACTATGACTGATTATTAATTCAGTTCATCAATGACTCATTTAGAGATCTTTTCTGAACCAAATCAACTGAAGAGATCCAATTCCAAAGAATGAATGATTTACAAATTGCGCATTACTACTTGTGATTTTAGACTTTTAAACATGGTTATTCATATTCAACAGATAACTACTTTTATTTTGGTCTGTTCCTCACAAAAAATATGCTAAACAATTATTATTTATTATTGTATTATTATTATTATATGCTATTAATCACTCTCACTATCACTTCAGTAAACGAATCAGTTCACTTCTTCAATGAATCATTTAGTATTTATCTTTTGTGAACTCCAAAGATGCTTTACTGTGTGTTGCCATACACCCAAAGCGCTTTACAATCAAGTGGGGGATGATTCATTCAAAGAATGATTCATTCACAAATTTCACATTTATACTTTTCTTTTAAACATTATTTTCAGCTGATAACTTTCTATTGGTCTGTTCCCTTACACAAAACATTACAAATCATTTGTGACACAAATTCCTTAAAATCTTATTTCTTCATTCATTGTGATTGCATGGAAACATCTCTTCCTTTTTGGTTGAACTTTAAGCTCTTAGTGCAAGGTTCATTGGCGGGAATCCTCTGCAAAACCTCCTGCTGGGAATAAGTGTTAAACATTTGGCAGTTTATCTGCATAATTCTGAGGGATCATAAAGAAATCTTCTCCAGCGCATTTCTCGAATGAAATCATCTCAATGACAACACTTCTGTTCAACTTTACAGTAAAGGTTGCAAGTCAACCAAAGTTCACGTCTTCCTGCTGAGCTGCCCTTGGCTCAGAGACGCTTTGTTCCCATCATTCATTCATTTTCTGCCTTATACTTGCAGCTGGGCGGCTTTCTATGCACACTGTAGTACAAAACACCCTTGAAATGTGTGAGGGAGAGCTAATGCCTTGAAGTTTGGCACTCACATTAATACGAATTGCCCCTTACACCATTCTGTGTAAATTTTCCCTCACTTGTGTTGTGAAAAATGCATGTTTATTCAGTTATGAGACCTAGTCTTCAAACAAAGCTGTTGAGAAATAGGTGAAAACTATTAAAAAACACTGAAATGGCAAAAGTAAATTTGTTTTTAAATCTATAGAAACATGTTGGATACAGTTGTGGCCAATTGGATTTGGCACAGGCAAATGTAAAAGTGCTTTCCAAACTGGTACTACAAAACAACTAAATTTGCATTTCCTGAAGAAAATGCCAGCACTTGCAAAAAAACAAGTTGGTTTAAAAAATGATAATTAGAAGAAGTGTGTTAATCCAAATGGTCTACACAACAACACCAACAAGTATTTGGACAATTAAAGTGAAGTTCTGGTTAACATTGCCTTCTATTGCATGAAAAAAACACATGGGTGAATAGTGATTGATTTTTTTGATTTGCGAAAACAGATAACAAATGATACTTTTAATAAGTCTTCAAAATCATGTTTTTTCATTGTGCATTCATCTCAATTAAACTGCAATTGGGTTATTTTGAGTAGGTTAAAATATAACTTTAAAAAACTCTTGCGAACACAATAAAATGTCTTGGAGTAATATATCAAGACAATGTTTGAATAAACTGACAGCTTGGACACCCAGATTATGCAGGGCTGTAATAGCTGCTAATGGTGGATATTTTGATTAATCGAAAATTGTAAGCATTTTTTATGTATAAACTGTTTATGTAATAAAATATGTTTTTCGTAGTTTGTGTTGTCCCTTATCTATGCAGAATTATCACAAATGAAAATTAATTCATGCCAATATTGTCAAAAACGTTTCCAAATTTTTGGAGGGCAGTCTTTTGGTTAATATTTTTTTGTGACAATATTTGGCATGAATCCACCCTCCGTGTTTTTTGATTTGAGCCCTCCTTTTTGTGTGTTCCTTGATGGGCAGCCCAGCCTTGTGAATTTCAACCAGGTGAACGAGTGATGATTGTGGTCCCCACCTCGGCGTGTACATCCTTCGCTATGTGGTAGGGGCCATATACGGTGCTGGAGTGGATAGGCCCCGTGACATATCGGGTGAGACAGTCCAATTATAATGGTTCCCAAGCCAGATGGAACCCTCAGTTTCTGCAATGACTTCCTCCGCCTCAACGAAGTCTCAGAGTTTGATGGGTACCTAATGCTCCGTGTAGACGAGCTCCTCGATCGCCTGGGAAGGACCCGGTACGTTTCCACGCTCAACCTGACAAAAGGGTACTGGCAAGTTCCGCTCTCTGACAGCCTTTTCGACCCCCAGTGGCCACTGGCAATACTGGACCCTTCTCTTTGGTCTATTCAGGGCCCCAGCCGCCATCCAACACCTTATGGATATCCTGCTTCAACCCCAGCAGCAGTATGCCGCGGATTATTTGGATGACATTGTCATTCACTCTGAGACTTGGGAGGACCACCACGCTCTTCGAGGCGACGTACCTGGGTTGGAAGGGGACTGATCAAACCAAAATGGAGGCTGTCCATGTTGCCCAAAAACCCAGCAAAAAAACCCAGGTATGAGCATTTTAGGGTTGGCCGATTATTACCACTGTTTTTTTCCTAACTTCTCATCTCTAGCCGCCCCTCTGACAGACCTGACTAGGAAAGGGCAGCCCGAACAAGTGGTATGGAACCCGGATGTCGAGGAGGCCTTCCAGGCAGTGAAACAAGTGCCGTCCTCTGCGCTCCAGACTTCAGCTGCAGGATTGAGGGCTATGGTGTCTCAGGTCCAGGATGGTGAGGAACATCCGGTCGTGTGGATCAGCAATAAGCTGACCCTGGCCGAGAAGAAGAACGCCGCCATCGAGAAGGAAGCCCTGGCCGTCAAGTGGGCAGTCCTGGAGCTGCGTAGGTCGTTAGCTCACCCTATTCACTCCCCACCCACCCCTATCTCCCCCTTGTGCTTATCATTTTGTTCCACCAGGACCGGGACAACGCCTGGGAGGGGGTGTGTGACGAGCATGATCAGTGCAGATCAGCGTTGCCCTGGTAACAGACGAGGAAGAGCAAGGTGTGCTCGTCAGCAGCTGACCAGCTACAGCTGGGACTCATTAGCCCATGGCCAGAAAAGCCGTGTGAGGCACAGCAAGAGGGGGAGACTCACATTTCTCCAAGCTGCTGAGGAACTAACTGCTCTCTCCCTAGTTTCCAGAGACAAGCCTGTGACCGCTCAGACTGCTTCAACCCCTCAGAAGTGCTACCCTGACACAGAGCTGCCGGAACCCTACCCGGAGAGCTGCTACGTCGAGCTACACTTTTACCTCTACAGGGCCTTTATGTTAATAAATCCACCCTCCGGGTTTTTGAATTTGTCTTGTGTTCCTTCCCATCATCACAATATATACACAGGGTGTGATTTGTGAAAAAAGCTAAGGGGAATCCCCCCCTACAAATCGCACACTTTATATATATATATATATATATATATATATATAAAACACACATAAACACAAAAAACACTACATTCCAATTCTTGTCCATTTATCCATATTCAAACATCTCTCTCATTAGTCTTTCATATATGAAGCAACTATTCTTTATGATTAATTGCCTCATCAGGATTTTGCAAAAGGTCAATATTTACGGACACAAAGATGAAGATATTTCATAATTTGAAAGCATGACTGGTATCCCTTGAAAACAGGGATAGACATTTTAATCAGAACCGTGAGGATTTTCGCTCAGCAAGGGCATTACTACACACACACACACACACACACACACACACGCACAGCTGCATTTTCCACTGGATTTCTAAAGCATTTCAGAAAAATTCATAATAACATCCCTTCTGGTTAAATCCAATCATGTGCTTCTAATAAGAGAAAGAAATGGCATATCGCATGGATACTAAAGCAATCTACTGGATCTTGTCCTATGCAATACTTTGTTGGGTCTCATGTTATAAAGTATATACACACAAACAGGTTTTGTAAGGAATAATTAAAGGCAGAACATTGTGTTTTAAGAATTCAAAAGTCAATTACTCCATTTAAGCTACGGTTATCAAACGCACATGTCTAATAAACATGTTTATCTCAAGGAATTATTAGCTTTTTCATCCTTACTGACGTCACTGATCAAGTATCCTCCCCGAAGTCACTTTCTGAAAAGTGGCTGAAAAGTGATACAAAACTGCAATGGCGTCAACAAACCTGTCACAAAGAATAGAAAATTAATCAACAACCTCAAAACCCCTGTCAACCAATCAGAATCAAGAATTCAACAATGCTGAGCTGTAAACAAACGTAATCAGCACAAACGGCTGCTTGTGTGTCAGGCACCAGAAGAGAACAAAATTGCTTTTGCCAATGGAAAACACTTGCTTTTCATCAATTTGCGATGTGCAAATGGCTCTGACCAGCGCTGCGGGGTGACCCAGGTTAACCCATGATTCATGCATTTAACTGATAATGGAGTAGGAACAGACTCAAGCTGTGTGCGATGCTTGGTCTCTTGCAGGTAATCTCAAAGTAATATGTCTTGAAAAGTAGCACCACCGGAAGGGAGCATACAATTCCATCAGATCATAGTATTATATTTGCAGGTAATCAACATACAGTGTTATAAATCATGAAGTATGTTTGTTTATGTGTGGTTCTAATTCTAAAGGATCATGTGACACTGAAGACTAGAGCAGTGATGCTGAAAATTCAGCTTTGCATTATTGGAATAAATTATCAGCAAATACAAAACTATATTATAAAAATACAGTAGATAACAAATTGTGATTTTTCAGAACATCACTGTATTTTTGACCTTTAACTTTTCAACACTAGTGTACATGGTACAATATGTTAAGTTTTGTTCTTTTAAATTACTGTATTTCATATCTCTCTTTCTTTTTCTGTGTAGCATAATTGGCAGCCTGCATCGTTTCCGCAGCATTTCACCGGTCAGCATCTTTAAGATGGCTTTATTACAGCAACTAAGCGACATTCTGGAGCAGATGTACTGACAGCCACCACGACATCTCGTCCTCAGCATTCAATCTTTTCTTAGTGACACCCACACAGAAATCGTTGAGCGTCCATTTGCGCACAAGCAAACTAGTCAAAGTTCTGTAAGTCAAATCAATGGATCAACTTACAGGGACAGCAAATAAAACATGTTCTGGAAGAACACTGAAACAGAAAAAAAATTATTTGTAAAGATTACTGCAGTACATTTTTAAAAGCAAATACTGTTTTTTCTCTACTAGAATAAGTTTGCGCCTTTACTTTGTAATCATTTGTGGAATTTTCTGGGTGAAATTTTTCAAAATAAATCAGATTTTTTCTCAGCGTACCTTATAAAAACCTGATTTTAAATGATTTTAAGCCATCTTGCCCCTTAAAAGGTTGCTGAGGCTTTCATTATGGCGCATTGGTTGCAAACCACTCTAAATAGACTACAATAAACTTTCTCAGGAACTCGAGTCCTGGAATTATGAAAAAATGTCTCTGTCAGTGGTGGTGGATTTGCGGTTACGCTCGGGGGAATAAATAAATAAACAAAGGCATTACAAACAAAATTAATTACAAGAGGAGGCGAGTAAATAAGCTGCCACACCTCTAGTTCAATTAAGAGTCATTTGTTGGTTCTGAAGTGTCGTTAGTCATGACAGACAGCTCAGGCAGACGGGCTTCTTAAAGTTACAGTAGCCGTGTTATTTATTGTTCGCTCCGTGGAGTTTGTCACAAAAAGAGGTGTGAGCCGAGGCGAGGGTCCCTCTCCATCTCGCTAATTAGATGCCGATCTGCCTCACACAAAAACAGACTCACAAACATCATACTGTAAATCAGCCACACAAACTCAATCACATGCCTCATACCTGTCAAGGTTAAAAACAAACACGTTTCCAGATAAATATTCAGAGTCATTAACTGCACACACACACACATACACACTATTTGCTGTACTAGACATTCATGTCATAAGCAAGAAATGACGAAAGACGTTAGATAAAACCTTCTCTTTCTCTCTCATGTCTTTCTGCTGCTTTTGCTATATTTATCTGAATAGCATCTATGAGCTGGACCGTGGGCAGAACAACATGGAGACTTTGATGACAGATGACAGAGAAAGTGTCGGTCCCTCAAGACTCTACCGTGTTCTGATGAGTTTTCTTCAGGCAATAATTAAAGAAAGCCGAGGTAAACACATTCCCTCCGGTGCTGGAGACTAACTAACTAAAAGTAGCAATGTTGCTAAATTTAATGAGAAGTTCTGTCATTATTTACACGCTCTCATGTCGTTCCAAACACGTTTGCTGCTTTTTTTTCAGTGGCAAACAGAAGTCAAAGACATTTTTGAAGAATGCAACAAACACAGCAATGTTGTGAAAGCATTCTTCGTACACTACTTTTCAAAGGCACATCTGAGGTGCATTTATTTCATCAAAAATACTGTACAGCAA
>JAUMHP010000076.1:18192679-18204290 GCA_032361065.1 Enteromius trimaculatus | reverse complement strand
CTTTTCGACTGAAGAAAGAAAGACATGGACATCTTGGATGACATGGAGGTGAGTAAATTATCAGCAAAAGTTTTTTTCAATAGTGAACTTCTCCTTTAATCAGGGAAATCAGGGCTCAGAAAAACAAAAATTGCAAGTAATTTAATCAGAGAACATTTTATTGGGAGAAACAACAATTTAAAGCAGTATTACATTTGTTTTTGACCCATGTATCTTAAACGGCCTGAAGGTGAGCAAAAACTCAGAAAACTGGGTGACAAGACGCTGTAAACCGTGCAACAAAACATACACGGCCTACATCAACACAAACACGATACTGAAAAAAATCTAAATGAACCGCAGCACAAGAGAAACAACCTAACAAGTGCAACATTCAGCGCTAAAAGCAAACACGATGACTTCATCACTCCCTTCAAATGGGAAATTGCCAAAGAAACACACTTCTAGGACTCTTTTCCTGGCAATGATAACCAGACCTCTTCTAATGGAGTAGACGCGTTAGATTGTTCTCCGGCATATAAATATCATTCGCTTCTCAACCTCCATTTGAGAGTCACATGGTGCAATCAAAAGACAAAGCCGTCGAGATGAAGTCATGACACAGTAAATCAAGTGAATTTCAAGCTTTTACAGGCACACAAAAGGAAAAAGGAGCAAAACACTGATAGGGAGTAATAATCCTTTCTTTTCCCGATTATATAAACTTAATAGGATTCCGAATGCAATCACTGTCTAACCTAATGCTTTCAGAGACACAGAGGAGGATCTCATCAGATTGAGTCTGGACCGAATGATTCCCTCGACTCCGCTTTTCTGTTCGCTCATCTCGCACATTTCCTGACCCCTTCGTCTCCGCATGTATTTACAGACTTATCGGAGACAATAAAGAGACGGACGAATGTTTACTTTGTCATGAAATGAGAAATGTGCTTCCATTATATCGCACGAGATCATTTGCGTCCCCATTGGCTCCTGCTCGCACAATTCTGCTTTTTCTGTCTCGCGCTCAGCGTTCATTTGCACTTTGTCAAGGAAACAGACATTTTATGTCAAGGCGCTGGGGAATTAAATTAATAAAGAAAATGCATGGTAGATTATCTTCAATTATGAATACTGTCAGAACAGGAGTATAAAAAATAGATCTTCAAACCATCCTCCGTGCTGCAGAAATGAAATTAATTTATTGCTATGTACACAGAGCCAAATGTGCTCAGACTTCAAATGTAACATACTGTAGAGCAATAAGTTATCATTTATTTCACATCTGTGAGATAATGCTACATTAAACTAAAACGGGGTTCTTGGTATATATTTATTAGCTTTGAGACCTTACTGTATTCCCTAAAGTACAACTAAATGTTGACCAACTTGTACACACAACAGAAAAAGTCTCTTCCAAGAAAAATACTGGTAACGCTTTAGAATAACGTCCCGTTGTAAGTCATTTATAAGTGATTAGTTAATGATGAAAAGTTCACCTACAAAACATTCACAAATGATTAATAAGTGATTAGGACAGTCATTAGGACAGACGAGTGTGTGGGATCTACTGATAATGTGAACTAGTTTTACCCTCAACTGAAGTTCACATGAGGTGAACAGTGTTAAAATACTCCATGTGATTACCATCTTTACCCAACATATCGTCTGTCCTTATGAGACAAAGGGTTTACATACTTTATTAAATTAAAAAAGTTTTTTTGTGCTTTTCAACATATCACAACTTGTAATTGACTTGTAAATTAATTAACTAAACATAATAATCACTTATTAATCATTTCATCATTAACTAATCACTTATAAATTACTTAAAATGGGACGTTATTCTGATCCTCCACTTCAATTACAATTCTGTCTAGCAAAATCTGTAAGCATTGAAGTAGCTAGCTAGGTAGTTATTTGTCTAAAAACTATTTTAAACAATATTTTCTACAAAACATTTTATTTAAAACATAATAATATTATGAATACAAATAATAATACATTCTTGCATTTTTATTCTTCAAATATTTTCTTTTTTATTATTACTCATTATTTGTTATTAAAAACACTTTCAATAATTTATTTAAAAAATATATTTAAAAAAAATATTTAAAAACTTAAACATGATAAACTTAAAAACACTGACTTGGCTAACTAAAATAAATAAAATGTACAAAAAAATTGGTAACACTTCAGAATAGGGGGTCAGAATAACGCATTAGTTAAGCATTAATTAATGGTTAATTTGTTCACAATTAAGCATTAGTTGAGCAAAAACTCACTAGTAATTAATGATTAACTTAACATTTTAATCATTAATTACTAGTGTGTTTTTGCTCAACTAATGCTGAAGTGTTACCAAAATTTTAAAAGCATTAAAATAAAATCTAATTCAAAATATAATAAATATTACAACAGTAACACTACCGTAAAACACAAACATCTAAAACAAATAAATCATTATATTAAATAATGCATACAATACATCTACTGTACAGCAACTGTACATCTGACAAGCAAAACAAGCAGTAAATCTGTCCTGCGTCAATGTGTCAACACTAGATAAACCGTCCTCCTAAAGCTTCATAGGAGGCCTGTGTTTGTTCAGTTACAATTCTACACACATAATTCCTGCAAATAATTTTCAGTGTATTAATTGAAAGCACTCCCTCAGGGCACAGTCCCGATCGAGCTGGATCATAACCTTGCTAACTTAGTCTTGGTCTACTCGGATTGTACCTGCAATCTTTCTGTTAGCAACTAAACCATTCGTCTCCATTACTCACCAGAACCTGTCTGAAACCGAGCAGGACACCTAAGGGTGAAAAATCTCTTTCAAAGCCGTAACAGATGCTGCTTTGAAATCTCCATGTCGCAATTATTGTTCACCTGTCAACACGAAGTCAAGCCATAAATCATCTTTGTAATTATCAATTGATTAAAAAAAGCTATCTGACGGAGAAAGCGGCTCGCAGGCCTAATACATCAATTTTAATGACATTTCTTAATCCAAAAGACTTGGCAATCACCAGAGACCAATTACAGCCCATGAGATAGAGGCAACCCATTAATAAAAAGAGTTAGCCTCATCGTCTCAACATCGTTTCGGGAAAAAAAAAGGGCTTGCAGGGGTTCATTTAAAAATTGACCGGTAATCCACAAACATAACATTACACCAAATCTGGAACGTCGTGATATTACACTTTTTAAAGATCCAAGTAAACCAACGGATCCATGAAATGCAATTAAAAATGTAAAAAAAAAAAATTCCTTCACACTACAATCACAGTTCAAGCTGAGCAGAGGAAGTAATTAATTTGGAATATTCAATAAACACCTACAGGGCAAAACTAAATGAAGACACTTTCTAAGACACCAAAAAAATGAGATTGGACTCAATAAAAATACTAAATATTATCCAACAGTCCCGAGATACACTTCATGGCCAAGAGTGTGCAGACACCCACTCCTAATTAAAAGGTTTTGTGAAGCCTAGTAATTACAGTAAAGCCAATTCTTAATGCTAAAGCATGCAATGACATTCTGTGCTTCAGATTTCACAGTAAACACTTGAAAGGGTCTTTACTCCTGTGCACAAAACAAGGTCTGGGTGGAAATAATTGATTGTCTCTGTTGGGGAAGAACTTGACTGACCTGCACAAATACCAGGCCTGAACCCCACTGAACACATTTGGGATGAACTGGGACGCCGACTGTGAGCCAGACCTCATCGCCCAACATCAATGCTGATATACTGATCTGATCTGAATACGAGTAAATCCCAGCAGTCATGTTTCAGCGTTTAGTGGAAATTTTTTCCTGATTGAGTGTAAATTGTTAGGAAGGACTGACTCCCTGGTTTTTCATGTAAACCTTCAGGTATATACATACATTTGGCCATCTTGTGTGTATAGATTTCCACTAAAACACGAAGAAGCACATCCATCTTCAGCACTGAAAATAAAGCAGCATATTAGAATGATTTCTGAAGGATCATGTGACACTGAAGACTGGAGTAACGATGCTGAAAACTCAGGAATGACTTGCATTTTAAAATGTATTCAAATAGAAAACAGTTATTTTAAATTTGCAATAATTTCATTTAAGAAAAAAATATTACTGTTATTTATCCAATTAAATGAGTTTTCTCATGTCTCATGTTAAAAGATTCATATGTTTTTATTTGTAGCATGATGAATGTCTCAAACGTTTTACTTTGGATATAATTACTAACAACCTTTCAAAAAAAGCCTTTTGCTGTTTCCTTTGAGCCTTGCTGTTACACAGAACAAAAAACGCCCCTTCTTTCACATTAACCGCTGCATGTTAGAGTTCCAGCTAATGTGGGCCAAATTCAGGCGAGGTTTCAGCCCAGCACGACGAAAGGAAAAATATCTACCGCACACAAACCTCAAAGCAACTAATAACAGTGGACATTTGCTCATTTTTCCTCCATAATTGTGCTCCCTGCTGCCTGCATTTCTTAATGAAGATGGCAACATATAATTTCCTAAAACGTATTATTCAAATACAGCGCGACAGTGGCAGCACCACCCTCGAGATGAGGTCCCTACCCGAATCATCTCACTTTCTCCGATTGTGCTTCTCTCCAACAGCGCTACTAATTTTCACTGAACTACATTTGGGAGGCACAAATTGTCTGTGACACTTCCAAATTTATCATGGACGTTAATAGCGCACAGCATAATCCGCTCGGTACAAAAGGAAATCAGAGCAAAGTACCATGATCAAATTATTCAATTGTGAAAAGGGCCATAAATACTAGTTGTAAACAGGAACAAATGTACCATCTGCGATTTAAAGAAGCCAGTTCCTCCTGTCGGTTTCACCCAGCTAAAAGTTCACGCTATGCAAATAGCAGGAGCGTACAGTAGAGACCTCCTGTGTGAACGGTGTTGGCTCATCTCTGTCCCTAAAACAAACCACTGCACTCTGACTAAACTTTCAGAAAAAAGAAACCGCCTGAAGCAAATAATTCCATCACTGGATAAACGGATATCAGAGGCATGAATACGATTACATCCCTTCTGAGGTGCGCTGATTGCTTTTGATGAAAGCGATGAAGACTCTTTAATGACACGTCTGTAGTTGTACGATTGAGTCAGAAACCCTCGTTCCTGTAATCATTTCCCTCGTTGCAGAAGGATGATTATACGAAAACCCATGCAGAAACCGATGGATTGGAATTTGGGCAGGACAACATGAAACAAAATTGAAAATATATTGAAAGTGACAAGAACACTTGCTCACCATCATTGTGTTTCTTCTGCAGAACACAAAGGAAGATGTTTCACAGAATGTTTAATCTGCTCTTTAAATAAAGAAAAAAAAAAAACAATAAAGTAAAGTATGCATTATTGCATTACGTATACTAGAGTATAACTTCAGAAGCCATATGGACTGTTTATCTGAGGATTGAAAAGTATTATGTGTTTTCAATAAATAATTACTTATATGTTGGTCTCTTCCACTCACACGAAGACAAAAGTATGGGGTGGGTAATTTTTAAAAGATGTATCTTATGCTTATGCTTACCAAGGCTGCATTTATTTGTTCAAAAATACAGTAAATGCAGTAATATTGTAAAATAATACTAAAATTTCAGATAAAGGTTTTCTATCTGAATATATTTTAAAAATGAAATTATTTTTGTGATATAAAAGCTGAATTTTCAGCATCATTACTCCCGTCTTCTGTGTCACATGGTCCTTCAGAAATTATTCTAGTATGCTGATTTGCTACTTAATTATCAATGTTGAAAACAATTGTTGCTTTATTTTTTTAAGGACTATTTGATGCATAGAAAGTTCAAAAGAACAACATTTATTTAAAATGGAAATATTTTGTGCACGTCACTTTCGATCAATGTTAAAAAAAATTTTTTCTAAAAATATATTTGTATATAATCTTATATTTTTTTTCAATTATAGATATTCAAATATTAAATTAATAAACAAAAAAAAAGAAGATAAAAAAAGTCATAATTTACAAAAATAAAGGAAGGAGAGAAAATTTACATCAAAGTTTGGCAGAAAAAGAAAAAAAAGCATCATAAAAGTAGTCCATAAGAATCCTGCAAAATATTGCACCAAGTCTTTTGAAGCCACTATTATCAATTATATACAAGCGTGCTATGGTGGATATTCAGTAAATTACTAACTGCTTTATGTTAAAAACTAAATTTATCATGTGACATCTGACGCATAGCATTTTTGACGCTCAACAGTGTTAAAAACTATCCACATTTGCATAGAAAAGAGCCACTTGGATACTCCACAAAACAAATCATTCTGTGTGCCAAAGAAGACAGTTTTTAAACAACACGAGGGCCAATAACATGACAACAAAAGGTTCATTTTTAACTCAAATATTCTCCCTAACAGCACAAAAGTGAACAAAATAATATTAATATTGTCAAAACATGCCAATATTTCCATTTGTTTTCATCAACAGTCATACACAGAGCATGGCAAGTCCTAATAAACCCTGTCATTATTTTCTCACCTTAATACCATGTTTTTACTGTATCTTCTGTTAAACACAAAAATATATATATTTTGAACAATGTTAATAGACAATCAGATTGACTTCAATAGTTTGTTTCCTTATCTGATTTCCAAAAACATATATCGTTTTCAACAGAAAAAACTCACATAAGTTAGGAGAGCGAGTGCAGGATACAATTTTCATTTTTGGGGCGAACTTACTACCCCTTTAAAGCAATACCCTGCTGAATGTACAGAGAACGTCTGTGTTATCCTTGTTGGGGGTATGTAACCCTTGTTCCCTGATGGAGGGAACAGAGACATTATGTCGAGACGACAGTCTGGGGTCTTGATAATGGAAAACGCCACAACCTAAAATGTTACAACCTTGTAGCACTACAAATGTTGACAAGTGGCGCATGTCAGACAAATGTTATGCAAAGGTCGTAACCATCCCATCGCCTCAGAGCAGATTCGCTGACTTTGATACCTGAAGGGCCAGAGTGAGTACACTGCTGCCGGAGAGGCCAAAACTGTTGTTGCTGAAGAAGGAATTTTCTACTTCCTGGCGGGATTTCAACCATTTGGAAGAGAGGCTGCAACCTTTTGTATTTGTTGTACAGTGGTAGGTGACATGTGGAACCCTAATATGGACCGACCAAAAGTGGGGCAGTACAACATACTTGACCCTAAGGCAGGTCCTATTCAGGGAAGGAGAGAAACGACTGGAAGTAGAGATGGACAGAGTACTCTGTCAAGACATGGGTTTACCAAGGGAAACCTTACCATGGAAGATACATGTATAGGACTACCCGCAGGGAATCAACTATATGGACATCTAGCCCAGTACAGGGGCTGACCAGACCCCGGGCATGCACACTGATACTGAGCCTGGCGTCAACTGCTCCGCCCAGTCTGACTGCTGAGGATGCTGGAGGATGCTCTACCAGGGTTCGCCACCTGGGGAACTTACTGGAAGAATAAACAGCGCTCGCATCCCCTGTGAGGGGGAATGGCACAGCAAGCGTGACACAGGCCAGTTCTTCCCGCCAATCACCTGTTACCCAACACATGGGAAGAAACTGGCTCAATGCGAAGATGGTAGTATCTCGCAAAGGTGTTTGGTTTCGCCCAGCTCGCGGCTCTGCAAATGTCTGCCAGAGAGGCACCGTGGGCCAGCCAAGGAGTGGGGTTAGCCAAGGTGATGGCATCCACAATCCAGTGGGGCATCTGATCGCAATCGGCATGGTGGGAACCTTGGGCATGTATCCAGGCCGGGGTCTGGAGCCTCTCCAAATTGACTCCAAATCAACTAGACTGTCTCGGGGTGGAGTCGCCATTCTCCAGGGAACGTGAGCTGTCGTCAAAGCGCATCTGCTGCACGATTGAGCTACCCTGGAATATGTATGGTGCGTAGTGATCTGAACTGTGACTGACTCCAGAGGAGTCTGCTTGCCCGTTGCATGTGGCACCCCAGTTTTATTACAAAATCCAAAGGCACCCTACCCTAGAAACACAAGGTCTGTCCATGGGCTGAAAGTGCGACGACAAGCCAACGTGTTCGTCCCTCAGTAGGAACCTGGGAGGTCACCAGGCAAGTATGATCAAGTAGCCCAGTGGAATCATCCAAATAAGCCACTGCGACGGGCTGGGTAGTGACATTCATTCATCCAGACACCTCGCAAGTGGCATCATCGGAGTCATCATCGGAGCATACCAAGGGGTGTGCAGCGATGAACAGCATTGCGTTCTAGTTGTCCACAGTCAGAGTGTCTGGATCCCATGAGGGACCGGCCATAGACTGTGGGGAAGCGGTGCGTCCCCTAAACGCCGTCTCTTGACCACTGGCGAAAGAGGGCGCTGTGAGTGAGAGTAAGGAAGCAGAGCGTCACTCACAGTCAACCTACGAACAGTGAGGCCCAGAGGACAAGGAAATTGCTCTTTTGGTGATGTTGTGGGTACCACAGACTTCATCGTGCAGCTCTTTTAGCACCTTGGCCTGATATACATGCAGGATAGCCATGGCATGCAGGGCAGAGGCAGCCTGGCCCGCAGCACTGTAGGCCTTGGAGCTGCCGTGGTTCTACAGGCCTTGGATGGGAACTTGGGATGATTCCGCCAGGTGGTGGCGTTTTGCGGGCACAAGTGCACTTCAACCGCTCTCTCCACCTGGGGAATGTCCTCATAGCCCCTGGCCGCTGAGGGTGGTGAGGATGGAGGAGGGTGACGAGCGGCTTCTGGCTGTGAAAGGAGCCGTCCACAACTTTGTCAACTCCTCATGCACTTCCAGAAAGAAAGGAAACGGAGTGGGCCGTGATCTGCTATCACAGTCAGCACCCAGGAACCAATTGTCCAGCCGCTAAACATGGCCATCAGCTCCAGATCAGATTCAGAGGTAGCCACAGCACCCGAAGGATGCAGCGAGGGACATCTGATCTTCCCTCGGAGCTCCAAACAAAACATAAGGCCCTTGAACGGCCCCGCCGAATCCCCTGGAAGCCTGACAGGACAGCTACTGCTGGAGGGGTGAGTGGTCAGCAGGGCCACCCTCAGATCCCCCAGAGTGCTAGCCGGCGGTCCTCTGCCAGTGGCAGCTAAGTCAGGCTGAGTGGCAGCAGAGGGTGCCTGCTCATGCCGAAGGATGGCAAGGCGGGATTGCAGTGCTGCCTGGGGCATGGCCTCGCAATGAGGACATCCTCCCTCTATGAAGGCATCTTTAGCATGCTGGAGTCCCAGACAGTGAAGACATCCTCCGTGGCCGTCGTTGGGAGACAGGTAACGCCCGTCCCCAAGAGGACACGGCCGAAACAGCATTTTGAAACACGCAAAATGACTGTGTTCAGAAATTGCTCTTTTGTGAAACACCCAGGGGATTCGCTTGACAGGGAAACCGCTGATCGTGTAGACGATCCCACAACTTCTGCTTCAGTTTTCTCTTTGTTGCAGCACTTTTAAGCAGCAGGCAAAACATAAGCAAAATCTGATGAGTGGTTGCGCCTGTCGCCTCTTTATACCCGGATGAAGGGGAGTGGTTTAGGATTGTTTAATCACTTGTCAATTTTCATTGCCGTTTTCTCTTAAGCAGAGCAAATCAGGGCTCTAGGCAAGTCCCCAGTCTGTCGTCACAACAAAATTGTAGTGACTGACAGACAGGGAACTTCATAGATCAGACTACATCCTTCATAACCAGGACTGGCCAGCAGGTTTATAGAGCTTTAGTTAACAGAGGATGCTAAACAGGTTCATATTAAAGCATATGGTAATGTCCACGATGACCCCAGAGGGGTAGCATTTAGTGGCTAGTTTCCCAGGCTGGTCCACAGAGGCCAAGTGCATCTAGGAAAATCATAAATCATCTGCACTCTTTTACACCTGAACTCTTTCTAATGCCCTAGATAGAGCCTCTATCCTCGAAGGCAGATTAAATTATTTACCCAGCAAATAAATTATTACATAACGCCCGAGCATGCAATGTCCCACAGTAGCGCATACTTCTCGGCCGGCCATGTCTAACAATTTGTTTACATCTGAGACGTTTAGAGAGAAGAAATCATACTGGATAATGGGTACATTATGGAATGCAAATGGATGATGTAAAGCTGAGGAGAGGAATAAAATGCTACCTGCTCTCATGGCATAAACGTACATTGGTGTACTTTTGAGACAAGAGATACATACCAACAAGTACATATCACTGCAGTTTCCAGAAGAAATGAACACTAGATGCAGTAAAAGGTTTGGGTTACTTTTATTCATTTTCACACAAAGTTACAAAGTTTTAATTAATGAAGCTTAATTTTCACAAAATCACTTGAAGAATAAAATATTATGACTTCAAAACAATATTAAAATGCTGGGAGATTTGAAAACCGATGCTTTGGAATGTTAGCATCACACATACCCAGCTTCAAATCTATGGGTTTTCATAGACGGTAGGTTTGTTTGGTAGCTCACGGATTACAGAGATGTACTTGCGAGGCGAGGAGCTCCAGTTCGACTATGGTTCAAAAATCTGCATAAAAGAAGGTTGAAATTCGCAACAACAAATATGTTTTTATATCAGTTTTACATTTGTTAACACTATCGGGTAGGTTTGGGGTTGGATTTGGTGCATTTCCAACATGACAGAGCATTAACTTTTAGCCACAGTCCCCAGATATTTAAATTCTGAACCACCACAATACATACCTATATTAACGAAATAAAAATGGGCAGGGGTCATGTGTTCTAGCAGCACTCATTGGACAGTTCTCTTTAAAACTGTGACGAAACATGCAGTAAGGTACATAAAAACGGTGTTAAAAGTGCACAGCGGTAAATATTTTTATGAGAACAAGTTGATAAAATGGCGAGGAGAGGGAGCATGCTGAAGAGCTGAAACACAATGTTGTCAGGTGTGAGAGGGATTTGAGAGCGGCCTGCTTAACCTCCACCCTGCTGGGTATCAGTGCAGCCGGGAGGGGCTCCGTGTTACGGCTGGAGATTACAGGCTCCGATAAGCACTACATTCACTGGTCATTAAGCCAATGTACAAGTGCTTTGATTCAGCCTGGCCAGTCTATTTTTAAACAAACACTGACTTCTGCTTTTGCAATGAAGTCGTAGGTCTCGAGTTAGCGAATAAGCTTGGCATGTAATTGCTAGCATTGTGCGAGAAAATGCATTATAGATGTAAAACAGACGAGTGTTATATACATAATGATTGTCTTTCTTTGGTTACAGTTCATCAGTGCATGTTATTTTAAAGAAAAAATCTTTTTGCTTTTAAAATTGATGTCTGCATATAACTAAATAAACTACGCAACTAAATAAACAAATCAATACATTTAAGTCACTCAAGCCCAAAACTTTTTATGTTCGCATTCTCATCTAATGTAGTAGTAGTAATAAATCGATTTACAAAACATATACATGTTTAAATTATTATATATATAATATAATATAATAATAATAATAATAATAACAATACATTTAAACTAACATGTTTTTAAATAACTTTTATTAGTGTTACAATTATTATTACATATATTAATTTATTACTTTTATAAGTTATTATTATTAGTAGTACTATTATATAATACTTATAATTATAATACTACTAATAATTTTGTTTACACACATAT
>JAUMHP010000076.1:18159000-18172233 GCA_032361065.1 Enteromius trimaculatus | reverse complement strand
GTACAAACATCACAGGGGATTTATAACTATCACATGTTTCTCTAGATACTGTTACATGCAGCACCATAACTTCAAACAAATTATATTTAAAGCCTGTCTTCTGAGAAATACGGAGAATATTGCTATAGATTGTAGCAACTCCACCTCCTTTGCCTTTCGGACGTGGCTCATTTTTATAGCTGCTATTCTGGGGTTTCGACTCATTTAAAGTAATGTATTACTTTACAGAGCAAACAGAGCAAATCTAGCATATGATCTTTGATCAAATCATTTACAAAATGTGATTTAGTAAAAAGAGACCTGATATTCAGTAATCCGAGCTTAATCATTTGTTTCTCTGTTATTATAAACAGCTTTTTATTTTTGAACATCCATTAAATTGTTACTCTTAATTTGTTTGGGATGTTGTTTGTATTTTCTAGTTCAGGGAACAGACACTATAGTGTAATATCTAGGTAAAAAAGTCTCTATGTGCTGAGCATAAACTGACTGCTGTGATGTGAGCCGGCTAGCAGACGGTCGGTTTAGCCTCCTGACCTGGGCGCCAGTTAGTCAAGTTTGAGATCTAAGATTATGTGCCATATTTCTAGAGAGAAGAGCGGCACCACCTCAAGAAGAATGAAAACCATCTCTTTTAAACAGGTCAGGTCTGCCCCAAAAACTCGTTCAATTGTCTATGAAACCTATGCTATTTTGCGGGCACCACTTAGACATCCAGCCATTGAGACCCAGCAGTCTGCTGTGTATCTCATCACCCCGGTAAGCAGGGAGGGGAGCATACTAAAGTGCATACTACATGTCTGACATCGTACTTGCAAGTTCATACACCTCTTTAACATTATTTTTAGTGATCTCCAACTGACGTAGTCGAAAATCATTAGCGCCGAAGTGAATAACAATCTTACTGAATTTATGTTTAGCATTAGCCAGCACTTTCAAATTTTCCAAGATGTCAGGCGCTCTGGCTCCAGGAACACATTGGACTAAGGTGGCTGGTGCCAATTACTAGAGCTCTTTCATCGGGTTTCCCAGTGGGTGCATCACTGAGTGGGGATAACCTGTTTGATGTTCTGATCAGACCAGAAGAGCGTTTTTTTGACCCACGACTATGCCGTCTCACTGTCACCCACTTGCCCTGCTGCATGGACTCTGAAGCCGGAACCGAACAATGTACATGAGCTGAGCTATCCGCATCCAAAGCCATATCTATAGCCCTCACATTCTGACTGTCCTCAGTTAAAGTTTGGATGCGTGTCTCTAGTTCTAGGATCTTCTCTGTCAGCCTAACTATATCCCTGCATTTATCACATGTGAAGCCCTCATCGCCGACAGAGAGAGATAAACTATACATATGACATGAGATGCAGACAACAAGAGAGGGAGACATACTCACTGAGATTGATGGATTATTCACTTACCACTGTTGTTTGATAAACTTATGAAAAACAGAGTGAACGAGAAGTGAAACAATAAGCTGAATGCAGCAGGAGAAATCAATTAGAATAAAATAAGATGATGCTAGAAAAACAGTAATAATATCCGCGAGTGTAACGCGAGAGATGCAAAAGACACACTAACCAGCAGATGAATGCTAACGAGCTGCACTCGCAGTTTTTAGAATGAACGCGAACAATAAACAAACAGATAAGTTTGAAATATATATTAGGAAATATTGAGGGAGTTAGGTTGTATATATATCACTACAAACAGCAGCTGTACAGTATCTGCTTATTAGACAACTGTTTGTGAGGTTTTTACACAATCATCCCTTCTTCAGCTTGTTTTCATTTGCAGGCTTAATCAATAGGCCACACAGACGATGCCTGAAACCCAATCTTTTTGAAAAGCTGGTAGTTCTAAAGGGTATTAAATAGATTTATGTCTAAAACACACAGGTACACCAACTTGAGGAGTACACCATCAACTATATAATGGACTTTGTGTTATTGAGTGTTGGGTCTTGTGGCTGATCACCTGCTTTCTGCTGTCTTTGTTGTTTTGTTTTGACTGTTGACAGTTCCCCACTTGCTCTTTATTCACCTTGTCCTGCTGTCTCCACCCTCCCTTGATTTCTGATTACCTTCTCTCCTGTCTTTTCACCTGTTTCTCGTTAATCTAGTTATTTTCTCCTTTTATTAGTTTCCCCATTTTGTCATTATGTGCCAGGCCTGCTGCTTGTGACTGTGTGTGGTCTCTCTGCCTTGTTCCGAGCGCTTTGAAGAGCGTTTTTTTCCTGTTATCTTCCCAGACATGGGTTTCCTGTTGAAGGAGCGGATTCAGGATCTTGAAGCTCCCGCAGTCATGTGATCGAATATGGGAGTGTATAATTCCGTTTATATTTTGGATTGTTTGAAGATACCTTTTGTTGTCTAACAAGAAAATAAAGCCTTTGTGTTCCTGCACTTGAACCCTGCCTCGTTCCCTCATTCTTCGTATGATCCTTGATACATCTGAGATGAATTGACACTAAGATGAGATCATCATGCTAATTACGATGTGGCTAATTTGGTTCTTCGAGCACACCTGTTGTTTTCAAGCTGCATGTGCAAGGGGAGATGATTCCATAGATAAAGGAAAATCCAATAAAGTGGAAGTTGTTCGATGTATCACTTACCAACAGGAACAACATCAGCAGTACAAAGAAGCAGACAGAGGAATGACTGAGAAGGATCGAAATATCAGGGCTCCTGATTTTAGGGAGGTTCAAAGCATGACTTTAACAGCATGGATTTCTCATGTGGCCATTAACGGTGTGTGAAGTCCTCATGACAAGCATCGAAAGAGAGGAGAGAAAGATTAACAAGTACCTCCAGAGGTGGCTGGGAATTGCTCCAAGTTTCACTTCAGTAGGCCTTTACATAAGATCAGGGCAGCTCCAACTTCCTCTGTCATCTGTAGTGGAGGAATTTAAGGTAGCAAAGTGCATAATGTATAATGCATAAAGAGTCATAATGACATACAGAGACTTCCATAATGAACACAAGTTAAAAGTTAGTTAAAGCTACGTGACATCATGGGAACAGGGTCAGGGACGGGGTCTTGGAACTTCCCATATCCAGCAATTGGGGATCAAAGGATACAAGGGCCATGATCCAGGAGGAGGTATGGAACCCGGAGGAGGAAGGAAGAAGGGCAAGGGCAGTGGAGCTAGCATCCCAAGGATTATGAACCAAGTGGGACCTACCCAAGAGGAAGATCATATGGGGAGATCTGTGGAGACTGGAACCTTTCTGCATCTCATGCTTGTTAAGATGTGTATGATACGCTCCCAACTCCGACAAACTTGCACAAATGGGGCTTAAGAGATGATCCATTGTGTAAGCTTTGCGGGGAGAGGGGTACCATGGTGCACATCCTGTCAGGGTGTAAAACAGCACTTGCCCAAGGTAGATACAGATGGCGCCAAGACAAGGTGCTCATGACGCTCGCTAACACTCTGGAGCAAGAGAGATGCAAGAAACACCAACCACATGGGAGAGCAACACCATCATTTAAGTTTGTAAGAGTGGGTCAAAAGCCACCAACTACAGTAACAACAAGAATCAATCTGCTGCAAAAGGCCCAATCATGGGAAATGAAGGTAGACCTGAGGGAAAGATTGCAATTCCCCCGGTAGTCCAGACAACCCTGAGGCCAGATGCAGTACTGTGGTCTGAAGAGACAAAGAAGATCATCCTCATCGAACTTACAGTTCCATGGGAAGAGGGTTGTGACTAAGCGTTTGACAGAGCGCCAAATACCAGGATCTCTTGCAGGACGGTAGGGGTAGAAGTTGCCAGGCATGGCTCTTCCTTGTCGAGGTCAGCTGTAGAGGATTCCCCGCCCAGTCAGTATGGAGGATACTTACAGCCATTGGGGTGAGGGGGAGGGAGAGAAAGATGACTGTTCGTAGAATGGGGGAGGCAGCAGAGAGAGCTTCTTGTTGGTTATGGAGCAGGAGAGAGGAGCTTAGCTGGAAGCCAGGGGGAGCTGATGGGCAGTGATTTGGCCACCACTGCTGACCCACCGATGTTGAGGGTGTTGCGGTTCAGGGTTGAAACACCCAATGATCATTGGATACCGCCTGATGACATCAACTCCTCCTGGCTAAGGCTACATTCACCAAATGTAAATGGAGGAGAAGCATTTTTGGATATAACTGTAATCTTGATGATAAGTTTGGCTGGATTGAATTGTCTAGGATTATTTGGTTGGTTTAAATGGCGGCATATATCGATAGTAGAAACACTGATCACAACCCCTTCGATTGGTTGACGAAATGGCAAAAGAGCAAGCTCAATTTTTTCCTCAAGCTGAGCAAGAGCTTTTATTAGAGGGTTATGGAGAGTTTCAAACTTTAATAAAGACACTGGCAAACACAGCAAATTCTGCAAAAAACAGGAGAGAGGGCTGGCAAACAGTAGCGAACATATTAAATGTGTTAGTGCTGCACGTTACATGTTTCTTCCTTGATATATATATATATATATATATATTATATCTCAAATTTCATTTGTAGTAATTGCTCTTTTTGTCATCTTTCATGTGACATGTAACAGATTTGAGAAAATTACCTCCAATTATATAGATGCAATCAGGGAATAGAATGTGATTATTATTAGACATACACAGTGATTAACACACAAATGATGACCACAGCCATGCACACACACATGTATATATAAACTGTATGTATGAAAACGTTGGGGGTACTTGCTCCGCACTTAAACTTTTTGTGTAGGCTATCCTTTAAAAAATAGCCATTTATTGCATTTTTCCTCTTTTTTCCCCCCCTTCCTTTTCTTTCTTTAAAGAGTTTTTTTTTTCTTCTTGTTATTGTCTGTTCAAATGTCAGTTTTGTGGATAATTTTTTTTTTTTTTTGTGCTATCTGTATGTTTTTGAATTTAGCAATAAAAATAAAATAAAAACTTTCTTCCCACGTGAGTAAGTCCGCGTCAGTTTTGCTCTTCAACCATTCAGATGTGACAGGCTGTGCCAGGAGCTTTTCGCTTACGGACCTGTTGCTATGACAGCAAGTCCTAGATGAGCGTTGAAGAACCGACCGATCCAAGATCACGCTAAACTTAATAAGCCAGGTACGAAGAACAGACCCCAGTAGTACATATCTGAATGTTTTTGTTTTGCATTTATAATATGTCTAAATATATTTTAGCCTAATAGTGATGCCTGCACTTGATGGCCAATTTCACATGTTTTTTGTGTATTTTCAAAAATAAAAAATACTGTATTTGTATGTAAATACATTTTTCCAATCAGTATTTTGTATTTTTATTTTAAAAAAGAGTTCTGGTCGAAGGCTTAATGTGAGTTCGGTCTTTTACTTGCACTTTTACGTTTATCAGAATCTATCAAAATTTTGATCTAGCTCAGTCCTTAATCTGACTCCAATTTTAAGTGATAGTCACATTTCAAGGCCCTTGATGAATTTGGCCTGTTCAAGGTATTACAATCAGATTAATAATTTCAGTTGGAAAATTCTAGACATTTAATTTTTTGTCTCATTAAAGACTGCACAAGATTGCACAAATAGAAGAGGAAGAAGTTCTTTCTCATCAGCTGGATCGTTTTCCTTTTATCCTTTTTTCCTTGCTTAATAATATTTGCTTCTCATAAACCTTCAGTTTTTCTCTTTCCAATCTTCCAACACTTTATAATGCTTCCAAATTTTTTTCTACATATGCATTACCTCTTCCTACATTCTGATCATTCTTCATATTCTTCCACAACTCTCTTTCCTCTTCTAAATCACGTTTTGATATTTTTCAAGATAGACAACACCCTTGATTTGTCCCTGTGGCTACAGCAGTCCTGACATGTGTATTGTATGCTCAGCAGCAGGTCAGACTGGAACATTGCTGCGGTGAACATTCCATGAGCTGCAAGCACACGCTGGAAACTTCAATCTGAAGATTTTTGTGACTACAGCTTGAAATTGGACACAATGTTTTTTTTTCTCTTGAGCTGAGATGTCACCAACTGCAGTCTTCCAATAATTTTTCGGTATGAGTAAGATAGAGGGCTGGGCAAACTTAAAATGGCTGTTTTAAAAGTTAAAACCAGTTCACAATAATTATGTAAAATCTAAAATAAATATGAGCTATAAGCTGCATTTATTAACAATGAACTTTGAGCAGAGTAGTTGAGCCAAATACTGTAATATTAGGGTAATTTACAATACATTTAATTTTGATTAATTTAACTCTTTCACTAATTCTCCATCAGGAGAAATGATGGATACCTTCTGAAAAGGTTTGTCCCTCTGGCTTGATTACAAGCCTCTCAGTAGCACCAAATTGTCATTATTTGCATTAGTTTTAGATTTAGAATTTCTGAAATTCTCAGACTGTAAGTTCCAGCCCTTGCCCAAAGAATGGAATGAATAGTCCTGATCAAATGCTTAATACGTGTTCAGATTTAGCAGAATCCATCAGAATTTTGATCTCGTTTCATGCTCAATCTGACTCCAATTTTAAGTGATTGTTAAATTTAGGCAATATTCAAGAATGGATCACAGCAGTTTAGATATTTGATTATTCTGGAAATCCCATACTTTCAATTCCTTATTCCTTAAGGACCAGGTATTGCTTAGAAATTGCACCTCAGCCGATAGCGAATAAGTGAGCTGTGCCTGCATGCCCATAACAAAAAGTGTATTCTTCCCTATAACCACAAAACTACGCCGTGTCAAGCCAGTGATTGCCAGAAATCTGAAGCCCCTAATGATGCCTCCCATGGTTCATCCACCAGGGCTTCGCTGTGGTCAATCCTGAGTGCAGATTTGCAGTAATACCAAAAGATTTTAGAAGAGATAGAATAGAATAAACCAAATATAGCACTTTATTATTAGTCAGAAAAATTGTATCATGCCAAATACAGGTGCTGGTCATATAATTAGAATATCTTCAAAAAGTTGATTTATTTCCCTAATTCCATTCAAGAAGTGAAACCTGTATAATATATACATTCATTACACACAGATTGATATATTTCAAGTGTTTATTTCTTTTAATTTTGATGATTACAACTGACAACTAATGAAACCCCAAATTCAGTTTCTCAGAAAATGTTAATATTACCTAAAACCAATGCAAAGAAAGGATTTTTAGAAATGGCCAACTGAAAGTATGAACATGAAAAGTATGAGCATGTACAGTACAGCACTCAATACTTAGTTGGGGCTCCTTTTGCCTGAATTACTGCAACTATGCGGTGTGGCATAGAGTTAATCAGTTGGGCACTGCTCAGGTGTTATGTGATCCCAGGTTGCTCTTTATAGTTTATAAAATACATGCTGATGTCTATAGAAATGGCAATAATGACCCTTACAAATATAATCTGATTTCATGTTTGATTAATAGCATATACAGATAGGTTCCTATTAAGTTTACTCTTCTCTTCTCCCCGTTTATCAGAGACTTACTTTGTTGTGTTTTGGGAGGAGAGGACGAATTTGCTTGTTGTAAATTCCACAGCTCGGATTCAGTACAAACTAACATGGCGGCGCCCATCATATATCAACTAACACGGTCATTATAAAAGTTTTTAAAATACCAAATACATTTACTTGCACATATTTCAAAATCGGAATATAAAATATTTCATAATATAGTCAGTATGATTGTGAACATTAAAAATAATAAAAGAAAAAACTAAATTAAAATGATCCATGTGTCACACAGCGCTATTGCGATTGCGGTGAGTCACATGACAAGTATGACACATCACCATGGAAATGTAGTGGTTAAAAAAATCTATATGATTTATAAAATTCGATGTGATTAGTAAAGTTACAGGATCAATTTGATTCAACGTGTATATAAATAAAGAGTTAAAATCAACATGAATCAAATAATTCGATCTGCATCTCCATGAAGTTGTTCAGCAGCAGGAAGCATAAAGCGCTCAAAAACATCCTGGTACACGGCTCTGTTGACCATGGACCTCAGAAACACAGTGGACCAAGACCTGGGGTCTGTTCTTTATACCTCGCTAACTAAGTTAGCTGGATTTGCTTGTTGACGTTTTTGTGTGATCTTGGATCTGTAATGATTGGCTGGCAGATGGTTGCTCAATTTGTAACGATTTATTATCACAATCAAAATCAAACATGCTGTGGTCATTGGGGGCAGACATAATGGCAAAGGCAGAGCAATAAACAGTACCGTAAGACAGGCGAGGAGGTCGGGGTATCAGGCTAGAATCAGTTCACAAGGTCCAGGCAAGGTTCAGGGCAACACGCAATAACCAAGTCCAGGTCCAGGCAGAGTTTGGGGCAACAAGCAGGAATCAGAGTCGACCTAAACAATCAAAGTGAGTAACAAAAGGCAGTCCGAAAGGTTATCCAACAAATGCTCAGAGTTGACTATGACGATCAAAACTTTGCGTTGTAGTAATAACTGTCCATGAGTCGCTTAAATACTGGATGAAATGAACACCTGTGGCATTTCCGCCCCAGGTGTTCGGCGGAAAGTGGTCCGGGTGGGAACTAGTATTCCGGGGATAAGGTTCTCGCTGATGACGGTGGAGCTGGTTTCTGCGAATGATCATGTATCATGAATTTTGGGCGTACTCATCCCACAACAGGTATTGGCTCCAGGTTTCTTGGTTGGCATGGCAGTAAGAAATCTGAGGAGCTCCTGATTAAGGCACTCGGCCTGACCGTTGGATTGTGGATGACATCGGCCGTGACTGAGGGCCACCAGAACCTGTTGTTAACTAATTCGGTGGTAGCTGTGATACCTGGGTGACCAAAGCTGGGAGAGTCGTGAATCTGGTGTAAGAGTCTCTGTCTCAAGGGTTCGGGTATGTACATTCGTTCTGGAGGACAATCTGGTGGAGCTGGGTACTGTGTCAAGGCCTCCTCAATTTCTGCCATGATATCCCACCGTATAGGAGCCACAATGCGAGGTGTCGGAATGTTGTGCCCAGCAGGTTTGATCCCGGACGATAAGTAATCGTGAAGTTGAACCGGGAGAAGAACAACGACCACCGGGCCTGCCTGGAATTTCCTAAGTTCCGGTGGTCGGTGAGAACCAGAAACGGGTAGGTCGACCCCTCGAGCCAGTGACGCCATTCTTCTAGGGCGTCCTTCATGGCGAGCAACTCACGATCTCCCACATCATAATTCTGCTCTGAGGTGAGTTTTCGCGAGTAATATTAACATTGGTATACCTTGCCTGGATCTCCGTGACGCTGAGATAGAACAGCTTCAATCCCGGTGTTGGAAGTGTCAACCTACACAATGAATACCTTTTCAGGGTCTGGATGTCGTAGGATGGGAGCTGTGGTGAAGTGGGCTTTGAGGTCCTCAAAGGCTTTCACACTGGTTCATTCCATTGAAGGGTGATAGGTCCTTTTCTTGTCATGGTGGTGAGTGGGACCGCTACTTGGCTGAAGTTCTTAATGAATTGTCGATAGAAATTGGCAAACCCCAGAAACCGTTGCAGCTCTTTGATTGTCCTGGTACGAGGCCACTCCACCACTGATTTTACCTTGCCATAGTCCATGGTGTCTCCTTCTTGACTGATGACATAACCCAAAAAGGCAATTTGGTTAAGGTGAAACTCACATTTGGATAATTTAGCATAGAGCTGATGCTTTATTAGGCGTAGGAGGATCTTGCGGACATGTTGAATGTGTTCTGATAGGGTCTCTGAGTAAATGAGTATATCGTCGATGTATACTATCACTTTTAGTTTGAGCTTGTCCCAAAACGCATCGTTGCCCAGTGCCTGAAAGATTGACTATTGGACAGCCCGAACGGCATTACACGATACTCGTAGTGCCCCGTGGTTGTAGAGTTGTTGCAAACGATTCCAAGGAATTTGCTTGGGAACCGGTTCTCAACACAAAGCTGCATTTATTAACAATGAACTTTGAGCAGTGTAGTTGAGCCAAATACTGTGAGGGTAATTTACAATACATTTAATTAATTAATTGATTAATTTAACTCTTTGGCTAATTCTCCATCAGGAGAAATGATGGATACCTTCTGAATAGGTTTGTCCCTCTGGCTTGATTACAAGCCTCTCAGTAGCACCAAATTGTCATTATTTGCATTAGTTTTAGATTAGCTCAGGTGTTATGCGATCCCAGGTTGCTCTTTATAGTTTATAAAATACATGCTGATGTCTATAGAAATGGCAAAAATGACCCTTACAAATATAATCTGATTACATGATTACATTACATTTGACTACTATTAAGTTAACTCTTCTCTTCTCCCCGTTTATCAGAGACTTACTTTAATGTGAGTCGTTAATATCCTTAATAGAATGTCAACCTGATTTATGACCCTTTTATTGATTTATGGCCCTTTTATGACTTAATGAGGGGTAATAAACCGTACAATAAACTGGACGTCCTGTACACCCCCACCCCACCCCCACATTCTGTCATAAAAATCACCTCCGGAATGTTAATGAGTGCATGTTTATGAGTGCAACATCCTGTTATAAAACAAAGTCACAAAATTAGGTATTTATGATGTTTTTATTTAATTATATTCTGAACAGAGATCAGATGATTGTGTGTTTGTATGCTTGGGTGCCTGCTTGAACTGCAGACCTGAGAGAGTTACTCTCACCCATCCATCAGTGCGTTCCCCAGCTGTGTAGGTTCTATCTAATATTGGCAGAGAGAAAAAAAAACAGAAAGAAACATGAAAGTGAATAAAAGTTTTTTAAAAGAGTAAGTGCAATTAGCAATAATGAATGGATGGTTATAACAGGTTTAATCAGTGATAAAACAAGAAGATAATTTTGGTATGCAAATCGCACTGTAACAGAAAATCCACTCTTCATATGATTTTAAACAATAGATTTTCGCCACAGTGTTTGCACTCTATAAATGAAGTCTTTTTTAAAACATTGAAATAGAATACTTCTAGTTTTATGTATTTAAACCAAGAATCATCTTTTTAAAGACTTTCAAATCCTCAACATCTAAACAAAAAGTTAAGTCTATGTTTTTTTTTGTTGTTGTTAAAACAAGAGCTGTAAGTCCCTTAAATATGCAAACTTATGAAACAGCGAGTCTGATTGCTAAATGGAGACAAAGAAAGTAAAATCAATCTTTGTATATTTCATGACAAGAAACAAATGGACTAATATTACGAAATACCAAAAATATAGTGAAGACACATTTTTTAACAGACCAAGATATCGCACTTGTTAGGATTTAGTTGTGTTGTTGGGTATTTTGGTTTTTCTTCTGTTACAGGTTGTTGATTTGTGGGCGTGACTCAAGTGCACCTGATGTGTGTCATGGTGGCTCTTATTTAAACGCCGTGCAGAAGTTTGTGAATGGGCTGTGGCGTAGTTGCTGTTCTGTTGCTGCTCCTCCGCTGCTCCGCTGATACTTGGCGCTATGCCAGCTCCACGCTCCAAATTTTTGTTGTTGTTAATTTTGTTATAATAAATATTATGTTAAATTATTCCGCCGTGTTGTCTCCCTTTATGTTACATCTTTGAGCCGGGTGTAACATATGGGGGCTCATCCAATTTAGGTTGATTTGTTTTTCGTTGATGTTAGATATTGGTTGGTTGGTTGATTAGGTGGGAGAAACTTGGAGGCGGAAACATTTGTTGGAGCGTGAATGTGTTGTTAGTCAGCTGAAAAAAGGTAAGTTCTTGCGGTTTGGAGTTGTGTTTTTGTAAATCTTCCCCTGATAGTAATAGCATCGCTTAGCGTTGTTTTTTGTTTTTAGTTTGTTATTTTTGTGTGTCTCCTGGGTTGAGTGCACTGCCGTGGTGTTAGTTCTCGAACTATTGGTTTGGTTCTACGCCAGCGGTATTTGGATGCTTCAAAGGGCTTGACTCTTGGGAGCACATGAAGACTATGAGAAGTTAGAATATTTTGTTAAAGATTTAGAGGGGATGTGAAAATGTGCACAATTGGACCGTGAGAAGTACCTGAGCTGAATTGTTGGTTGAGATATGTACTGTAGGTAGATTGAGTTGTTTGTGTAAAGGTGGTTTTTGAGTTATTGGATCATGCAACAAATTGAGGATTTTTTTAAAGCTCCTTCGGATGAATTATTAGTTCGGTGTTCGAAAAAACAACTGTGGGAAATTGTTGAACGATATGAGTTAAGTGGCATTGATAAGCGATTGAGGAAAGATGAGGTTAGAGAAGTAATCAGGAGTAAATTGAGCGATCTTCAGATTCTACCAATTATTCACAAACGAGTAACAGCTGGGGTAGATCCAGTAGCTCAAAAAGCTGTTTTGTTGTCGTTTGAGAAGCAGAAAGAGCTCATTAAAATGCAGCAAGTGCATGAAATGGAGATGCGTGATCGTGAAATAGAAATCGAGAGACGTAAGTTAGATGATTTGATGAGACAACGTGAGATAGAATTTGAAAAAATGAAACACGAACAAAAATTGGCTGTAGAACGACAAAATCAAGAGTTTCAATTAAAAATTGAGAGTTCGAAAATTCGAGGTGAAGGCAGATCATTTATTGATCGTACAGATTGTGCTTTCGATTTGATTAATAATCTGAAGCTATTGCCTGCATTTAACGAGAGAGATCCGGATGTGTTTTTCTCCTTATTCGAGGGTATAGCTGACGAACGGGGATGGCCCGAAACCGATCGTACAGTTATGCTTCAGTCGGTGTTAGTAGGTAAAGCTCAAGAGGCTTATACTGCTCTTTCGGTGGAGGAAAGGAAAAAATATGATAGTGTAAAAACTGCTGTATTAAAAGCTTTTGAGTTGGTGCCAGAAGCTTATCGGCAACGTTTTCGGATTTGGAGGAAAAGTGAGAGACAAACGCACGTAGAAGTCACAAGAGAGTTAAGTAATCACTTAACTGGTGTGCAACATCAAATGTACAATCATTTAATGAGTTACGTGAAATGATGATTATTGAACAATTAAAAAACATCGTTCCCGATCAAATTGCAGTATATATTAAAGAGAATAAACCACGTACTGCTACTGAAGCTGCATCTTTAGCAGATGATTTCGAGATACTGGGTCATCTGAGTCCTCTATTTTGGATTCTTTACTTGCATTTTCTCCCAATTCATATGTCCATAAGAATGTTTTAATTCGAGGAATTGCTCTTCAAACATTGTCGGTTCCTTTGCACAAGCTTGTGTTACAGTCCCAGTTGGTTAATGGGGAAGTGACTATGGGAGTGCGTCCTTCTTTGCCTGTGGAGGGAGTGGATGTTATTTTGGGTAACAACTTGGCCGGTGAGTCTGTATGGCCAGTAATGGCCCCTTC
>JAUMHP010000076.1:18146425-18156848 GCA_032361065.1 Enteromius trimaculatus | reverse complement strand
CAATACCTCGTTGATTGGGAAGGCTACGGCCCGGAAGAACGGTCTTGGGTCCCCGGACGGTTTATCCTGGATCCCACCCTTATACCATTATAGTGATTAGCGTTCCCTTTGGTTGGACACTTAGAACTTTTTCTTTATCAGTATAGTATTCTACCTATTTGTACAGTGAAGCAACATGAAATTGAAACATGAAAAAATGAAAGAGTCCTTTGGTTTCAAAAGGAGAACGGTGATAAATAGGTTAGTTTTAACAGGTAACCTATCATTTAATTACTATACTGTATAGTTGTTTTATTTTGTTCTAGTGATTTTCTTAAGTTTTCTTTGAGTTTCATTCTTTTACACTTTTGATTTTTTTCATAAATTACTTGAGAATTTGTTTGATACAAAACTTGAATTATTGTGCTAATGTGTTGAAGTCATATTGACTTCACTATTCAGCACGCGAATCACAACAATGGTGACAATTAAATTAAATTCACTTTCATCAATTGTATAACAGGTTTATTTGATCTTTTTGTAGTGCTACTACTGACATGACAGCAAATTACATTTGCAAATTAACACAACAACATCTGTAAAACAAAGCAATTGCGTAATTGATTCTGCCACAATGAACAAGAACCAGGTTTACAGTGCAATGGACCGTGGGAAACTGACAAAGACTTTAAATACACGAGAAACTGGGTCAATGGGTGGAGTTAGACAATTGCTGTGTTGCTGTGGTGACTGATGGGTAAGGCGGAGACATGAGTGAATACACGTGACGACACAGAAACATGAATGAAAGTCTGGGATGTAAACAGAATGAGTTCGTGAGTGTGAGTCCAGGCATGTAAACGGACAAAAAAACACAGAAAGTTTGTTGGGCGCTGGAGTGCCATCCCCAGAGCTGGGTAGGCACCTCCAGCTGACTGTGACAACAGTACTCAGCGGTCGCATCTCTTCCACAATGTAGCCTGCAATCATTTTTTTAAGCTCACCTTCAGACACTTTCTGTGCTGCCGAAATAAAATCAAGTTTTGCCTGCTTAGCAGGAGTTGCCGCAGTGTTATCCGTTGATATTGAACAAGGATCACAGAAGTATTCGTCTATGCTGCCGTGTCAGGTGCTTCAGTAGATTAATCGTGTTATTGACAGCGGCCGATAGTTTTTTCTCCCCAGGACATAGCTTACATATTACTGTAATGTTCTAGTCTGCTAGTTTCTGTCACGGTTCATAGTAGATTCAGGCAGGCGAAGACAGGACAGGTAAATCACGTGCACTAGAACGATGTTAAAGCGGCAGAGTTTACTTTTAACTTTAGAAGATAAATTAATCAAATTAAATAATGATATTCAGTGAGTTTAATTATTTTACAATTTAACGCAAGTACATTGTAAGTAACTGTAATTAAAATAACTAAAAAAAGTAATCAGTTACTCTACTTTTTCAGTGAAAAAGTAATTTAGGTTAATTGAATTTTTAGTTACTTAGTAACGTGTTACACCCAACACTGGTCATGATAAAGCAGAAGCAGATAAACGTCTTCGTCTTGTTACGGTAAAATATCTTGTTGTTTGAATAAGTGCAGCATTGTCTTTATGAAATAAAGGTTCCTATAATGCATCACCTCACCCGTGTGATGTTGACGTAATGTGATGTCGACAAATTGCACACATTCGCTGGTCAAAAACCTGCGGTGTAACTGCATTTGAGTTTGACACAAAGTAACCGAGTGATCCTTGTCAGCTAGGCAAAATATATTATAAGAAATTTCTATTTTGATTTTATGGCTATCTGCTGAATGTGCTGATGCATGTAAATTAAAAGATGTAATTTATTAACATTTTATCAGATTATATAGCCTATTGTCACACATGGTAGCTGTGACTCAAACTCAGACTCAGTTGGATCCATTTGCAAGGCCTTATTCCAAACAGGCAACAGGCAGGCATTACAGGCAACATTTGTAAGTAATATCACAGATTTAAGGAGGATGGAGGAGGATGTGACGTGAGGCCAAGTATGGTGACCCATACTCGGAATTTGCGCTCTGCATTTAACCCATCCAAGTGCACACACACAGTAGTGAGAAGTGAAGTGAGAAGTGATGAACAGGGGTATCAAAGATAATCGAATAGCGTAGTCAACAAACAGGCAATGGTCAGTAAGGCAGGCGGCAGAGTTTGTACACGGAGAGAAACAGTCCAGGGTCATACACACGAAAGACAACACGGGAAGAACGCTCAGATATAACTCCATAGGCAGTTAACACTTTGCACTTAAACAGTCACAAACGTCGGTTCACAAACCTTTAAATAGCCAGAGCCAGCGCGGGAAACGTGGGGGAAGTGGCCGAGGTGCGTGGATTAAAGGGTCTGGGTGGAAACTAGTACTCGGGTGAGGGTTCCCACTGCTGGCGGTCAGAGAGAGCCACAGAGGTGCCCATGGTGACAAAGCCCCTCCCCTGCGAGCGGCTTCCAACACTAGCCGCTCCGCGGCCCCGAAGCCTTCAACAGGGTGGCGGGGCGGGTCTCCCGGTTTTCTCCTGGTGAAAGGTAGCAATCAGCTGGGGGTCGTAGATATCATTAGCGTTCACCCAGGATCTTTCCTCTGGGCCGAACCCCTCTCAGTCGATGAGGTACTGGATGATCAGGGGGAGGGACTTCTGCCGGGGTGCCCTCGTCTAGGTCCCTCTCTCTTCCTGGATCAGCAGCCGGCTTAAACAGAGACACATGAAACGTAGGAGAGATGCGGTAAGTAGGGGGTAATTCAAGGCGAAAAGAGACAGGTGTAACTTAGTTTTCTGCCGAAGATCTCGGCCATGCCCTTGTCCATGTTATCTGTCACTAGTTCGATTAGGTTTCGTTTTGTTATTTCCTGTTTGTCCTTATTTGGTTGTGTTCCTGTTCTTGTTTAGTTGATTAGTTTATCCATGCCACCTGTGTTCCTCACCTGTCCTGCATCTTCCCTAGTGTTTATAAGTCAATGTTATTTAGTTGTGTATGTACCGTTCTTTGTTTGCTAAAGTAAAAGTCTATGTATCATCACCATGTCTCTATCTTGGCCATGTGCTTCATGCATACACCCTGACAAATATACAATAGAATGTAAGTATTTTAAATGATATGTACAGTGTGTAATGTGTGTGTGTATGTATGTATGAATGTGTATATATATATATATATAATGACCCTGATTTTAATATAGATTTCTACATTGTCTGAAAACACAATAAATAATACAAAATATATAATAAAGTATATATGAGGATGATAATATAATTATATGATTATATAATTTGTATTATTACTATTTATTTATGTACATAAAATATAATAAACAAAATAACATAAAAAATATTAAAAAAAGCATATGTTACAACTTACAAACCTTCATACAAAAAATGAAGAAGAAATACATTTTTGAATATGATTATTCATGTAACTATTCTAGAACGCTCTGTTCATGTATAAGTGAGAGGTGTGTTATGATGGAGACATAAAGTACATCCTGTGGTTCCTGCACAGGAACTGAATGCTGAGCTCTTCATCAATGACCATGACTCATCCAGCCCGTGGCCTGCCTCCATTCTCAAACAGAACAGCTTCGGATGCCAAGAAGCCCATTCTGAAATATGACTCCCCGGAGAACCTAGCATACCGTATGACTGCATGGAACTACACTGATTGTTTCTGCAGCATGACTGGTTGAAATTACAGCCCTGCTTTTCTAGATTTTTTACTTAGAATCGCAGTTCATCCAATACATTGGTATTTAACAGCCTATCACATATTGTGTAATAATAAAACCCTTCACGTATAACATCTTCACGCTGGAACAAGTGGGTAAAAACCAAAACGATTTTCTTTTGTTTTCTACAGAGGCATGTTGTACCATTTATAATCACTCAGTTTTTATAATCTCGTTCCTTCAGGATTCTTCACTAGTGAGTGATTGCAGTATGACTTAGAACACAATGTGATTATGATTTCTTGGACCAACAGCAACTGTAGTTCCCATAAACCACAACACTAACTCAAACACAAGGCCCAAAAACCCCAAGCTACATAATCTCCATTTAACTCAATGCTGAGTATCAAACTGTGTCAGGAATTCATAATTTGACACTTTACAGGCATTTTTAGAGCTGTCAAATGTCATGTTCTTCACTAAATCACGCTAAATGACTTTCACAATATGACTAGATGAAAGTAGCGCGATGACGTCTACAGTATGACTGAGTGAAACCACTCTAATAACTTTTATAAAACAACAGATTTGGTTTCTCTGTGCTAATGCATCTATAGCAGCGAAGCAGGACTGAAATCAATATCTTAAAAGTCATCAGCATTTCATGGTCACATTTAGTTGCATTTAAAATAGCCTGGTATTGTCTATCTTTCCTGCAAATGGCATTTGGTATCTGTAGAGCTCTAAACAACAGTCAGGCTGTGGTTACTTTCTGTCTACACAGATCCTCCTCCCACAGTTATCTGAAATTACATCAGTGACTAATACTGATGTTACATTTTTATGTTTAACTGCAACTGATTATAGCATGCCTATAGTACAGTTACACAGTTGAAGCAATAGTTCAGCCAAAAAATACAGGTGTACACACCTTCTGCTATTTAAGGTGAGTTTGTTCCTTCAGTGGAACAGATACAGCATTTAACATTTAGCATTACAAATGGATCCACTGCAGTGAATAGGTGCTATCAGAAAGAGAGTCTTAGCAGCTGATAAAAACATCACAACAATCCACACCACTCCATTCTATCATTTAACATCTTGTGGAGCCAAAAAAGTATAATAAAGTTTTTAACTGATGATTCTGAGTCCATAATTGAACATAATGTTTCCTTGTGGGAAAAACATCCACTCTCTGCTGTCCTCTCACATCAAAATCCACTAACATGTTTTCTATTCATGTTTTGGACTGTTTTTACTTGTACAGCAAATGGTGCTTGATCTGTGCATATTTCTCTCCAGATCTTTCGAACACCGAAAGCAATATTGCTCATATTTTAGCTGGAAGCAGTGGTTTAAAGTTAAAAATATCTTAGAGATTGACGTTCAGTTTTTGGTTTCACGAAGCGTTAATTGAGAGTGGATTACTTGTGGATTGTTGTGATGTTTTTATCAGCTGTTTGGAGTCTCAATCTGACGGCACCCATTCACTACAGAGGATCCACTGGTGAGCAAGTGATAAAATGCTAATTTACTCCAAATCTGTTTAAATTAACAAACAAATTCATCTACATATTGGACGGCCTGCAGGTTTATAGTACATTATTTAAAGTTCGTGAAAAATATACATAATAAACATTTTAACATTTTATACAATGTGATTATGAAGTTACAAGCCATATTATTCATTCAGTTCAACATGTAAGAATTAATTTAGAATTAATCAAATGAGATTCTTACAAATTACCCATCCAAAAGGATTAATATAGCAAAAATAGAAAAAAATAATTGATAATATTGGTTTCATAAAAAAAAGACTAAAGTCAAAAAGTAATGCATCGTTCAGATGTTTAAACATATTTAATTATATTATTATTGTTTTTTTTTAATCATTTAATATAATGTTCATAATATAATATAATGTGGCAATGATATAAAATATGAATCAATTGAACTTTTCTAAATTGTTATAAGTATAAGTAATTAAACACTAATCCGGATTAAATTGAAAATTATTCCTTTTTAATGTTCATTGGACTAGGCTACAACATGGCTCAAGAATAAATGTTTATATTTATGATTAAAAAAATGCTAATACTTTACGGATGAGAAATTTTACTGTATGTGTCTATTCCTTCCCAGTTTCTCCCTGCATCTAACATTAGATGAGAGCAGACAGCGAGCATTAAAGATAAACACACTGTGCGTTCGACATGCCATGTTTTGATCCCCGCCTCACTAATTTAATTTGCTGTATCCGTGGCAACAAAGGGGAGAGAATAACAGAGCATCCCTTATCACCCTCACAGCCCCCCCCCAAAAATGGAGCTCTTACTGCTGGTGATGCTTTGTCGCAGTTATCTCTGCATCTGTAAGAGCAAGTGTCGCCGGCGCAGTTAGCAGCTTGCCACATGTATCGAGATGCTATCAGAGGAGCCGCCATATCAAAGAGTCAGGGCTTATCTCGCTGAGAACTCACACATGTGCTATGTAGGGCACGTCTTATCAGAGCGCTGCCATTACTGCCATTGCAACAGAAGACGCGGGTCAGGATGACCGCTGGAGGACCAGACGATCAGATGCCCAGTATGTGTTTGGAGTGGCCATCTGAGATTGCCAAATAAGTCAAAGTGTAGTTGCGTTAAAGGTTTAGGCGAAGTGAATCATTTACTATGAATACTATATGAATTTACAGGTCATTATTTACTCATGGCCTAAAATTAAGCAAGCACACAAAAAAACCCTAAAAACATAAAAATAAATAAATAAATATTTATAAATAAATCAAAAACATACATTTGGTAAGACCAGCAATTTTGATAAACTGATAAATACATTACACACACAAGCACATGCAAACATAGACATAAATTTAATTATAACTACATACATAACACACTATTATTATGCATTATTATATTATTATGCATGTGCTTATACTGGAGAAATAAAGCTTATTTGCTATTACAGGAATAAATGGCATTTTATTGATTATTATTATTTATTTTAATTATTATTTAAACATTTTACATTATTGTTTTACTGCTTTTATGCCGTTTTAGTGAGTATAAGACACTTCTTTCAACATTATTTTAAAAAATAGTGGTAAACATACAAAAGTACAAGTTAAAATCTTCTATTAAAATCCTAAAAACAGCAATGCATAATAATTAAGAAAAAAAAGAGTATAGTTTGATATGGAGTATATCATGATGCTGCTGTAACATGTCAAAATAATGGTCCAAATATGCTTCAGGTTTAATTATATGATCAAAGGTGCCCAGTGTTCTAGCTAATGCATGCACGACCGTGGTGTTTCAGTGAAAATCCCCCCATGTTTATTTGTAGCGTTTGTGGCCTCAGCCCACATATTCAGAGCTGCTGTGCCCACTCACTCACCCAGAGCTTTCTCATTCTGAGAGAGAGCATTCGTGACCCACCTACGTCTGATTCATGATCAGCCAGTAGTAGGCCACTCTGAAAACAACCTGACGGCCATAAACCATCTCTGACATAATGTTTCCAAGGTCAACTAGTTATGAAATCAGAAGATTAGAGTCCCACACGAGACTTCAGCTTTAGGCCACACATGCAGTTTCCTCACCATGCAGATTAATGCGATATGAATTTAACATGCAAAGCATATGAAAAGCATATACGTAGCTCCGAACTCTGATCCATCTGCACAAAATAGTTTTGTAAATTAGCAAAGTCGTCCACTTGACTAGTTCAATATTACAAATCTTCTGAAGACATACTGTATGATTGCTCTGTGTTGGAAAGAGAACATACAGTTGTTATTAACTGATTTCATATTAATGTTGTATTAATGTTTATGTGTTTAGACTTAAATTACTGTTGAGGTCCATTTTTTAAACTTTAGTGGAAATGATTTAGTGAATGCTTTGATTTTTCCTGCAAAAATGTTTTTAAAAGACTTCAGTGTATATATATGATTGCAACATAGCAACATAAAGATGATTAAATATGGAATATTGTTTACACAATGGAAAAAATAAATACATAAGGCAACTGAAATTGCAATTTTTCAATTATGTAAAACAATTCTGTAAGATTTATGGTGAAAAGACGACAGCTGTGGTTGCCAGAATTCGACCATAACAAATTTGGTAACAATATTTTAGGTTATACGATTTTAAGTTAAATTTACAGTTAAATAGTGTAATTTCATTAACTGATATAATGTTAAAATACCAAGTACGGAAATCGGTTTTGTACTTTTGAAATACACTGGTAAGCACCAAATGCAGGTGGTGATGAGAAAGTCACATAATTAACCAAAGCCCATCACAAGTTGCTTTTAAATATGAATATATAAAGTAAACACCTTTAAACTGAAATATGCAATAAATATTGATTTACCAGCATTACACGTGACATACAACCATAATAAACATTGCTCATAAGAAAAACCATCAAATACAATTTGCAATGCAGGGAATTCTGGGAATGTCAGTTTACGGTCTTCCCTGTAAATATGACAGAAATGTATAATTTAACAAGTTTTTACCTTAGCATTTTTACCTTTTATATCACAGTCATTTTTTACAGTGTAAGTTTATATTTCTAAATTTTTACTTTTTTTAATACAAAAACAAAAAAGCAATTTTATGTAAAAAGTCACAAATGTGGGAGAAAAGTCAGAATTTAATGGCAGATACTGAAAAACAAACATCCAGATGCGATATCTGAATTAAAGAAAAAAAAAATTAAGAATTGCTTACTGTTGCTTACTAATTTACTGTATATCCCATAATTCTGTGTTTATATCTTACAATCCTTTTTTTTTCTTTTTATTTTCCACAATTACTAAAAAAAAAGTCAGGATAATGTGATAAAAAGTTGCAATTACCTATGGAATGGCCTTCCAAACAGTAAAAGTGGTAAATGTAAATTTTGTTACCAAAGTCATTTTTCCGCATAAATGCTTAACACCATAAATTAGCAAATGCACTGTGTGCACGAGCACTTTCACATATTAAGTAAAATACACACTGTAGACACATGAATGAGTTTATAGCAAAATGAAACACACACGCATACACACACACTGTACAAACAAGCACACTTTACATACAGACATATGCAAACAAAGAAAGAGGGAAAGAGCGATAGTAAAAGAGAGAGAGAAGAAGAGGTAGAGCTGGTCACAGTGGAAACTCTGACTCATCTGCTCCTGCCACTCGGAGCCCAAATCAATTTACCATTGAGTCATCACAGGACTTCCTCTCTCTCTCTCTCTCTCTCATTTGGCTTCTTTCTCACTCTTTCTCTTTCTGTTGTCTGCTGAACATGCTTTGAGGTTACAGCCATGTTTTCCTGTGTGCTCCAGGGCACATTTTTATGCAGTCCAAATGTATCATAGCTGCTTGAGTAATTATGGCAGCACCAGCAGGTTTTATAGCGTTCAGCTGCACAAAAACAGTTCCTCTCAATGAGACACTGCCTTCGCTTCTCTGAGCACACGTTGATTCTCATGCAGCAAGACTCCCTGATAAAACCACTGTATATGGATAAGACTACAAAGAGAAAGTCCTGATAATGCAACATCTTTACACAAAAAAAGACTCCAAACCACGAGGGCTGAATTTAAGAGCACTTGCTCCATTTTTGCTTGCAAATATCTCATTATGCTTTCTGGCTGATGTTTTGGTCACTTTCGAATGCTGGCGGTGCTTTCACTATAGTGAGACTACAACCCACACAAGTGGCTTAGGTAGTGCAGCTCATCCAGGACGGCAAACAGCGCCACTGGCGCCCTGTACTCTTCACATATAAAAAAAGAAATCTAATTATAATAGTACATGAATGATAGGGCCTTTTAAAATAACACTATGTAGTGTGTAGTGTTTTTTTTAAAGAGCCAGTTTAGGTGTTTAGATCACAATAATGGAGAAATGCTGTACAGTAGTGAAGTTTACCAGATAAAGTTAGTGTGCTGCATCCTCCAGGAACTAACCCGCAGAAACATCCTGCAACACTGCATCATGCAAATTGAGCTCATCACTATTATTCAAGCATGTTTGTTCCGTTACCTTTTTTTTGCATACTTCCTTTAATCATTTAGGTGTTCAAACAACGCAGACAGCGGATGCAAATTCCTGCACACTTCATTCTGCATGCACAGCGTGTCTTAAATATGCACAACGCGCTCATAAAGACCCTCCAAACCACAGGAAAATTTGAAGAGGAGAACCTCAGTGACCCCATAATGCAATGCACCGCTCGCCAATGCGAAGCAGATGATGGCGTGGAGCCTCAGCCATTAAAGACCACAGAGCCCAGGGCCAACACACAAAGACCTCCAACCACTGACCAGCCCAACAGATTAGCTTGTTACTCACGCTTTCATAAATCACATGAGACAACTTATATTCTCTGGACGGAAAGAGAGACTGAGACAGTTGCATGCAGCCTAAAAGCTCTTCTCACATGTCTCAGCTTGAATCCAATTTGATTCAGACTGTTATTGTTGCCGGTGACCTGAAGCAGAAAGCAGAACAGCGTTTAATGAGGGTGTGCGATTTTGTGGTTTAGCACTTAGGTTGACATTTCCTTGAAGATGTCAACACTCTGTTTACTGTGCTAAAGAGCATCTTGTGATTTATTTATGACAGATACCAGAATAGCTGTCTTTATAAAGAGTCACTTTCTTAAGTTATGTCTACTTTTATTCAGCAAGGACACATTCAGCTGATTAAAAGTAACCATAAAGGTTATATAATA
>JAUMHP010000076.1:18134223-18146373 GCA_032361065.1 Enteromius trimaculatus | reverse complement strand
CATTACCACAAATGCATCAGCACAAATGTTTTCATTGATAATTGATTATTTCATTGATATTGATAATAACCAGAAATGCTTTGTATGTAGCAAATCATCATATTAGATGGATTTCTAAAGATTTTTTAAATATATTTAAATATAAAACAGGTATTTTAAATTCTCATAATATTTCATAATATTTTCTGTATTATCATTAATAAATACAGCCTTGGACAAGCCAAGAACATTAATTATAAAGAAAATAACAACAGTCAGTTTTTTTTTTTTTTTTTTAAATCTTTCAATCAAAATAATCTTTTGAACCTATATTACTGCTTTAATCAGACATTAAGCTGTTAGATTTTCATGATTTACTCATATACTAGTTTGTTGTTCCAAACTAATTTGACTTTTTTCCCCCTGAGAATCATAATAGAAGTCATTTTCAGAATGTTCACATTAAATCCTAGTGCTTCTAGACACACTGTGGCACATAAGTGATATGAAACATCATTGTTTTCTATATATCTTGTTACTGATCATTATGTAATTTGCTTTACTGTTTTGAATTAACTGCGAACACAATTTAGATTTAAGATTGACTGCTTAGATCACTTTCATTAAGAAAAGGGCAGCTCAGACATTCTCCAAAACATCTGCTTTTAAATCATCCCTATCATGGATTTTTGAAGTTTAGCCTACCTCTCAAGCAGTGTGTAAGTGAATGAAAACATTCTGCAAAGATTTGAATCTAAGTGTACTGTGAAAGTTATTGTCTCTCAAAAGAAAGAGTTGATTCTAAATCATTGAAATTAGTCGTTTTTAAAATGAATTCCAGGCTGTTTCATGTTGAGGTCATAATGAAACACTAGCATATTGCCTGCAACTTGTTGGCCGTTTCCTGTTCCCGGTCTGAATGAAAATACAAATTAATTCTTTGCAACTTGAGGGTGCTTTTGGTGCTCACAAACTCTGCTTTAAATGAACACTAGAGGGGTTGGGAAAAGGAATCGAATGAACCAACCATTTGGGAGTCGAAAAAATATGGTAAAAATACATATTATAAGACAATTAAAGTGTTTTTTGACCTTGTCAGTATATCAACCATTCTGGACTCTCAAAACCAAAATATGTACCTTTTATTACCCATATAATTTTATAATTATATGGGTTATAATTTTATAGGCACTTTAAGTTCCACAAAAGAAAGTCACACATTACACTGTTATTAATTTGAGTATGGTAATCCTTTAGCTTTCCATTTCATATCTGCCATCTTTATGCAAAAACATGACTCCTGACTTAATGAACCTAAATGCGTTGAACTTTTCATAATGCAATATCCATGCAACAGTCACATCTGAGTAATGTATGTGAGAATGGAAAAAGCGCTCCAACTTTTTTCGGCGTGCGCTGAAAGTTTCGACACGTCCGTCTAGCCGAGAGACAGAAAGAAGGAAATGCATTGAAAAATGAATCTCTGAGACTTCCTCCAGCGCTGGAGCGGGTTGCCACGACCACCCTGATGCCTGCTGTATTTGTCTCGTTTATCTAGACATGATGCAACACTGAGCTCAGAGTTAGAAACCCACCGATTGGCCGCCGTGCAACAGCCTTGAGGGACGGAGGGGGGGAAAAGTAGCAATGTATCACCTCAACTGGTGGCAATAAATCTAAAGTCTTTCTTTGGGTGTGCTCCAGTCATGTAAAAACCATTTAAATTACCATCCTTCCTGTCATATTACTCACCCTTGACTGCCGTACGCTAAATTACACTTGGGCTTGAATTCCAGCCCTCTCACTGCAGGCGGCTTAACGCGTGAATGGGAATTGATCCGCTCTTTCAGGCCGCATCAGGTTGATTTCTCCGTCTTACAAGAACAAGGGGGAGTAACCTTCCATGCCAGGTTTCAGAAGAGAAAGGAGTCGAATCAAATTCCTTTTGCTTAATTCAGGTACAATGAAGGGATTGTGGTGGGCAGTGTTGGTGCACGTGTCGGCTGAAGGACCAAGGGCTGATTAACCTCATCATCACGCCTGCTGTGTTGCTCGCATTCACTCTCAAAGAGAGGTCGTCAGAGGTCACATTCCAAGTCTGAATTCTTGACCTCCTCAATTAAAGCTCATATATTTCATTTGGTCAAAACCCATAGAACCTTTAGACGTAGATACATTTGTTGTTGTGATGTTTTCATAAATCAATAATCTACTTTCTAATTCAGGAAAACATGGTAAAGCTATATAAAATGTATGCATTTGGAAAAGTTTTTTATGCTAAACAAACTGTATTCAAACTACATTTAGGTGTGTGTGTGTGTGTGTGTTTTATATATATATACACACACACACATATACCATTTTTCTATAACTGGAATAAGTTAAGAGCACATCTAATGTCTTTGACCCATATAATATATAATTGAATTGCTTTTTACTTTTAGATTTTCTGTATTTAACTCAAGTTTTCTTAAGCTATATGGGGCTGTTAGGCACAATATGCGTTTGGAGTGCCTCTGGCTTCCTTAACAAAGGTAAAAAACAAAAAATAAAATCACAGTTCACAGTAACACACTGCTCCAAGAGACATAATCACTTTGTTCAGCAGGTTTAACGTTTTTGTTACTTTAGATTATCAAACTGTTCCTCACACAGAAGAAAAATGTGTTTCTTTCAAGAACTCTTCACTGAAATATGCAAGAAAGCCAAAATGCTTCTTCTATGGCATCACTAGGGAATATTTATTTTTAAAAGTGTTCTATAATCAGATGACATAGAACATTAACACAGAATTCCAATTTTCTGCAGTCAGAGACTTGCATATATTGGTTACTCTCAATTAGCTCATTAAAGGGGTCATCCGGTCCACATGCACTTTTACAAGCTGTTTGGACTGAAATGTGTGTTGGGAGTGTGTGTACACAGCCACCCATTATAGTAGTTTTCTTTTAATTTAATAAAAATAATTAGCTCCTTCTGAAATCAAGCCATTCTCAAATGCATGTCAGTGTGACACAGAGGCCACTCCCACAATAGTTGATTGACAGCAGCGTGTCACACAAACTGAACTGGTGTCTTACCTCAGACCCGCCCTGAGTGAGCGGTCATTAGAACGAGACGCAGAGACAACATCTACAGAAGCAGTGAGTATAATGTCTTTTAATGAATCTTTGCAAATAGCCTTCCCTAGCAAGTTTTACTTTGAATACGGCTAAACACAGATTCCCTGAGAGCACCTCAGAAAAGAGGGGTGGGGTCAGCAGAGCTTGTGAAGATTTAAAGGGGAAATACACAGATCAGAGTGATTTCTAAAGAGCTGTTTTTGACAGGGTAAAATGAGCGCTTTTTTACACTATCTTTGAAAAAATTTAACACAAACTATATTACAAACTTTCCATTAAGACCCTAAAAAATCATATTAGCTAGTGGAAAATTGGCTTTGTATGCCTCCTTTAAGTCTAGAGTCTTTAGAGCCAGATCTATGTTTCATAAAATAAATTTGCAACAGTCCTACAGTTCAATCAGTGCAAGTCCATGAATTTCCACTTCTGTATCTGAAACCTATAACTTCACCAGCACAGACTTTTAACCATTAAGCCACAGCAGTCTGAATTCAATTTGAATGTGTATCAGTAGGCAAATCAGATTATTCACCCCAAGGAATCTGTAGTATGGCGGCCAGATACACAAACAGCGCAATCCACATTCCGGGATGTTGGGTTGTCTCTCAGCTTTCTTCAGGGGTCAGTCACTCTTCCTGACACACAAACCACTGAATCTAGCAGGAATTACTAGCAGGCTACAGTTTAAACTGTTATGAATGAACATAACATGGAAAATGGGAGTTTTCTTATTCTTTTGAACTGAAAAGAGTAAACCATCCAACTTACTTAGCCTTGCAATACAAGACTGTTTAGTAATACTTTGAATGAAAATGTCCTTTACATTTATTCATATAGCTAATTATAAAATTTCCAGATCAACAGGAGTGTAGGAACAATGAAATGCATGAGGAACTCATCATTTCGGCTTTATTATGTATGGTTTATGTAAGGTGACAGTCAGGTCTGACTGGCTAAATAAAGTTGATTATAATAACGGCAGTAATAATTGCTCTTTTACACTTAAGCGGTTGAACTCAGGGTTTGTGTTAAAAATACTGCAGCAAAATTGCCTCTTTTCCAAGGCCGATATTGAAAGTGTAAAATGATTGAGTAAAGACAAAAACTACATTTCAGGAGGCAAAACTTGCTTCGTGAGTGATCTTCAGAGGAAAAAATAATCAAAATGCTATTATATATGACCTCATTAACCACTGCAGTTCTGACAGGAGCTTTCTCGTGCCTGAGCCGATAGGACATAAAGCCCCTGCAGAGCAGCACAAGACTCATTATCTAGACAGATGAGCAATGGACAGAGTACAGATACATCAGAAAGAACTGAATCCACAGTGAAAGACTTTCCATTTATGTGCTGTTAATGGATGCCTAATCATTGTAGTGTATCGTGGTTTGGCTGACCCTCCGCTGGACGGTAACACCCTCGCTTCATTGTAGATGCTCTGCAAAATAACAAGCAGCATGCAGAAAACCACTGATATCTAAATCTGCACATTGTTCTACTGTAATTGCAGGGTATGCAAGCTTCACCCCAATATCTGGTGTTCATATAAGCTTTCAAGATATTATGAGTAATTAATGGTGTTTGCTAAAGCAAGCCTCGTTATATTATTATTGCTTATACTAGTACAAAGGCTTAGGGAACTGAACAAACCCTTGCACTGAACTTTGGTGTGCAACTCATTCCCTAAACCGTGCAGTGTGTACTTTTCTAGCTGGACAATAAAAATAGTTTAATACATAATGGCATGACAAGAATGCATGGCCAAAAGCATAACTTAGTCATAGTTTTGATGAAAATGTTCTTTAGTCAGTGCTTTATCATATTCAAGAATAATTAATCCAAAACTGAACATTTGCTAAATATGTACTCATCCTCAGGCCATCCAACACGCAGATGAGCTTGTTTCTTCTTGGGAACAGATTTGGAGAAAATTTTGCATTACATCACTTGCTCACCAATGGATGCTCTGCAGTGAATGGGTGCCGTCGGAATGAGTCCTAACAGCTGATTAAAAACATCAAAAGTAATCCACACCACACCAGTCCATCGATTAACGTATTGTAATAGGAAAAGCTATATGTATCTAGGAAACAATTTTTTTATTATTATTATTAAATCCATTATGTTTTTATCAGCTGTTTGAAATCTCAATTTGATGGCACCAATTGACTACAGAGGATCCATTGGTAAACAAGTGGTGTAATGCTAAATTTCACAAAATCTGTTCTGATGACGAAATAACCTTATCTACATCTTGGATGACTTAAAGGGTTAGTTCACTCAAAAATGAAAAATCTGTCATTAATTACTCACCGTCATGTCATTCATAACCCATAAAACCTTCGTTCATCTTAGGAACACAAATTAAGATATTTTTGATGATATCAAAGATCTGTCCATCTGTTCTTCCATAGTCAACTGAAATGAACCCAGGTCCAGAAACATGGTAAAAACACTGGTAAAAAAGTCCATGTGACATCAGTGGATCAACAAAAGTTTTGCAACACTATGAGAATACTTTTTTTGGTGCAAAAACCCAAAAATAACACCATGTACATTACGTCTTCCGCCATTTTAGAAAATATTACAGTGTAGGTGTCTGCTTTCCTCTAGGTGTAAACAGCCGCAGATCACACATGCATTTCCCCGGATGTTAACAAGGCTGATTATGTCAAATAAAGCTTGCATATGCAGTGCGTTGAGATGCTCTCTGAAATGGCCGAAGACGTGAGTCACGGGAGAAGAATAAATTACGTTATTTTTGTTTTATTTCCCCCAAAAAGTAGCATCGCAAAAGTAAAGTTGATGCACTGATGTCATGGATTATTTTACCACTGTTTATGCTATGTTTCTGGATCTGGGATCATTTCAGTTGTGTTGCTGTCTATGGAGGGTAAGGCAATATGTAAACCTATTCTACCCTAAACCTACCCTAATAGTCTACTCTAAGAGTTAGTAGACATGTAGTTGTGAAATTAATGAGAATTTGTTGACATGTTCTTGATATGTAGTTAGTTACTTATAGTTAGTACAATGCTTAAATAAATAAAGTGTAATTAACCAGATTTTGATATTGATGTTAAATATACATTCAGTCATTTTTTGCATCAAGCTACTTTTTGGTAGTTATATTAGTATTAGCTTTTGTTAAAAAATAATAAAAGTCAGCTATTAATTCTTTTTAATGACAAAATGAACACTTGAACTTGCAACCACACAAAAACACAATAGAACCTGCATAGTAATACTCTAAGCACATGCAAACACCCCTCACATTTTATTCAGATAACATATAACTCCCGTACAGCATGTTTTATATGTAAAGCTGTGAGCACATACCTCATTCCCGTCTTTCAAAGCCTTGTCTGCTTTGCATATCTGAACACAAACACAGACAAACATTCTCCCTCATTTACCATCAACTTCCTTCAAACCTTTCTAGGTCAACAGACTCTGTTTATGATACTTTCAAAGGAGGTCTTGTGAATTTCAATGGAATTTGATCTGAGAGCATGCATACATCTGCTCACATGGCTTTATTAGATTTACTCACTGTTTGACAACACGCTCTCACAATTTATTCCCAACAGCACTTGCAAATCGTACAAGGATGCGTTCCAGACAGAGCAGGCCTAAACTACGTTATAGATGTGCACCTAATTAAGGTCTCGCTCAAGAGGACTGGTTTGATTTACTGCGGCATCTCGAAACTAAAAGCATTCGGTTCATGTGCGTGAGTGATATGGAAAAGCAGACAGGTGTAACTTCCTGTTTTCAGCGGTTGAGCCTAGTTCATAACTCAAAACCCAAATGATCCACTCAAAACGTAATTAAGATTAATCTTCAAAGAGGATTAGATAAAATGTAGTCGATGGGAATGCATAAACATGTTTCTGCAATGAATGATTTAACCCAGCTAATGGAAAGATCGGAGAGACATTTCAATAATAAATTGCTGGAAACTTCTGTCACGTTTTTTTGTTTATCGCACATGGGTCAATTGGGATGCTAGAGTCACTGGCCTTCTTGTGTAGTTGTGGTCTTGAAGAGGCCATATGCTAATATATGAATATTATTAACATACATTTGTGTACATTGACATTGAAAACAACAAACTGCACCAGACACTGTAACTCGCCATACTTTTAGTATGTGTGCTTTGTTTTTAAACTGACATTAAAGTGACTCAAAATGAATAACTAACAATCCACATTCGCTGTCCAAGTACATGTAGACAGTTTTTATTATTTCACATTTCATACAATGTAAAATGCTTTATACAGCCATATGTCCTTTTGAAAAAAAGAATAAGGGTCAATGAAGTTCCCATTAAGTATTATATGCACAAAAAGGCAGCTGTTTTGTAGTTAGTGCCATCAGTTCTGTTTAAAGCGTATGTTTAACATATCTTATGAGGAAAAATTACTTAAATGATATAGATTTCTGTATTCTGTTTTCCTTACAGCATGACAGGTGTTCATGCTTCATGCTGAAGAAAGTCAAATATCACATTTAAATTTCTAACTTTTTAAACAAATTTAGTAGGAATGTTTAGAAAATTAAATGAGCTTATTATTAATATGTACTTATTTATCGCACAATAAATTTATTGCACAAATCTTAAAATATAAACAACAAAATCGCAACAGTTCTGTTAATACACATTTTAAAAAACACTTCATTTATAAAAATATAAACAAATAATACAAATTACTATAGAAATATATTCAATTAATATTATGTAAAAATTGTGTGTTTAATCCAACACTTGGCCTGATACTAGCCTCTGCTAAACCTGAAACCCTATTAGGGCCTACCCATTCATTAAAAATAAAAAAATTCAAAGGTTTTAAACTTCTGAAACGTCCCAAACTGCAGTGTAGCAAAAGTTTGCAAGCCTCATATAATATAGATGCAACAAAACAGCTCATATAATATTTAATTTGACCTCCAAAGATTAACCTTGCAACATCAGCATCACCTCCATTCACTAATCCTTGGCTGAAAAAAAGACACTTCAGACACTGTTTTGTACGCTTTTGTGAAAAGTGGCAAAAAAACAAACAAACAAAGAAGAAAAAATAAACCGCCATCTCAATGCATGCTGATTCACAACGTTCCATTACTGTTGTGTCAAATCTTTCTCTCTCGGCTCTAAATGCATCTCAGCTCCGGTCTATGTGTGCGTGTGTGTCTCATGGACCATTGTGTTGCCGTATTCGCGGAACTGAAGGGAACAGAACAAGCAGTCTGTCATTTACTCATGACTCATCGAGGTTGATGCCTCTGCTACATCGGCTCCCGAGGATGCACAGCAAGCAAACCAGACAATCAATCATATTTTAATACAAAACAGCCCCATTTCAACGAGACACATCGCTATCAGAGAAAGGACCTAATTAGATAGGTGCAGAAACAGCATAATCCTGCAGAGAACGATCATTACCAACATGCCGAAAAGCGTTAACCCAATGATGGATGGCGGCTGATATACGAGTCGTTCGGAGAGTAATTGCTACAACGCCAGCGGAGTTGACGCGTACCAAAGTATGGCAACTAACGTTAGAAAATAAAGTTATTATGATATACTTTTTTTTTTTTTAGAAAAGTTGTTGAATATCCTCTTGTAACACTGCTGAATCTGTACTGACAACACTTCCTGTGCTTCCGCTTCAGAAATTAGGCTGCATCAGTATTGGGCTTGTAAATCCTGCTTAGCATACTGGTGGCAGGTTTTGCATACGGGTTGCATTACTGTCGCCTTACTGAATGGTATTACCGTGATTGACCGTGAGGTTGGGGAACAAAAGGGTGACCTGCACGCCAAGCTGAGGTTTATGGTTATTATTTCTCTTATCTGCATGTGCCGGTTTCAGCGATTGGTAAAAGCAATATCCCACGTCTGCCAGAAACAGTTCATAGCAGGGTTATTATGGTAAAAGTAATAGTTAATCCAAAAATGAACATTTGCTGAAGATTTACTCAGGCCATCTACGATGTAAATGAGTTTCTTTTTCCATCTGAAAAGATTGAGAAATTGAGCATGACATCACTTGATAAGCAATGGATCCTCTGTAGTGAATGGGTGCCATCAGATTGAGATTCCAAACAGCTAATTAAAACCTATAATATATCCATTATTAAGGCATTTCACATTCAGATCATTCCAAAATATACTGTAAATGCATGTATTGATTTTGTCCACTAAAACATTTCCTGGTCTGAATCAGGAGAGAACTATGCACAGATCAAGCACATTTTACAAGTGAAAACAGTACAAAACAGAGGGTGGACCTTTTCACTAGAGGAACTGGTTTTATGAATTATGGACTATATTTTGGCCAGAAGCTATGGTTTAAAGTTGAAAACATTGTAATGGATTTGATGCAGCTTTTCCCTTTTCCAAAGAAGACTCAAACTCATGTACTTCTTGAATGGCCAGAGGGTGAAGATATTCTCAGCATATTTTCTATTCTGGGTGAACTATTCCTTTAAAAATAACTGCGCAAGTTTTACACCTATTACTAGACATGTGTTTTTTTTTTTTCATTTAGCAAAAGCTAAACTTAAAAATAAAACCGTAAAGAATATTTTTATGACTTAAAAAAAGTTAACTAGAATGTTACCTAGATTAGAATAAGAGTGTTTATTTAAGTGAGTTGCAATGTCAACATTTTATTATTTTAATTTACTTTAACTTAATTAAATAACTCAAACTGAAATAAAATAACTTTATCTAACATCAAAACAGAAAATATAACAATAAAAATAACTCGGAATATTAATAAAAACTATAATGACAGTAAAATTACACTGGTACACAGTCTCTAGGGACAGGCAAACATGGCTGAAGTATGTCCATGTGTGTATTTGTGTGTGTTTGAGTCGTTACATGAGGGAATGGACATCACAGCGGAAGGACACACACACGCACACACACACATATGCCGTGACAGATTGTTGCCATGGAAGCATTACTGCCCCTTAGATCATTTTCAGCCTCTCAGTCAAAAACAGATGTGCTCATTAATGTACGAGCGACGCTTCTGAAGAGCGCCTCTAGGTATCTTTTAACTCACTTTCACATCATGGATGTCCCTGCAGGGAACGAAAACACAAATGAGGTTTCTTTAAAGGAACAATTGACCCGAAAATGACATTTCTGGCATTATTTACTTACTCTCATGTCATGATTTCAAACCTGTGCAGTTGCTTTTAAATTCCTAAAAACATGATGTTGTTCTTTTCTAAACAATGACCATTTATAGTGAAGCTGCAGAAGGCCAATAACGCGCCATAAAAGTATCATAGATTTCTAAAGTGATGTAATAAAGAAACAGGATTAAAGTCATTATTCACTGAAAATGTAGCACAAGGGAACATTTTAAGAACATTTTCAGCTTGGATGTGAATTTCAATTTTACTGATTTTTTCAAATTTAGTGTACATTTCTATTTTTGAATGCTTTTATTCAAGGGGGATGCATTCGATTTATCAAAAGCGACAGTAAATACATTTATAATGAAAAATATAACAATTAAAGCTAAATTTGTTACAAAATGATTATGTTTTCACAAAAATGTGAAGCAGCACAACGGTTTTAAACAGTAATAAAACAAATTTAAGCAGCAAATCATTATAAATTATGAAATATTATAAAATTATAAAATATTATAAATTAATTTCTGAAGGATCATGTGACATTGAAGACTGCAAATTCAACTTTGTATCACAGGATTAAATTTCATTTTAAAACATATTTTTTATTGCTATAATATTAATGATTTTATTTTTTTTATGAAAAAAAAAAACAAGGACTTGTAAGCATAAAAGATTAAATCTCCAAGCCTTACCAGTCTTAAATATTTAACATAATCATGTTTTTCACAGTTCATACATGCTATTAGAAACAAACCCAAGCTACCACCTGTACTAATGAACTCTACTTATAATCTTAAGAGAAACATTACGTGTAGCATAACACGAGAACTCAATTAAGTCTCATGAGCAACGCAAGAGCCATCTGGGTGCCTGTTCACACACATAAACACTCACAAAGATGGCCATCTTAGTGCATTAAATTTGCACCTATTTGCACAATTGAAATGACTAAGCTGACTTACTCAGAAATGTAAAGGAAATCGTGAAATCTGTAGGATTCAAAGCTGTTGACACAACTACAGGTATCAGTATGACTCAGCCAGTATGCTGCAGATGTGGTCGAGAGCAGACTTCAAACGGACTACAAAATGCTCTCTCCACAGCAACACGGACAAGGTAAACAATCTCAGCTGGGGTTATTGATGCCTAATTGACTTCAGTACATCTGCAATTCCATTTGCTTGGCTAAGCGTTCAAAAGCAGTTTGAAGGCATAATTGAAGTTCACCAACGTTGAGGGATGTGCAGCTGTTCTTTATGTGTCTGCATAAGCGATAAATCTGTTGTACACAGAAATAAAAACAAAATGAGGTTAATGACGAGATTGTCCTAATCCTAATGTGCAAGGGAATGATTTATTTACTTGCTAACGCAGGCATCTCAGATTGAGGCTGAAGCCAACGCCATTGAACAGCTTTTTACATCATAAGATTATGTAATGTCACTTATGTCAATATTTATCATTACTTACCTGCCACAGAAATGATAAGTATATTAATCAAATTTTTCAATGCAGTTTAAGGACAAATCCGTTTAAAGCTATTGATTAGCATACTCTTGGGAAGAGCAGGACCCCTGGATAGAAGCAGTATAAGATCTCATGGGAATAGAGAAATGCTAAGAGAAGTGTGTGCATCCATAAATATACAGCAGATGATGTCAATGCATTGCTGCTTGACTAAGCAAATGACTGAAATCAAGTTTAATAACCCAAAAATAACCATGAAATTCGCAAAAAGTTTTTTTTTTAATTAATGCTGTCAAATGATTAATCACGATTAATCGCATCCAAAATAAATGTTTACACAATATATATGTGTACACACATACAATATATAATTTGAAAATATACATGTATTTACACATGTATTTGCATATGTACTTGCAT
>JAUMHP010000076.1:18069214-18081609 GCA_032361065.1 Enteromius trimaculatus | reverse complement strand
GAATGATCAATTTTGTGGATGTGTGTGATTTCATATGATTGGTAACATTATCTTATTACATTAAAATAGGTCAAATGACTTTGAAATATTTGTATGCGTTAGCAAGTCATTTAAAATGAAATTTCCTAACAAGAAACAATGTGGCCAGTGAAAATGCTGAGTGGCTAGTAAATTTGGAAAACCACTAGCCACAGTGGCTGGTGAGCAAAAAAAAAGTTAATGTCATGCCCTGGTGAGTAACTTTACATAGAGTGCAGTTTTAGAATTAAAACTTAGCAGGATGTTGTCATTCACTTAGAGCTGCGTTACACACACATTGAAAGGTAATAAAAAAATAAATAAATCCATAATAGGAACACTTTAATAAACACATAGCATTTAGCATAAGAAAGGGAGTGTGTACAATACTCATTCATATAAGAGAACAGGAGCTCTTTCTGTGCCATTTTATAGACAGTGACACATAATATCTGACAGCATATATGCTGTGTGCTTGCTGACAAATCGCTTTTGAATTTCATGAGGAAGCCGTCATACAATATATTCACTATACAACCTCCCACCACCAGCAAGGTTCAATAAAAATTCATCGACGTAGTTGGTTTTATGATGCCGAGGACCCAAAAAACGAGAAGATCAAAGCTCTCATTGTGCGGAAGCTTCATGCTGGCCACCGTCTTTTGTTTCTGCATGCAAATTACTTTGATTAAAGCAAAATAAACCTGACATTATTCTGTGGAACCATCTGAGCTCAACTCAATTAGTAAATCTGCTAGTACGTACTAAGTACACTTTGCACCCTGCATCTTATTTTCCCTGTTTATCGTGTCTGCATATGCAGCGATGACTCTAAAAGCCTCACTCTTTTTTGACTGAATAAATTATGAACGGGGATTTCGGCTTTAGAGGCAAGATGTCTGTATAATTCATTGCATTCGAGCTTCACAAGCAGGATGGATACGACGTTTTTTTTTCCTTTTTCCAAGCTTGCCAGAGGTCGGATTTCCCCAGGGAGGGAGAGGGATGACAATAAACATGACAAATACCGGGGTGACACAGATATTACTTGCTTCGTGTTCCGGTTTAAAACAAAACAACAGCGCATGTTGAAATCCATTAGCATATGGTGACAGGGATATGCAATTATCACTTATTTATTCATGAGAGTCATTATGCTGTCTTTAATTAAAAGACATTTATCAATGCTTCTCAGAGCCAGCCTCATAACTGATAGTATAATAGTCATATCTCATATGCCAAGTGCAATGCCAAACAGTATGTTTAGTACTCATAAGAAACAGTTTTTGATTATTAAGAAAATGTTTAAACATCTGAATTTATGCATCTTTGAGATTAATTTCAGAGTCATTATCCGCGTCAATTAAATGTTAATTCATACAATACTTGTAACATTTGTAACACATACTTGTACTCTGATATGCAACGATAAATAACTATATTATGTACAAACTAATGTTATCCAACTCAAAACTAAAGCTAAAGAATTAGAGGCATTAGGACAACGAAACAAAGTTTATCAGTGACTAAATACTAAGATGAGATGACACGTGTAGTTTATATGCAATATTAAATATGCACCCGACAATAAACCAGATAAAGTATGGATGAATGTTTTAAACAAAATGTTTTTAATTGGTTAAAAAAACGACTACTTTAAAACTAATCAGAAAATTTGCTTGAAATTAAAGGTTTTACCTTGAAATAGGAGGAGACCGTAATGGTTATTTATACAATTACTGTCCGTTTCTTAATAGAAATGTCTCATAGATACGTAATGGCAATTTACCAATCCTTCTCACGCGTGAACCAGAAAGTAGTGCCCTTGTCTGGCTTTGATAGCCTGAAATGTGGCCCTTTCCTTGTTCCGACCGTGTGGATGATAAATCAAAACCCGTCGTTTAACATTCTGCAGCTCTTAAAAATTCCCAGGTGCAATCGTTCTGCTGAAACTCAGAGCACCTGTACCAAACATTTGTTTGCAGTTTCACAATTCCCTCACGATGACACACACCAAACATCAACGCAGTGGGCGTCTGAGAGTTGCACAACATTCTGTCTGTTTCCAAAGAAGTTTATTCAATTATGTAGCCTATACTACGATAATTTACAATAAGCATTATTCAGATAGGATAAACAATTAATCAAACGAATGTTTCAGGAATTTAATGACTGAGCTGGAAATATTTTTCTTTTAAACTGAGTAGCCTAAACAAAATCAAGTATGACTGGAAGGTCACAAAATGTATAGGGAAGATAGGGATAGTTTCACCTATATACTCTATAAAGTAACTCAACGCACAAAACTCTTGGGCTAGAATGCGATGAGCTGAATCAAAAGACAAACAAATGCACCGACATCACAGCCGACTCTTCAATGCCATACATAGGCTAGAGTGGGAGATTCGAAAATTTCATTAAAGTGGGGGTGGTGGGGTCTCGTTGAGGTTTCACATTTCGTGACGTAAGCAACCCACGAACTCAGACCCTGCGTGTCCCACCGCGAGCTCAAAACAGACGCAGCGCGCGCTCCAAGCTGCAGCACGCGGAACGGAGCTCCTCTCGGCTGCTCGAGACCGCAAAGACAAGAGCCTCACCGGATAACACCGAGAGCAGAAAATATCTGCGTGCATCATGAAGTTTGCGGCTTTAGTCTGCATGGTTGTTTTCTTCGCTGCAGGTGAGTGAAGTCATCTTATAATGTACACAAATAAACGTTGAATAAATCGTTTCAGCACCACGGTCAGCGACAAGGCAGTTTGCTGCGGAGCACATAGTAAATCACAAGGGGAATTTGCTTTAAGCGGGTTTTGCAGGAGTAAAGCGTATGGATAATTGGTGATATCGAGATGAATAAGAAAATTAATTCAAGGCTTTTACTATCCCAGATGGAGAGTCGATGCCAGTTGAGCAGGACAGCCGAAGAGAAGACCTGGTATGCTGTAGTTTCTTTGTTTTTAAGAGAGAGAAAAAACCCTATGCATTTATTGTTTTACTCATTTTGGTTAAAATACTTTAATTTCAGCTTACCCAGTGTTTAGTTCACATCCTTACAAAGGCACTGTATAAGACCGACGATACTCCGCTTCATCCAGAATGCAAAAACATCCTTACACCAGGTACGTTACTTTGCACTGTTCACACGGTGTTGCTTCATTGTGGTATTAAGGAGAACATTTGATTACATGGCAAACACACTAAAATTCAGATATCTTATCCAGGTTATTCTTGCACAGCTCTGTTTGATCTTACATCTAAGTCCATTAAATTTATAATTTGAGCATATAACTTGAGAACAGTCAGCCTACATTATCATCACAGTTTCTAACCTCAGTACATCATGCTTGGTGGATGAGACAGTTAGGGGTCAGTGGTTTCACTCTAAGACTGTGAAATAATTGGATGTATTCATGCAATGCATAAGCAACGGAGTGAAAATGATTTACAAATCATTTGCATGAGTGTTTTGTGCACATTTTAATCTCTCCATGAATTTAGGATCAGGTCATTCCTCAGTGAAAGAGGAGGAAGGCAAGATAGAAACAGCTCAAAAGGGGCTTAAAAAACAGAGAGAGGAGTCTAAAGTCAAGGAGGAGGAACTCATTGAGGATCTTCTCAAAGCTAACAAACGGGAGGAGCTGAATGACGAACGTAGCCAGGAAGAGTTCCCAAGTTTTGTTAAAAGAAGAATCAAAGACAGGATTGAAGAAATGGATGTCGAACGTAGCCAGGAAGAGTTCCCAAGTTTTGTTAAAAGAAGAATACAAGAAAAACGTGACGAACAGGATGATGAACGAAGCCAGGAAGACTTCCCAAGTTTTATGAAAAGAAGAATGAAAGAAAAACGTGACGAACAGGATGACGAACGAAGCCAGGAGGAGTTCCCAAGTTTTATGAAAAGAAGAAACAAAGAAAAACGTGACGAACAGGATGACGAACGAAGCCAGGAAGAGTTCCCAAGTTTCTATAAAAGAGGCAACAAGTATAAAAGAGAAGATCCAGATGAAGAGAGAAGCCAAGAGGAATTTCCCCAGAAAAGACATTTTTCCATCCTTTACAAGCGAGATAATCCTGATGAGGAACGCAGCCAGGAAGAATTCCCTCTTTATGAATATAAAAGAAGTCATCATCTGACCAGCCGAGAAAAACGTGAAGAACTGGACTATGACAGAAGCCAAGAAGATTTCCCAAGTTACACGCGCAAAAGAAACCACGGGGCTTTTGGAGAAGAAGAGGATGAGGAGAGTGAGGAAAGAGAGAAGCGTATCTGGAAGCCGTCACATAGATACCACCACAAGAAAAAGCACCACAAACGCAGCGAGAATGAGGATTTTGAAGAACAAGACTATGACAGAAGTCAAGAAGACTTCCCAAGCTACACCCACAAAAGGAGTCATGGGAATGGTGGGCACTACAAATCAAACAAAGACCTGCTGAACGAGCAGCTTAATGAAAACTTCAACTCGCGGGAAGAAAGATCTGAAGAATCAGAAGAGGTAGATGAAGATATCGCAAAGCGATACTGGAAACCCACCCATAGATACCACCATAAGAAGCACCACAAACGGGACTCGTTCGAAGAGCATCATGAGCAAAGACCCCTTGATAAAACATTTCAGGACTCAGAGGAGAGTGAAGAAACAGGAAACAGAGAGGCTGCGTTGAAATATCTAACAAAAAAGAAGAATGAGTTAGAGGAACGTTTACTTAAAGGAGACGTCTATGAGAAGCGTTCCCCATGGATTTACAGAGGATACTACCATCCAGCCTGGTACAAGAGAGGCCATAAGGCAGAGGAAAGTACTGACCAGCACCCCCACCATAAATTAGAGGACTTTGCCGAAACTCTCCGATACAAAAGAGGCCTGCTTACTCAGGAGGAGTCACTCAAGGAGGAAAAGGGTGTCCCCCAACAGAAACTTCTCACACCAGAAGAGGTATAGTCTGATCTGTCCAACTGACAGTGTCTTTATTACCAGTTTCGTCTCCTAAAAGTTACCAGAGGTTACAAGTCTTTCTTTTGGTTAATACTTTATTGTTTAGGGGCCTTCAAGAAAGGTCTTTTTAACAAGTGTTTATTCATAGACTCTGAGAAAGTAAGTTCTTGGTACTACCTTTAGGGTACATATTACTACTATAAAGTACTAATATGTACCCTTTAGGATAGATAAGGTATAAATAGGTCCCTTTAAGGTTACCCTGGAATGACAGTGTATCCAAAATGTGCATTGTTGGGGAAACTATGGAAATGGTTCAGGGATCAGGTTTCAAACCTGCTCCTAGAGACCCACTATACTGGATCATTTCTAACCTGCTACAACACCAATACATGGGATTTTCAAGCAATCCTCAGGGTTATTTGATTAGGGCTGGATCTAAAATCTGGACAGGGTTGAACACTTGCGGCAATTTCACAAATAAGCCACCACTGAGGCCTCAAGTCTTGTATTTACGAATAGGAATAAAAAAAATGATTCACTGACCTAAGTCGTTTAGAACAAGACAGGAATTATTTGCAAACAAAGCATGACATCAACACAATGAAGCCTTGCTTCATGGAGCTCTTGAAAACGAGGCCAGATTTTCCACTTGAAGTAGCTTTTCTGTATCTGTGCTTGCTAGACTTCAACATGGATAAGTTGCATGACTAGGAAAGGATGTGGGTAGACTAACACCTTTCATTTCTTGACTACATGCAACTCTAAATGCATCAAAAAGTGGCAATAACATTCCAGCATCAATGTCTGTCCAGTTACTACTTGAGCCAAATATTACGCTATTACAAGAATATATGAGTTATCGGATATGCCTGCAAACTACAAAGTATTAGCGCATTTACTCAGGATGCTAAGTGCATCATTCCTCATCATGAATGATATTTTGTTGACTAGAAAAAACTTTTTTGGCAATGATTGCATACAGACAAAACAACTTCAAGGACTGATTAAAGCAACAGTTTTAGCATCACTTAAGAGTTATGAAACTTAAATACTGCATTTAATTTTTGCTCTTTTCTTTCAGTTAAAAGAACTTGAGACACTGGCCTCTGTGGATCAACAGATGAAAGACAACTTAACCATTCCTATAACAATCTGAGACATAATTTTCTTGCGCTGCCTGATTTGATTTTCCATCTGCTTTGTGTGTGCTTTGGCTGCTTTAGATTAATGCATTACTATATGTTGTACCTGATTACAACTGCTTTAGAATTTTGTTGTTGGTGTTTAATGTCAGAGTCTGAGAAACAAAACGGTTTATAAAAGGCAAAATAAGCTTGATAATGCAATGTGAATCATTTCTCTCTTTATTCCATTCTAATACAGAAAAAAAAAAAAAAAAACACAACAAAACAAAATGCCCATGTACTACTGACTGCAAATTTGAATGCATTTTAAGAGCATGCTACTTTACAACTGTGAAAAATGTAGAATGTTTGAAAATTGCTGTTCTTTATGGCTTTCCATAGAATCTCTGCATTGTTGACATTTAATAAAATGTGTAATTATGGGACCAAACCTGACGAATGTGGTTATCGTTTGTGTTTTGATGCTGTAAACCTTTTGAAAATCATTAAAAACAAAAATGTTTACTTGAATGATGCAATATTGTGAGCAAAACTTGGTTATTTGCCAAGTGCAGAGGATGCCGAAAAGGCAGCGCATGTTTTCCTTCCTCCACATCTCGCTAAAAAATAAATAAAGATGAGAACATTGATGTCAACTCTTAAATGCAAATCTTGTCAAAATGAAAAATAAAACTGCAGATAACAGACTTCGAATAATAAAGTCGTGCAACTTGTACAGAGAATAAAGCACTGCCTGCATGTGTGAGTCCATTTGATTTGGTTTCGTCTCACTTAAATAAATTATACTAAACTAATTGCCTAGGTAGAGCTATCACATGATGAACTAATCTCATCCAGTTTAAGCCTCTTGGCAACAGGCTCCTCTGATTTGTGCTGATTTCTAGCTTTGGCAGTGTCTGCAGCGACTGTGGTTCCGGACAGGAGATACCCTCCACCTCCACTCATGAGCAGCACTGGATGAGTCCGGTTGGGCAACACCTGAAACAATGATACAGAAGTGAATAAGTCAAAGCCTTCTAGGGGTGGGTGGTATGACCAAAATCGTATTTCACAGAATGAGTGATCTTATATAACAGTAATTATATCACAAAAAAAAAACAAAAAAAGTTACATGTAACTGTTCCAATGCAAATTTAAGAATAATGAAGCAAATTAAAAACAACAGATTTAGATTTTTTGTATTTTGAACTTGATTTACACTACAGATTAAATGTTTTGTTTGTTTTTTAAGTTAGGTGCTTACAAAGGCTGTTTATTTGAACAAAAATAGAATAATATGGCGAAATATTATTAAACTTTAGAATTTAGAATCTAAATTATTTGAGCGATACAAAGCTGTTGTCCTGCAATTTTGTGATAAGAGTCATACATAATTTTAGGATTAATAAAAAGATCAAAGGAGCAATATTTAATTAAAAAAAAAAAATTGTAATGACAAAAGTCCTGCAGTCTACTTTCGTCTAATTAATGCATACTTGACGGGTAAAAACAAGTAGTAAAAAAAACAAAACTAAAAACATACAACTATCTGTGTACGGCATGCAGTAAAATTTACCTGATAATGCCTGAGCCAGGAATCTGTTAATCTGAGATTGATCACTCCTCCTTGTTCCCTGAGTTTTGTGTAGCACTCAATCAGAGGCTGACCAAGAAAAATCAGACATTGCAGAAAGCAGTTATTAAATTGAATACAGAAATCTTTTTAAAGTGACGACACCCCATCCTTACTGCTTCTTTAACAACAAACCAATGCGTTTTACCTCTCTGTACTGGCAGTACACGACAAACGGTCTTGATGGTGCTACGAACTTCAGCAGACCCATTAGCACAGGACTTGGGTGAAAGCGACTAGCAATCACCAACCTAAAACAAGTAAATATTTCAATCAGCTTCCCCATATTAATGAGCTAAATCACTGGAAGGCTGCATACAAAACAGCTTAAAAATCAATACAAAATATGACATGACAAGTCGCATCAAATTAACCATACATCACTTATATTATAACAGTAAGTCACATGAACTCATATAAGGAATGCGCACTTAATCACGTTATGGATTATCAGTGAGAGATTTGAAATGTTTATGTGCTGTAAATGCATTTAGGGAGTGAGAAAAAAACGATATAACAGAAAGCCCACAAAACATACCCATCTGCATTTCTGCCCTCTAACAGAGCAGCAGCTGAAGCTAACTTCTTCCTCTTCTCCTCCATCTTCACCTTTTTCTCTTGAGCCTGTGAGTTTAGAAAGAACAATTAAATATGAATGTGGAATTAAAGAAAAATCTAAAAAGACACCTTTTCCCACTCAGAGTAGTTAATTTATCACACTAACAATGTTCAGATGTGTATATAAAGGCTTCAAACAAGAAGTCTGTTTTTGCTTGCTTTGTTTTCTTCACACATCTCCTCTCACACATATCATGCTGCTCTTCTTTTAAACTTCTGTCTCCTTGGAAACCAAGTAGACTTTTGAAAACACTCAAAGGGCAAAATATTTGATGATCGTGAAAATGACACAAAAGCTGTTTTAGTTCAGCTGTTTGTTTTTTATATATATACACACACACAGTTAAAAAAATTGCATTTTGTTTAAATGATCATAAATATATATTTTACATCTTAATAAATATTTAGAACTATTTCTAAAAATGAAAAAAATATATATACATTTAATATTTTTTTTAATAGGTTTGGTCTTAAACAATAAAAGAAAAAGCATCAAAGGCAAAGTAAATATAATTTATTTTTTTTAATTAATAATGATTCAACCCTTGGGACAGAGTGGTTCCGTAAATTTATATCTCATGTGAAAAACCTTACCCTCTGTTCTCGCAGTCTTTCTCTCTCTGCTCTTTTTATTTCTTCTTGTGGGTCGACGCTGACCTCCATGCTCTGAGGTTCTGAGTTCTTCTCCTCAGACACACCTGAGGTTTCCTGAGAGGACTCGGACCTGTTTCCACTGCTATTGGCCTGAGAGTCTGCATCCTTCTCTGACAGGTCCAGGGTTCCCGCCAACAGAGCATTAACTTTGCATAAAGGGAAGTCATGCAGTGTCTCGTGGAACTGTGAAGGAAAGCCGAAGCTCTCCATGCCAGCTCTCGTTGGGCCTCCACCGGGATACATCTGAATCACTGAGCCATAACCTGTCAAATAGAGACATCTGGATCATCAGTACAGTCTAATAGTGGTTCACTAAATTTTTTTCTAAAGTTTTTCTAAATGTGGGTAACCAAACTTTTTTTTTTTTGCATACTATGGAAGTCACTAACCGTTTTGTTACCTATATTCTTTAAAACATCTTGTCATGTTAAAAAAAATAAAGAAACTCATACAGGTTTGAAGCAACTTGAGGGTGAGTAAACAATAACAGCACTTTAATTTTTTTAGTGAAGTGTTATTACCTCCCATTCTCTCCATCACCGAGCCTAACACAAGTCCAGCACAGGTCTCAAAAACAATGATTTTACTGCAAGCGTGGATATTACCCAGAGTCAGAATCTGAGCCAACGTGTCGTACCTCAAGTGGCTACAACAAAGCAAAAAAAGAACAATACAGTATATTTAGACTTTTAAATGTACTAGAACAGTGTTGGAAAACATTTGGAAAATTACGAAAATGTAAATTAAAATCAAAATCAAACACTTTTATTCATTAAAGAAAAATTTAATTTTTACTTGCATGAGATTCGGCCATTTATCAACATCAGAGAGGTGAAGTGTTGTCAATGCTTTAAAATTGATTTAATTACTTGAAATAAAGCTGAAATAATATACACATTTAAAATATATGGGCATTTCTTCAACTAGGTGCACTTTTATGTTCTTTGGTCATATTTTTAAAAAATACATATAATTTTGGAGAAATTCCACTTTCTTTGTCAAACTAACAAAAAAAACACCTTTAAAACTTTTTACTACCTTTCTATTATGATTTGTTCATACTTCTAAACCTCCTTATAGGGGTCAAAATCACTGTTTTGTCCTTCCCGCAAACCCAGACTTTTAAACTTTGAGTATGAAAATACAGTTTAAAAATATGACTTATCTGGCAACTCTTAACGTACCTGTATTAAGCACTAGTAAAATAATTAAAATCCTTTGTAGTATTTAATGTGAGACCACTAGCAATATTAATTTTTATACAAAATATAGCTGTCACAGTATTGGTGTCATCTCCACCACAACACTGTAATTTTCTTTTAAAAAGTTTGCGTTAAAGATTATACTTGATGGTTTCTGTGGAAATGTTCGGTAACATTAGAGCACATGTTGGACATGGAGTGAAATGTAAATTTTCATCAACAAAAAAACAAAGAAAAATAAAGCTAAATATTACTTGATCAGTAAATACATTTATTCTACGTCATTTCCAAACATGCTGTATCTTCGAGGTCATTTTTGAAAAGCTAAACATTTTAAGTTAAATAAGTTTAAGTGTTTTGCATACATGAAATTATAATTATTAATTCAAAACTAATCAGTTAAGCTATCATCAATTTTTTCACACGCACAAAAAACCCCCCAAAAACATAAATGTCATTTCCACCACACTTTCCCCTGTGGTGGAAATGACATTTATGGTATGGTATTAATTATATGGATTGCGAGAGATTCTGGTAAAACTTTTTATCTTATAATATATTACAATACTTTTTTGTATTTATATTATTTGTAAATTATATTACTTTTACATTAATATAAAGATGCCATCTTAAGATAACAAAAGAAAGGTCTCTGGCCTTCAGGGACAAAAGCTGACCCTTTAAAATATGAAGAAAGACTTAAAAGAGCCAAGGAGAGATCCCTGGGAAAAAAAGAAAAAGGAGTAGTACAATGGAGATATTTATCTAGGCATCATACAGGATACTGATGTCTACAGTTTTTTTTGGTTAAAACCATGTTGGAATCAACACAATTTTTTTGTGTCTGTGTTTTTATTTGCCTTCTAAGGGATGATGCTTTTTTTTTTTGCCTTGCCAGTTAGTTACAGTATGCACTGTAACCACTCATCTGTGAGACATCGGTTTTATACATCAAACTCAGCACTACACTAAAAACAGGTGTTGTTATGTTTAATGGCTTTGTAAGTTGAATTCAATGAGAGTTATTAGTTCAAAATGATCATTTTGTCAATTACTTATCACAATCCCCAATGTCATAAATCTCATAAAAACTTCATCTTCATCTGTTCATCTTCAGAACACAATTTATGATATTTTTTATGAAAACCGGGAGGTTTGTAGCTGTGCCATTTACTGCCAGAAGTAAGAAAGATTTCATCTGGCTGGGCTGCTCCATCTGCCATCAGTGGTTCAACTGTAACGTTATGAAGCTACAAGAATACTTTCTGTATGGAAAGAAAACAAAACTAGCAAGTTTATTCAAAGATTCTACACCAGAATGTCACCGTAGTTTACATTTCATTCAGTGTACGCTATCAACTACACAGTTCTGTATACTGCATACATTTTGTGCATTCACCAGATGATCTACAAAATGGTGATACAATGACTTTACATGCCGCATTGTTAAATAAACTCCGTATTTTTGTTTTCTTCCCATACAAACATATTGTTGTAGCTTCATGCTATTACAGTTGAACCACTGATGGCAGATGGAGCATTCAGACGACTTCTTTCAAACTTCTCTGCACCTTGTCAGTGGTAATTGTTTGGCAGTCAGTGGGACAGTCACAAGATTCCCGGGTTTTCTTCAAAAATCCCTACAAAGATTAACAAAGCATTTACTAGTTTGAAACAACATGGGTGTAGGTCATTAATGACAAAATGCCATTTTTGCATTGAGAAACCCCTCAATCCAAAAAAAAAGACCTTTTCTAATAAATATCACTACTGTTCAACTACATACATGTTAATGCATTGTCATTTCCACCACCACACACAAAAATTTATCATCACGCATTAAAAAGGTATCAACAATTTATAAGAGCATGCTCCATTTAATATAAAAATTCAAGTTATTTATTTTCCAAGAAGCTCTTAGCCAAACCAATATTAACTTTCAGAATTTGACCGGTGTGCAGTTCAGCATTTGGTCCTTAGGGGAGTTAATTTATCTCACTGACAAATTTATTATTATTGTACATTGTTGAAAAACTGGTAAAACTAGTCACAAAAATGATCTTGGACAATTCTTAAGTGGCATAAGTTATTTTATTTGTAAATAAATGCTGTACTTTGAGTTGTGGTGGAAATTAGGGCTGCACGATATGTATCGTACGATATATTATGCGCATCTCATCAGTAAAGCCGGTTCTTTGATTAGCGC
>JAUMHP010000076.1:18013984-18055342 GCA_032361065.1 Enteromius trimaculatus | reverse complement strand
TTGTAATTGAGTATTATTTCAGCAATGTAACGGTAGTTGTAATTGAGTACAAATTTTAAGTACTCTTTCCACCACTGATAAATGGATGTTCTGGGAAATTATATAGCTTGTGTAAAACAGCAGAAATATAAATATGCTTAAATACTTCTGAAATGAATTAAGTATTGTATATAGTCTCAAGAAAGGTACAAAGCCATCATTGGGGTGGTACCCTTAAATACAAAAGAATGATGAATGATTTCTGAAGGCACTATATTTTTTAATATTTATTTTTAATAATACTGTTCTTAATGGTCAAATAAATGCAGCTATGGTGAGTTTAAGAGACTTCTTTCGTGAAAACTCTTGCCGACCCCAAACTTTTGAAAGCTAGTCTAAATTTGTCTGTGCTTTCTTACCCAGCATTAATTGCTGTTTTGTCCTCCATGGTAAGAGGCTTGTAGAGTTTGGCCAACTCCTCTGCTGGAAGGTTGGGTTGGCAGGCCGTCAGAGGATTCTCGCCGAACCACAGACTGGTGGAAGATGCAGGCGACCCACTGTCCGGGTCATAAGTCGGAGTCATAGTTTTACTGTACAGACCGAGAGCTCCTGCACAAAGCATAAATACACACTTGTTATACTGTAACAATACTTGTTAATTAGTGTTTAAGACTAAAACAAAAACAATAATAAAAAGTTTATTATATGAAGTGTTTAAAACATAAACAAAACGTAAAATTCATTTATAATTTTATTTTATATGAATTTCTATATTGCACAGTTAATACTGTAAGAGTGTAATTTTTTTTATGAATGTTTCATATATAGTTTTATTATATATAATATATATTGTGGCAAGCCAACCGAGCACTCATCAGCGTCACCCTGGAAACCAACATCTGATCATCACCGGCCGATCAGCCACACCTGCATCTCAAGTCAAGCCAGGGAATAAGAGAGGGCGTCTGAGGAAGCCCAGTTGAGAAACACTCAACTGGGTGTTGCTAACTAGAAGCTAACATTTCCTCTCTTTTCCTCCAGATAGCAGCCATAGGATTGTCCGACCTCCCCACTGAGGCAACACCATAGGCCACCACCCCAGGAAAACATATTGTTTTTTTTCCTTGTTCCCCCAACTCAGCCAGCCAGCCAAGCTGGGAGCCGCCAAAGACGCCAGGGTGGAAGGTGGACCTCCCACCCCACTCTGCTATGACGGACTGAAACATTGTTGGACACAAGTATGTGTCATTGAGGGCCAGGAACACCAGCCAGCACCCCATCCTCTCCCGCATTTCATTGTCCGAAATGGCCTGCTGTATTGTGTCGCCCAGCGGAGGGGAGAGTTAAAAGAACTACTCGTCATACCAAAGTCCAAGACAGTGGTAGTGATGGAGCTTGAACACACACATCAAATGGCTGGCCACCTGGAGCTCTGCTACTAAAGAGCTCTGCTACTATCTGCTGGGACGCTGTTTCACCTTGATGAATGATCAAGCACCCCTACAGTGGATGGCCAGAGCGAAGGACACCAATACTAGGTGGTTCCTAGCGCTCCAGGAATTCCACTTCTAGGTCGAACATCGAGCTGGGACAGCTATTGCAAACGACTACAGACTCTCCAGGCTGTGGTCAGCTTTCGCAGGTCTGTCAGGTCACACTCCCCGCTCATCCCTATGTTCCCCAAGCCAGGGCATAAGAGATCGCGTCTGAGGAAGCCCAGTTTAGAAATGCTCTCCACTCTAACCAGACGCCAGCATTTAGTCCCTTTTCCTCCAGAAAGCAGCCGTGACTGATTGTCCAACCTTCCCACTGAGACGACACCATAGGAAGCACTGTGCGCTAAGCACTTTTCACTACTTCCTCAGTTGTGTAATTCCTTATCTCGCCACTATATATATATATATATATATATATATATATATATATATAGTTTATTGGTCATAATGAAGTGTTTCTTTGCTATTTTTATTGTAAAAAAAATAAAAATGAAATAAAATGAAAACCACAGTAAATACCTCCTGCCACATCCATGCTTAATATCTCATCAAAGGCTGATTCTGGGCCCCGGTCCTTTTTCTTTTTCTTTTTTTGATCATCTGGTAGTTTCAGAAGAGAAAGTTCTTCTGATCGTCTGATGTCTGTGAACAAAGACGGAAAACAAACACAGTTAAGTAGGGAATAGACTAATTCCAGATAGAAATCATGGAAATATGCATTGCATTTTTTCATGTGTAAAACCCACAGAGCTTTTAGTAAAAAACCTACGCATTTTAGTAAATCATGCACAGTCTTTTTTCCTTGCATGTAATGTGATTTACAAAAATGCGCATGTGCAAATGTATGAGGCTCCGTAAAACAAAAAATATTTGGAATTGTAAAAAAAAAAAAGTAAAAAAAATAAAGTTTCTTGGCCAGGGACCATTTGAAAAAGAGACTATAATCTCAATTTGATTCCACCTCGTTAAATAAAGGACAAATAAATAAATATATACAAAAAATATTCAGCAATTCATAAATATTAAGACACATACATATAATATTAAGCACTAAATTAATATATGATACAAAATTTATGTATGAAAGTTAAAAATTAAATGTTTGCTTTTAATGACGTCTATAGGAGCTGTTGTATCTAAATTGCACAACGTGACAAAACAACAAATCTGTATTAAATTTATCCATTTTATAAAATATTTATTATATTTTCTTGTTAACATTTTGTTTTTATATGCTACAAAAATATTATACTAATAAAAATTTATGATGTAATTAATATTTTTGTTTGTTCTTACTGAGTGCTTTGCAGATCTCAGCCACAGCTTTGAAGACCACACCAGAGAAGCTAACAGGGAGCCGGATGGTCTTCATGTTGGGCAGCTGAATGCAGAGAGGTTTGTGTTGAGGGGTGTAGCGCAGGTCAGCGTCCGCCTGGACTCCATACTTATCCAGAGTCCAGTGAGTTTTCAGCAGCCAACAGCTCCTCTTCTCCCACCAGATGGCATGATCGGACCAGTCCTGAGGAGCCTCTGACACACAGACAACCACATACTGTGAGAACTTCAGTCTGAGACAATAAACAATTAAAAATGGCTAAAACTGTATAACTCTAAATGTATATATATATGTACACAGTACTGTGCAAAAGTCTCAGGTCACTTGTATTTACACTGACAAAAAATAGTTTAAGTCGATTGTATTGTAATAATGCAGTGAGATTTTTGTCTGCACAAGTTTGACAACGGCCAGTGCACCTGATCTGATCATCATCCAGTCTTGTCTGAAATTACATGAAGTAACAGAACAAACTGAGACAGACTAAATCCAGAAGAACTGTGGCAACATCTCCAAAATGCTTAAAAAACCTACCTTAAAACCATTTTTTGTTGATGAAAATACTAGTGGCCTAAGACTTTTGCACAGTACTGTGTGTATATATATATATATATATATTCAATTCAAATTTATTTGTATAGCGCTTTTCATGTCACATATCATTGCAGAGCAGCTTTACAGCAAAGTAATGTTTTACAGTATATGTAGTAGTAGTTTGTACATATGGCATAGATGTGAGATAAAGATCTATTAATAACGTAATCGAACAGACGAGGAACATTATAAATTAGTAGCAGAGTTCAGTGTTGTTTCAGGGTTGGCATATATATATACACTGCTCAAAAAAATAAAGGGAACCCCATGGAACCCATGGAGGTCTGGATTTGGAGTCACAGTTAAAATTGAAGTGGAAAAACACACTACAGGCTGATCCAACTTTGATGTAATGTCAAAATGATGCTCAGTAGTGTGTGTGGCCTCAACGTGCCTGTATGACCTCCCTACAATGCCTAGTCATGCTCCTGTTGAGGTGGTGTATGGTCTCCTGAGGAATCTCCTCCAGGACCAAGACTAAAGCATCCACCAACTCCTGGACAGTCTGTGGTGCAACGTGGCGTTGGTGGATGGAGGGAGACATGATGTCCCAGATGTGCTCAATTGGATTCAGGTCTGGGGAATAGGTGGGCCAGTCCATTGAATCAATGCCTTCGTCTTGCAGGAACTGTTGACACATTCAAGCCACATGAGATCTAGCATTGTCTTGCATTAGGAGGAACCCAAGGACAACCGCACCGGGCTTATGGTCGTGCCTCCACACTCTGGACACTACGCTGACAGATACAGCAAACCTTATTGCCACAGCTCGCATTGACGTGCCATCCTGGATGAGCTGCACTACCTGAGTCACTTGTGTGGGATGTACACTCCGTCTCATGCTACCACTACAGTGAAAGCACCACCAGCATTCAGAAGTGACCAAAATCAGCCAGAAAGGACAGGAACTAAGAAGTGGTCCGTGGTCAACTGTATTTCAACTGCAGAAATACTCCTTTATTCCGGGTGTCTTGTTAATTGTCTATAATTTCCACCTGTTGTCTACACAACAGCATGGGAAATTGATTGTCAATCATTGTTGCTTCCTAAGTGGACAGTTTGTTTTCACAGAAGTGTGATTGACTTGGAGTTACATTGTGTTGTTTAAATGTTCCCTTTATTTTTTTGAGCAGTTAAATTAACACTAAAGAACCTGCACTCTTCCAATTTTACTCTGCCCATTTTTTTAATGTCTTTACATCATTTAGAACATTAAAATAATGCAAAAAAAAATATATATATTTGTAAGTTAAAGGGAGTGGTCATGTTGAAACATCCAATCATCTCTGAAAAGCCCTGGATGTGCTCTGTACAGGACATCCAGATTTAAAACGGAGGCATTTAGAGTCTCTGAGAAATTCACTTAAATATAATGTCCTCATAAAAGGCTGCAGGGTCTTAAGAGGTTAAGGAGGTAAATAGGAATGTGGAGTGGTTTCATGTGTTGTTAAACTACAACCATGACGTTACACCTGAATAAATCGGTACAAACCAGTTGTCCCTGAGTAATACAAACATGTCTGATGAAGTAACAGTTCCATATAAACCTTGACGATTCCTCTTTTACTCCCATCTGCTTCATCTTTCCTCAGTGATCATCCTGTGACTCACTCCTGTAATTACCAACTAAAGATATTCTGGGCTATCTGTACTGTATTACACCCATTAAATTGACTATAAACACATTGTGTTCAACCAAATTAATGAATGGCCATTTCCAATAAAAGACCTTCATGGCAAACCGTAATATTTAGCTACTGGGTCATCTGATGAGTCTGTAGAGGAAAGCAGGATGTTTTGCTAGCATTTCTCTCTAGCTAACAGAGTAACACAGTGAACTTCAGACCCTGTGCCTGTAAACAGCACCCGAGTTAAAGAACAATAGATGAGGCATGAGGCTATACAAAGATACGCAAGGCAAACATGGGCGTACCTGAGTATTTCAAAGTGTCTTTGCACTTTAGAATTGCACTGGGATTTAAGCTTCTACTCAGCAAACTAAAATATGTTCGAAAAATGTTAAAATAAAGTTTAGAAAATATTTAGTTTTAGTATAAAAAAAATAGCAGTGTATTAGTTTGCAAACATTATTATTTTTTGTTCTCTGAACATTCTAAATAAGTACTAGCATTTAAATAAGAACAAAAACAATCCATGAACTATGTATAAATAATGTAGCTATGGTAACATTTCAATAGCATTATTAAGAGTTTGTTCTTAACTTTGAGAACCTTGCCAGAATGTTAACCTCTGCTCTGCTATTTTGGTAGATTTTGTTTTAAACATGGGTTTCCAATAAACTGCTGTTTTGATTCAATTTTTTTAACCCATTTAGACTTCACAATAACTTTTAAAGAGCTTTTGATGTGTTCCTACCTAATAATGCTTAGCTTTTCATAATTGCACTAAGAACCCTTTTTAATTAAAATTCCTGAATTTATTTTCAAGTAGAAAACAAGTATTTGCAACATAAATGCAATCAGAATATGAGTGGAAATTATAGAGATTGAACGCTGTACACACAGTAGTAAGAAATATTATTTTAAGTATGAATTCCCAATAAAACTTTTTATGCACACAGCATATGAAGCATTTTCAGAAACATTAAATTACCTTAATAATACATGTTTGGGTTAAACTTTATTTTAATGTCCAGTTATTGCTATTAACAATTCTATATATATATAGAATTATATATACTTCGATACAATGTTCACTTTTTTTTGCTATTAAATTTCAGAAATAGTTACAAAGAAAAGTACATTTTTAATTAGATAAACTGTACTTTCTAGTAACATACTCCCATCATTTTTATTTAAAACTTTTTTCTCAGTGTGAGAACTAACTTACTTGCTATCAAAACAAGTAAAAATGTTTTACTTGTTTTGATAGCACTGAAGTCAAAATAAATGCTTTTAATAGAAACAACATTGACATATCAAGGTATAACACAATAATAATAATGAAAAAAATACATTTTTGTCACAAATCTTCAAATATATACACTTTGACATATGCCTGACTTCCACTTCCTGTCATTCCCATTCACAATTTAACATCCCTTGCGTTGTGCCAATAAAATTTCACATGAAATGAGAGCTTTATATTCACAATCCATACTGTTCTTCAATGAGAACTCTGTTAATTACTCACTGATCTTCTCCACCAGTTTGAGCATGAGACCCCCGACGTGAAGATCGCCCTTAACCCGCAATTTAAACTTCATGCCCTCATCTCCCTCACGCTGATCCACCTGGATGCTGAGCTCCCAGGAGTTGTGTCCGTACTCAGCAGCAGTGGCCATGATCCTGCCTGAAATCAAACACAAACAGTTCTTTTAGCTGCATGAAGTCAATATTTGATACTGTTAATACTGTGACCTAAGAGCCAGTCTGAACTAGTGCAAAATAAATGCACAGGTAAGTTTTTTCCTAACTGACTTGAACATTTATGTCCAGCCTTACAGAAAAAGGCCCAAGCTGCACTTGCATCATACTCTCTTACTAAAGTACTTCACTGGCATCCATCGAACATTTTCGATGCGCAAACAATATTTCACAGTGGAAAGCCTGTTGTATAAAATTAGCCTGATTGCATGGGGAACTCACAGATTTGCCAACACATTAGCAGGTATGAAATGCCACGGGGAAAGTGGATACATTTACGACAGAAACAAATGCATGTGTGCATCTTCTGGAGGGGACTCCAAAGTCAAAAATAGCATCCTGCTGTCTTTTAAAAATCATGATAAGCACTTTGTTGAATGGCTTCTGTGATTTGGAATATGAGTGCCTCTGGCTTTGTGTTTTTTATACCTCTGGTCACTGCACTTAATGAAGTTTATTTTTTGTATAAACTACTCCTTTAAAGTCTCTAATGACAACGTCTCCTGAAAGTAGAGGGAGTGACACACAGAGAAATAAAGGTAGCCTACAGGGTGGAGGAGGGATGTGATTACAGAACAAGGGAGACTTCAGCTTAAAATTCCTGACAAGCAGAGACAAGACTAGAGGCAGAAAGAGCAGAAACAACAGAGCTACTCACAGAGACCCGTCATCCTGCTGTCTGCTGGTTGTACATCAAAAAACAACAAAGGCCAGATCTTACACACAAAAACACAGTCAAGTTCTGCTGTGTAAACTAAAGAGGGTCTAAAAAGGGTCTTTTTGTGTGACCTTAAATTGGAAAGTACGAGTTTTGTAAAGATGCATTTGACAATATTATTATTGTTATTTTAAAAAATCAGGTCTATCCTGGTTCACTAAGAAGTGTGGGGGAGGGCTAGATGTTTGACTAGATTAGAGATAACACACAAGCTAAGAACTAAGAAGACAAACTATTTATGCAGCCTAAGGCTAAAGCTGATATGTGAGTAGGTTAACATGTCTGCAGGCATAGAAAAAGAACTTACACCTAGTGTAACAGCCAGATTTGAATTCAGATATAAACAAGAAGGACATTTCTTAAGAAAAATTCATCATGAGGAGCATTTTTCGAACACCATACTCCAAAGGGCCTAGAAAATAGACTGGAGAGAAAGAGAGGGGAAAAAACTGGAAAACGCAGTTTTGAACGATCTACTGTAAATTAAAACGTTTTCAATCAAATAAAGCCATCTAAATATATTTAATATCTACCATACAACAATAACAAAGCTTATTTATAGCTCTAAATGGCTTAATTTTACCAATAGTACAGACTATAGGCCTACTGAAATTATGTTTTTCGTACTATGAAAAATGTGGAATAGGTACCTAATATCAAACTTTAACAACTTTAAAACTAATTTGTATCAAGTTCGTCCATTAAAATCTGCGTAAGGGCAAGCGAAACATCAAACGATTATAACAATCTAATTTAAATAAAACTATACGGTAAATTATTCCACTCACCTGAATGCGTTCCCGAAGATTTTCCCTTTGGAAAGTGAAACACGTCTCCTGTCCAGGTGTGCGTGCTGGAGGAAGCCCCGCCCAAAATCCTACTACGGTGAAGGCTGGGCTCATGAATAATTAATTAGGAATTGCAGCAGCATTTACAAACTCTCCAATGACTAGGCGTATGCTAATTGAGTGCGTGTGGCGTTGTGCTTCTCGATTTAAACGCTCGAAGCTTGTTTTATAAATATAAATATAGGGTTATAATAATAATTAAAAAAAAAACACAGTCTTTGCCATAGTAGGCCTTCAAATTTGCGCGGCGTGTACAGGAAGAGCACGTAACGGAAGTGACTCAACAAGCCCCAACGCACATACCTGACCATTAACTAAGTTGTATTTGTTGCTCAAGCTATAATGACCACGTAATGACTAACTTGCTGTGACTGTGAGATTTTTAAACCAGTTCTAGCCAACTTTAAAGACTTAAACCGGATTATACAGCAAGACTAGACCACAGTTACGATTAGTTTACAAACAACAATATTGTGTCAAATCAACTAGTCTAAATATTCTCAAAAATCGAGATGATAGAAGTTTGTCCCAAATGTATTATTCACAATAGTCTATATAACATGTGATGGTGAAAACAATGTTTGATGGCGATTTTCAAGTATAGCAAAAAAGTGAATTAAATAAATATTGTTCAGTAATTTAGCAAGTTTTTATTTAAAACAAACGTGCTTTTTTATTAGAAGTTGTGATAGAGCGTTAAGTTCTGTCCAGCAGAGGTCAGGCTCAGTATACTGGAAATAATAAAACACCTTAAGAGCACAAGAACAATTTCATTTAACCACTGAATTGAATATGCTTTAATATGCTATATATATATGAATTAATATGCTTTTTTTCGGCCATATGTATTCTTTGAAGTACATTAATTGGAGTAGCATGCATATACCACGGTATTATGATAGTATTCATGCAATAGTATACCATAATTATTACTCATTGATGAGCTACAATGACACACTTTATGTCACGAAGTGGGAGGAAACTATTAGTTTATAGGAAACTGACTGTTCACTGTTGAAAACATTTCCATATTAATACACACTTATAATTGGTTTCTGAGCAGTTGCAACTACTTTATGACATTTAATCTAATCAATATAAAAATGCTGCGTTTCTGCGGCGCAACACTAGGTGGCGATGTACAGCTGCATTGTGTTCTGCAAGAGTTCAGCCACAACTATTGGAAGACTCGCATAGTTTCTGTCTCCCTACGGACTTTATTTTATGGTTTGGTAAACCTAACACGGAATGTGGACTTGACCAAAATATCAAGTGTCAAGGCTCAGGCTAAAGACCCTAAATATGCGCAGTTAAAGCAGACTCCCGCGGGAAAAGTGTCCTCTTACGTTTATGCTAATTCAAACCATGTCCAGCACTTATGATCTTTTTTTTTTCTCTTTGAAAACGTGCTCAGATTCCCACTGGAACACCAGCGGGAGTATTTCATCATACAGAAGAGGACAGGTGACCCTTTATCTGAACTTCAGCAATATCACAGTTTATTATAGTTTGATAGTTTGCGTGTCAAATAGAGAGTCTATTGTGTGGATGATTAGATCCTTCCAGTGTTAAAACTCAGGTCGGGTCCGATTGCGATCTAAAACCTATATCCCAGCTCGGAATCCACACACGGAGGCCGGTGGGATCAAGCTACGCTCGTGGTGCGCTCTTTCCCTAAGTGGATCAGTCCATTAAGAAAAAAGAAAAGAAAACATTGTTGTTTACATCCTCCGTATGACCTCATTTGACCTCTCCGCTACAGCATTCCTGCCATAGTTTTGACATTTAAGCACAAGTACACGAGGCGGACAGGGAAAACAAGGCTTAATCACACCCGAAGGGTGAGCGGGAGATAACAAAACAACTTCTTAACCTGAGAGTTCAGGGAGGTGATGGATGCCACTCCATCGGCGCATCAGCCTTTTCATTTTCTCTTCTCGCTGTTTAAAGGCTCTTTCTCTTCCTGCGAGCCCGGCGGATGATTCTTTGAAAATGTTATTTTAATAATTACGAATGCCGGGAGGGCCTCTCACAGGGGTCCTTTCGTATGAACTTGAGTTTTGATGCTCAAATGAAGCAGGAGCGCAGAGCCACAGGAAACCGAGAGAGGACAAGTAAAGATCTGAAACCTGTTTGAAGTCTTATTTAGTAGCTAATAGGCAAGGTTACTTTGAAAATGTAATAGATCACAGATTACAAGTTACCCTATTTAAAAATGCAATAGGTAGTGTAACTATTTCAGTTACTTTATTGAAGTGACCGATTGCATTTGGTTACTTGTCTTAATTTCTAATATTTTCAACTGTTAATCATTTTGAAACATTTAAACTGGGCAGGGTTAACCTACTCATACTGGTAACACTTTACAATAAGGTTCATTAACTACATTAGTTAACATGAACAATACATCTAAAGCATTTATTAATCTTAGTAATTGTTAATTTCAACATTTGCTATTAATGCTTGTAAACGATTAATCGTGATTAATCACATTAAATATAAAGTTAAGTTTTTGTTTACATAATATATGTATGTGTGTATATTATGTAGGCTATATATAAATATGCACATACAGTAAATATTTAGAAAAATATTTACACATTTATAGTCTTATATTTTATATGTGTATATATATGTAAACATAACATATTTTTCTTATATATATATATATATATATATATATTATTTCTTAAATATATGCATTAATGTGTTATATATATACGCATAATAAATATGCACGTATACAAACATATTATGTAAACAAAAACCTTTATTTTGGATGTGATTAATCATGGTTAATTATTTGACAGCACTACTAATTATAAAAATCGCAAATTGTGTTTGTTAACATTAGTTAATGCACCGTGAACTAACATGAACAAACAACGGACAACTGTATTTTTATTAACTAACATTAACAAACATTAACAATTTTCAGTTGTGTATAGAAGTTGACTCAACTGACTCCTCGGTTAAAACAACAACAACAAAAAATGCAAAACAACAAGACACAAGGTTTTGTGTCTAATTATTTACTTTTGTGGCAAGAAACTGTGTAATAAGCGAGCTAATGTACATCCAGCAGGGTTTTATAGAATAAAGCCTGACAGGCTTATCGGCAGCCCGTCATGAAGCAGAGGGCTGTTGTTTAAGACTGAAGGGCTTACCCTAATGAATGACACCTTATTGGAAAGTGTTACCGATTTCTGTCAGACTTTCGAAATCCTTCAGCACTTGAATTAAGATTATAATCATTTAATTTAAAGCACAATCATTCAGCCAACACAAAATCAGCCTTTAGCAACTCTTTTTACTCTGAAATCATTCTGAGGTAAAATACAAATTTAAAATCATATTAAGAAATATAGTTTAAATGCTATGGTACTATTTTCTTTAATCAAATATCTGCATGATAGGAAACACTGCAATCTAACAATGCCTTGAAAAACACTGTTCATCGTTATCATACATAAACCCAAATAAGAAATAACTATTATCAATAATGTAATATAGGCATGCATCCTATTCTGTGTACTAAACTCCAATGGTGTCTCATTTTAGAGCAGTCAGTGCAATTTATAAAAAAAATCTATGGGTGCATCTAAGCAGTAACCCCCTTTGTAGTCATTAACATTTTCATAAGTAATTGTATTTTAATTGAAAAAAAATTATTGGTAGCAAGGTTTTAATAGTTAACTTAAACTAAACTTAAACTAAAACTAAATTCCAAAAGCAGTTTCATTGCATTTTACTTTTAAATGTAATAGCAATAAATGAACAAACTAAATTGGAATTTAAATGAATATTGTTTTATTTAATGGTATTATTATATGAAGAATACAAACACATCGGCTTTTCTTATTATAAGTTGTAATGTTGAGTTAGTTCATCTGTCTAAGGGTTTTTTTTATGTTTCTGCTTGTATCAGAATGTTCAGTGAACATTTCAGTGTGTAACGTTTCCTAAAATATTTGGGAAATAATAAAATGGAATGTTTCGCACATGCAAGAAATAAACATTTCCTAAACATTTAAAAACAGGGCATTCAGAAGTTTTTATAACTTAACAAGAACATTAGCAAAATATTCTTTGAACATATTTTTGTTAGCTGGGGGTTCTGCAACCAAACCTGACGAGTCTCTCCAAGCTAAAACACATTTACTGTGGTAAAGATAGTATTCTGCAAATGTAGTGCACCGAGGGCTGACACTGAGAATTGCGCTTTACAGACTCTAAGTACTTTCTAGTTAAAACTGATTTATGCCATCCCGGCGTTCCCACACTCATTATTTGTGTACAACTTCAGTTTTACAATGTGCCTCTGCTCTCGATTAGCGATGAACCCCCTCTAGATTTCTTATTTACAGCCACAGATTTAATTCAAGTCAAACATGTCAGCATGGCTTAGGAAACAGTTGAGATCACTTGTGTGCATGGATCAGGCTTGGCTAAGTAAATATTGCTGGCCTGTAGTGAAAATAAAGCCAGGCTCAGGTTACGATAGAATTAAACGAGCAAATGTTTGCTGTAGTGACGTTGGCATGTGCGTACACCGTACAATTATTCCACAGACCTCACCGAGTGAGCTAACTGTCTCTATCTCGCACACACAAGCACAAATTACATAGTACAACCACGCGTATGATGATACATGCTCGGTTACTGGACTGAATTTCAGCTAGAGGAGCTTAATATTTAGATTGCGGAGCCCTTAAAGCAATAGTTCAACCCAAATGGAAAACTTTCTTTCATCTGTGGAATATAAACAAAGATATTTTGCAGAAGATGTTTTTTTTATACCATTAAAGCAAGTGGGAATTTTTGGGGGGGGCTGTCGAGCTCAAAAAAATGTCAAAACAGCACTATTAAAGTAGTTAATAGTATTTATATTTCTGTCAATTGACATGTGTTTGTGTATGTGTGTATAACACTACCATTCAAACGTTTGGGGTTCAAAATATTTTATTTTATTTTTTTTTTTAAAGAAGTTTCACCTAGGGTGCATTTATTTAATCATACATACAAACAATATTGTAAGATATTATTAGAATTTAACATAACAAATTTAAATATATTTTCAAACCTCATTTATTCATTTTTAGCATCATTACTCTAGTCTTCAGTGTCTCATGATCCTTTGGAAATCATTCTAATATGCTGATTTGCTGCTCAAAAACCACCACCACCAACAACAAAAAAGAAAGGGGCCCTTTCTTATAACTATCAATGCTGAAAGTGATGCTTCATTTTTGTATGGAAACTGTAGCAAACTTTTGTTGATACATCCAAAGCATTTATTTATATACACAATAACTTGATAAACATGATAGAAGATAAAACGAAGAATAACTTAATGCGGGTTTGAACGAGATAAGAGTGAGAAGATGATGACAGAGTAATTCCTAAATATAAACTATTGTTACAACCTAGTAACAGCAGCATTTAACATAATTCTAAAAAGATAAAGTACTTTTTTTCTGTTCCTTGAAATAAATGCATTTACTGAATGATATCACCAATGCCACATCTGAAAGAGAAAGAACAATTAGATACATTAAAAAAACAAAAAACCTTATATATATATTCGAAGTGGATCAAAACCTTTCATCAAAGTTATTCTAAGACAAGAATAGGTATTGTTTTTGATCTTAGGACAACTTTGATGAAAGGTTTTAAACTACTCTGAATGTTGACTACTGTATATATAAAACATACAGTATGCAAACACGCTAAATAGTGGGTTATGCTTAGATCTATTTTGAATGAAAAAAAGTTCTCTCCTGCATATCTGCATGTCTCTGAGTGCTTAAAGCAATAAAAGCCTGTACGTGTGACAGTCTAATTTAGGAAACGGCTACCCACGCTGTATCCAGTGCTATACGGGGCTAAAGCATTCAACAGTAAAACAATTCTTCACTGCCTCTCTGCAGACCTCTGCCATGTTTCTGAAACCTTACGAAATGAAAGCCAACAGGGGGTAGTGTGCAATCATTCTCCTCCATCTGGCCTGTCCACTTAAATTAGCTGGGCCTTGCATCCAACGGCATCTGTTTCCAATATGGTGCAAGGACGGAAGGGTGGGTGCTTGGCTTTGCAGCGGAAAATACAGCCTACTGTACTTTTAAATAGCCCACGGGAGAAGCGGGACGGATGTGGTCCGTATATCGCCTTATCCCCAGATTCCTTGTTGCTGGACTGCCACTTCTTCGGCTTTGAAAGATGTCAAATGTACAATTAGGGAGGAATTTGTGTAATGCTGTCTGTGCACGTGAGTGCAGCTTTGGTGGCACACATTTCACATGTCCCCCCACGCACTTTTTGCTTGCAAATAAGACTTTAAACATCACTGCTTGCATTGATTTTAAAATACTGCTGGTCCTTATACTTTTCATTCAAATATATTTTTATTTGAACTAAACTGGAGCATGGTTGTACACCAAATTGTAGAAGCACAGAAAGGAAAAAAAAAAACAACAACTGTAGACTTGTGATGTTATCTTGACACGGCTACAGATGTGAAGCTTTTATATAGCAGTCACACATCACTTTACGCCTTTGCTCGAACATAAATATTCCTGTTTTTACATATGTGCACATTCTCACTGTGCTAAATCATAAATCCTTTGTCCTTTTTAACTTGTTCTTAAAGTGAGGAAAGGCAGTGAAGACAGTTCATACTTCTGGACTGCTTAGACCAGCAGGTTCGAACCCTCATCCAGTGATGCTCAGACATTTCCTGTCCCACAGCAGTCTGGCTCAAACCGCAGCTTTAGCAGAGCTCTGCTGCAAACGTTTCTGATATTATACAGAGTCTAACCGTACTTGCAAGAGCTACTTGCAAGATTCTTTCTGGGCACCAAATTTTTCTAATAAGACTTTTGAAATGTTGAATGTGGTTCAGGTTTATTTGAATTCTGTCATCATTTACTCCCCCTAATGCCTTTCTAAACCTGATAATGTTCTTCTGCGGAGCACAAAAGGAGATAATTTGATCATGCAGTGCAAGAACTTAAAGAAGTGGTTCACCCAAAAGTAAAAATTGGCTAAAAATCACCCTCAGACCGTCCAAAAGTTTTTTTCTTCATCAGAACCGATTTGGATAAATTAACATTACATCAACTTTGTTCACCATTGGATCCTCTGCAGTGAATGGGTGCCGTCAGAATGAGAATCCCCAAAAGGTAATACAAACATCTCAATAATCCACGTTTTGTAAAGTGAAAATCTACGTGTTTATAAGAAACAAATCCATCATTAAGGCATTTTAACGTTAAACCATTGCTTCTGGGGAAAATATAAATCCATAATCCAAAATAATGCTTCCTTCAGGGCAACAACACAAAAAAATCATATTTTTTTGGAACCATTTGGGTTCATTTTCGCATTTCATTTTTGTACATTTCTCTGAAGAAAGTGCTATTACGGACAGAGGACCAAAATATTTTACATTTCAAATTTTAGCTTTAAGATTTTAGCTTTTCACTTCACAAGACGTTTATTGATGGACCGGAGTCCATCAGCTGTTAGGATACTGACGGCACCCATTCACACATTCAGAGTTCTCTAAATGATATGCCGCTGAAGAAAAAAACTCATCTACAACTTGAATTATTGACTCGAACCTGCACTATTGCTTTTAAAGAACTAAAAAAATGGTCCATTCAAATAGTAAAGCATGGAGAAATGCCAAGCTCACGGGTTTAATATGCATGAATTGATCAAATATATACTTTGAAAGCCATGCAAGTTGCTTAGGACATGAGCAAGTGCAAACTGCGTTTACTGTTCACCATACTCTTTCTTTCCAGTGAGATTTTAAAGTGAAAGCCATGGATGAGTGAAGTTCAGTGAATTACTCAGTGAGTTATTCAATCATTCCTTAAAAACACTGGACTAGATTTGCTCATGATAGCACAGCCATAAAAAACTACTTTTAGCACCGCTTTATGGTGCTTTTACATTCGCTTTGAAGTCTGCAAGCTTCATTCATATCATTAAGAGCAACTTGAACTTTAACAGTACAGTCCACCCAAGAAACAAACCAAAAATGACAAAATGCTAATTTCTTTGGTTAACTACTCAACATAGTAGCTCAGTAAATAAGCCACTGGATTTGTTTAAACATCTTGACAAATGAGTTAATGTTCAAATGGTTTGTAATTGTTTGTTGTAGTAGTTCACATATATCTCAGCGGCAAGTTACTGCTAAACAAAAGATTGTTGTGAAAAATGATTTGTTGTTGCACATGTCTCAAGGGACACCGCGCACAGTGCCACACTGAGTCGTGATCTCAGACGAGGTGTTGTGTCAAACCATCTGGAAAGGATCTGGCATTTTTCAAAATCCATTTTTGTTTATCCAGAGGTAAAGACACACATACTCAAAGCGACCATACAGTTTCCAATGCTGAATGAATGAATTCCATTTTTCCATTCACACTCAGGAAGGAGATGCACTGCAAAATCTGATAAGCCCGATGACAAATCAGAAGAATTGCTGACAAGCTCCTGACATTTTTTGGCATGGGCTTCCAGAGCCTTCCGTGCATGCTGAAATGTAGATCACTTTTGAGGGCTCCTCTCAGCACAGAGATACTCAAGAAATTTGGTAAATAGTTTTTTTTTTTTTTTTGGTAGAATGTCCAGTAGGCCTGCAATAAAAGCAATAAAAATGAATAAATAACATAAAATATAAACATAAATGAATGCATATAAAAATAAAAAAATAGCAATTTAATTAAATTTAATTAAATATTTATTATTATTATTATTATTTTATTTATTTAAAAAAAAACTTTATATAAAATATTATTTTGCCAGCCTAATTAAAAAATGTAATTGGTTGATTAAAATAATATCTGTTGGATACATCCTGCATCAAATCATTGTTGTTCACACTGCTTGAATAGTTTTATAAATTTAACTTAACAAAATGTGGCTGCACTTGTTTGCCTCGTGCCATTTTTTTTAGTTGCAATTTTAAAGTTTACTGTGAATATTTTTTCATTTGTTCTGAATATTTATTATGATGAACAATAGACAATAAGGAGGGATGCTAAATAACTTAAAATATTTATACAATATGTAAAAAAAAAACAAATCAATAAAAATATAATGTCCTTCACAATGACTGGTGTAATGAATACAATGGCTGAAAGGAATCAAACCAATGAAGACATTTTTTTAATGAAAAGGGCTATCATTCTCCAGAAAGATATATATATATATATATATATATATATATATATATGTGTGTGTGTGTGTGCGTTTATGTGTTAATAATAATAATAATAATAATAATAATATTAAAATGCAGAATAATATAAAGCAAACCTGACAGAAAAAAAAAAAAAAAACAGAAGTAAACTGTTAGCTGCAATGCTTGAGGCAAGAAGTGACAGAAAATAAGATTTATGGATAGTAATTTACTCTTCTATGGTAAATTTGTTTCCAAGCTAGGAATAAAAGTAAATATTTAAATGTCTCGCGCACTTAATCGAGTGTCAGTTGAATTTCTGCCATGCCCTGTGAGTTTAGACGTTTCTAGTGCTTTTGGAGTTGTGGTTCCTTCCTGTTTCTATAGCCATGGTTACAGCCAACTAATCCAAAGACATTTGTTACAGTTGCGAGTTTTGAACTGCAGGTTATGGAGGGCAAATTTCTCACACATGGAGAAGGAATTCAGACCATTGAAAGATCCCCGTCCCACACTGTTTTGAGATTAAATACTCAGATATATATATTCAAGTGTTCTCCACATGCTTCGGGCCGCCCTATAGCAAGACTCCCCACATTTTTCAGCCGGATGGCATGCCAAACTCATCTGCGGTCATCTTCAAACGAGCCAAACGCCTCCAGCAACACCTCCTTTGTGTTTACGCGCCAGTCTAAAACATGTTAAAAGGTTTCATTTCTCATTTAAGGCGAGCGTCGTTAACTTAAGTTGTTTGTAAAATATTCACTCCACCTTATATTTGGAAGTCAAAGGTCAAGAGGATCCATCAGCAGCAACATGAGGATTATCCCGTTGACATTCCAACTTCGGAGTCTTTTCTCTCTGACTCATGGGAGAAAGGTCTTGCTCTCTGTGCTGGCAAGCCAGGCATCAAGGAGCAATTACTGTCGCATTAGGGATCATCATGACATGCTGCTCAAATACACAGAGAAGCTACTGTTTTCATCTGTTCCTTGAATGCACGTCCATCAGGTAGACACATTTAGCCTGCCTAAAGCCCGCCTGGAGAACTTTGAAGTGCGTTCGTGAGGAACGAAACTCACGGGTGTCCTTTAGTTGAACCTATCACAAACGATTTAGCACCTCTTGGCGCGATTGCACTTCATTATTTACGTACCCTTCCAATGTCCTTTTAAGAAGAAATATGGCTACGGTATATTCCGTTGATGGGATGTTATTTTTGGCTGGCGGAGAGGAAATGATTTTATCTTCCCCTTTCGTTACATGCTGGAATATTCACTACAGAGCTTTGGCTAATGATTGCTTCTCAATTACGTATTGCATTACGCAGTCCTTCGGAAACGTTTTGCAGTTACTTCTATTGGATTCACAAATAAGTTATAAGCGATGCAAGATTTATCTGCTTTGCTCTTTAAATATCTTGAAATTATCGCTATAAATAATGTTCGGTTACTTCTTCACTTAATTATGTCGCATGTTCAAAGTTTGCTGTTTGCAACGCAATATCGCGTTCAGTTTCTTGGGTGATTCATTGCCGTAGCTTGATGCTGATGGAGATTTACCGCTAATTAAACAATTGGCTTTACTGACGAAATGTGCATGAATATATCGAACAATATATATCGCACAGCCCTAGTAATTATTGATTTTTTAATCAATTATATGCTGAATTCCTCATTAGAAAGCATTTTCTAACCCTAAGCTGTGGCTTTGCACTATGCCCTTTGTCCTATGAAATTATTCATAGAAATTCCTATGAAATTATTACAATAGAATAATATAGTTACAATGTAATAAAATTACAAGCCAAAAGTACGTAAAACCATTTGCTAATGACACTTCTTGGTTATGATAACTCTCCATGTTGCATCACAGTCCCTTTATTTTACATACAGAGTTCTGGCATTAAACTCTAGATGGCACAGTCCGATACTTCTAACTCAATCTGACCAAATGACATCATTATTACATGGCACAGCTGATTGGTTTTCTTTTGTATTGGTAGCCTATTAGCTCTATTCTCTACATTCAAATATAATATATATAGTGCTTGCTGCTAGTGATGGAAGTTCGGATCATTTTACTGACAAAACATAATTAAAATGTTACGTGCCACTTCCCTAGCATATCTACTACTTATACAAATGCCAATCACACAAAAGACAATACAAAACTATAATGCTATGAGAAAAAAAATAAAAAAGTCATTGTTTACCAGGTTTTGAGTTCTTTCATCGTGTGACAGCCAGAATCAGAACTGATTAATTCCAGTACAGAACCTATAGACTCATTCTTCCTGAGTCATATTAAAGATTCATTCAATAAATTAATGAATTGTTCAAGAAGGACCCATCACTACTTGCTGTTCGCAGTGTGCTTCAGAAACCCTCCACCTTCCCCAGCTCCACCTGTATAGAGTTTGTATTATTTATATGCCACAGAGGGTTATTTCATGTCTGTTATATTTGCAGCAGCAGTATTTCTGACATGCTTTGGCATGAAATGGATGCTGCAGTTTCTGCCGCTGGACTATAAAAAAATGAATTAACATAATTTCTGCTTTGAACCTTAAATTTACTAATGGTTATGGTGACTTACCACAGTCTTCATCAGAAATGTCTGTAGATCTTTGGAGTTCCTTACAATGGAAACACACACACAAAACATAAGAAATAAAGAAGTTACCAGATTTTCAATGTTAAATATTACAGCACATTTGCTATGGTTTCACCATATGGTTTGGAGTTCCTGTCACTGGAAATAGAAATTCATAATCAATCAAAATTCAATTATAAATCATGATAAATTTGGTCAGAAAGGGTTGTAGACAATTGAAACCACATCCTTTCAGTACAAAGCATTTGCTAACATTTGAGCTAGAATATCACATCCCATTATAGAGGTCATTCAGAAACGCCTGCAGACGTATGCAGTTCCCGCCACTGGAATCGCAAATAAAACTTAAGCAACAATGGACTTATCAGCTTTTCCTTTTTTCTTCAAGTGAAAAAGCTTCGGAATTCTTGACATTCCTGTCAGAGTCAGCTCTGGTAATGGATCTCAAGATGGCAGGTCTGTATTGTAGCAGCTCATCTGAGATGTTCTGGGATAGCTCTCGGCTTACAGGAACCTCCCTGAAAATGGCCTCAGGTGCAGGGATTACCGCTCTTCTGTGTGCTGAACAAAACCCAGGCCGAGTTTCCCCTCTCAGCACCAAATCCCACAATGGGAGTTTACATCATAACCACAAGAAAGAAATGATGTCTCACCAAACAATACATGTTTATCTGACCCTGGACCTCGCGGGATCGCGCACAAAGTGACTTCTTAGACTTTCGTTAGTTGTGGATGCAACGAGAGAGGACTGAGCAATGGTCCTCGGGGTACAGCGTGTCAGATCAGTTTTTGTTGTGCCATTTATTGAATGAAGAAAGCAAACGAGCTTTCGCTGCATCACCAGCACTCAGAGTTAATGAAGCTGATGTTCACTTTAAAGTTAGCGATTAAACTCATTGATCTACAATTTATTCTCAGACTCTTTATTCTTCTGCTGCTTTCGGCCTGGGTAATGTTACACAGAAACCGGAACCTGGTGAAATATTTGCGTAATGGCGCTGGAATGGGCTTTTAACCTATACAGCGCTCTGCGCTTAGTGAGTGGTCACTCGGACTGTGATTTCACCACAGTGAGCCTTGAAACCATTTCCGCAAACACATGGCATCAAGGCTGTCTATGGTAACAATTAAGCCTTTAAAGATGGCTGGACACCCTGAAAAGACAAATTAAAGCCCATCCTTCCTATACACCAACCAGCCCACAATGTCTGGAGCTGGCGACCCCGTCCCAGAGCTTTCATCCCGATCGTTCATCTAGCAGAAATTGATTAAAGGCCCTCTAGATTACTTCCTTCACAAAACTATTATTTTCCAATAACAGGAGTCCAGATTGAAGACTGTTTAACCGTTGTTTCCCTCCGCTCATTCTTATTTGTGTTTTTGTTAGGGGTAAATGAAGCGGCCTCGCTGTTTTTCTCGCTCGTCATCAGGGTCTAATACCGGAGCTGCTCGGGTAACATTAGACGCTTAAACGTCTCTGAGCACCAGACCTGTCACAGCTCTGAGTGAAACCAGTCACCCTCCAGACCTCGGCACAAAGGGCCCGGGTCACAAAAGGTTCTCTGAGAGAGTCTACTGTTGTATTTAAATGCTTTTGAAGTCACAAACAACAGAGTTCGTCTGGATAATAGTGGTCCCTCATGACTTTGACCTCTCTGGGACGAGATTCCCTCATGACTGTAAGGTTTCTTTTCTTCCTACCGCTCCACTCATCACCTACGAGTCATGCTATCCCTTCCGGGGGTCATCGGCAGGGTTAGCAGGGTCAAAGGATCAATGCGATTTCTGCTGCCCTTAACAATGGAAGCTTGACTGTTCAGGGATTAAAAATGTGGAAGTGAAACAGACTAACTGGACTATTAGCACTAGATTAGTCTGGCAACAAAGGGAAAAGTTGGCTGGCTAAGAAAGGAAATAAAGAGGATTATGGTGGTGAGGCAACATCTCAAGTTCTTGTTATGGTTTTTCAAAACAGGCATGTTAGGAATAGGAATACGTCATACTTTCTACTTAAAGGGATAGTTCCCTCGAAAATGAAATTTCTGCCTTTATTTGCTTCTGAACCTGTATTACTTTCTTTCCTCTGTGGAATACAAATGTAACTTTTTGAAGGATGTCCTGGACACGTTTTTAATGCAGTAGTAGAGTCCACAAAAAAACAGGGAAAAAAATTGATATGACTTGAGCACAGTATTCATTTATTTTTTAATTAAATCATTATTCTTTAAAAATATTTTTTAATTTTGAAGAACTTTATCGGCATGATTTTTTACGTACAATGATGGCAAAGTATATAAATAATAAAAAATTGTTTAAAATAAAATTAAATAATATACAAAAATAATAAACGATAACAACAAATGCTTCATGTCCGCCCTTGATTTTCTTGGAAGGGTTTTGATTTTGTTCAAAACCTACACCTAACCCCGCCCCTAAATCTACACTTCACTGGGGTTTAGACAAATTAGCAATAGATTTCCGCCTCGTATGAATACGTGCAAATTGGTCATGAGACTGTGTTGGTTCATCACAAAAATTATTGTATGACTTAAGGAGAGTTGGAATGCAGAACACAATTCTTGACTACTTTTAGGACACTTTTATGGTGCTTTTGGATTTTTTTATATTACTAAAATCCAATATGCATTCATTATTGCACAGAAAAATGGCCAGCGTATTACCTTCTCCATTTTATCTTCCACAGAAAAAAAAAATAAGTAAGTGTTAATTTTTAAGTTTACTAATCCTTAAGAACGAAGCTGAAAAGACACATAAACAGCTGGCTGACATAAAAGATGAAGATAAAGAGAAGTGAGATACTTTGATTTTTGAGAGGAACACCAGAAGAACGCTTGGCCTTTCAGAGTGTGCTTTGCAAACAGGATGTTCCTCCGCTTTAAACACAGCAGTTATCCAAAACACCTGAAACACCTGCTTTTATCTGGGCTCGGTATCGGAACAAGAACATATTTTCCATTCTTGTTCACCTGTGTATGGCAACTTCAACCCATTCAAGTATCACATCGGCAACATGAGACGTCTGAAAAAAAGAACTGCGCATGAAACATCGACCTCAAAAGAGGGGGAAGTCCGCTTGGGGAAAAAACAATATGCTTACAAATGGTTTTGCCAAGAAAGCATTACAGTACATACGCACATGCAGGTGGTCTCAGACACGCTACGCAAACAGACGTGTTTGATCGGACAGCATCTTCCCTGGTGGCTTTAGTGAGTAATCTGATGGTGACTGACTTTTATCTGGAGAAACCTCACTGTTTGGAGACAAGTAAGAGCAGGTGCTGTTATGTCTCATGTCGTAGGCCTGTATTCTCCTCAGTTCAAGAGCATTGTGGAGGATCGTAGGGGTCAAAGAAAATGTTTTGAAAAATAAAAACAATCACATAATTTACCATACTCATGCATTTGAGCGTACTAACCACGTCAATGCAATTTATTCCCACTCTTAAAAATAGATCTTTCAGAAGGGGGTTTCAGAGCAATGAAAGGTATATTCTTTAATCTAATTAAAGCATACAGTATTTTGTTGAAGGTTTAACTGATTAAAAGGACGCCACCATTTAAAACAAGCTTAATGAGGAGACTGTGGAGGGAATATTGGCTAGCTTCCATGGAAAGAAAAGGAGGAGAACACCCCAGGCATCTCAGCTTCTAAAGTTTAATTTTGACATCTGAGACATTGCATCTAAGGCCCAGTTTACAACTGGTATTAAGATGCATTTTGATTTATCAAATAGATTACGGACACATTACCATTTACACCTAGCATTTATTTTGTTCTTTTTTGTCGATATTGGACCACTTTCATGATTTCTTTGAGGTAAGGGTCCTTGGGCAGGTTTATGGGCAACCCAGGCTCATTGGAAATACGTGCCTCTGCATACATTTGCAACATGCAACAACATAAGCACATGCCTTACTGCACGGTTCAATACAGTTTCAAAGTGAAATGTCCAGAGAGTGGTGCTAAAACAAGTTTACCGTGGCATGTTTGTATTAGGCTGGTACAGGTACGTATCACAGTGTTTTTATAATGCTGCTTGAGGTACGTTTTGTGGTCGTTCAGAATTCAAATATCCAGTGAGTGTCGCTAAATATTAATGCTCTATAATGTTGGAAATACCCCTGCACCAAACCCAAACCAAGAAATTTGAAAACATATTCACTGATGCAGCCATGCTATTTTAACTTCTTTTCGTTGATTTGTTGAACTGTTTTACACAAGATTCGAACCTTTGCTTTTCGCCACCTAAGTGCAACGTATCACGTGAGCTACCGAGTAAACCGACTGAACTAGAAACCTCATACAAATGAAGCTGTATATGTGACGACAACGTTCAAAAGTACGTTTCAAATTGTGCTGGATGTTAAAAATGTTTTGAAGTCATAACACAATATTCTGCAACCACTTAGCCTTTTTCAGACCCTATTTTCTACTGTATTTAGCACTGTACCCTTGTGATCAGATCAAATCTGAATACCCGGTGTATATAACAAGTGGTGGCCAACACAGCATGCTTTCTGAAGCTTCTGGAGCAGAAGATATGACTTGCGTCTCCTGAGCGGACCTTTCATCATCAATTCGAGCGTCAAAAGTACAAACGCGTTTTAACAAGGAACCACAGCGTACTTTTTGACAGAGGGGAACAAAGCTGGCTTTTGTGAGCCTGTTCTGGGAGGCCAGTAGCTCTTGTCATGTACATGTGAAATTAATTATGAGGAAATACTAAAACACTTGGGTGGAAATTGCTTTTCACCAGATGTTCTGCATGTGAGGATCAATTTAGCATTCTTAGCAAAGCGAAATGACTCCATAAGTTTGATTCTGGCCCCTTTGATGAAAGCCAATCTGTCACTCAAGGCACGTAAAAAAGGAGCTGGATTTCTATGCTACTGTTTGTTCCACTTTATGGAGCCTGAGGTAATATGATTACTTAACCAGGTTAGGAAAATAGAATGTTTCGTTCTTAGGTAAAATTTGACATAATGACAAGGGGGCCCAGTCTTTCTCAATGATCCATACACAAACCAAGCGAGAGGGCCTTAGTTCTCAGCGACGGGAACAGGGGCCAAATGAATCAAAGATGAATTACAGCCTTTATATATTAGATAACTGTGCGATCTGAGAATTAATTACCCATATTATTTACTTTTAAATAGGACTTCTGTCTCCTCTCATTGAGTTTCTCTTCTGTCTTCAGCTCACATCCACATTAGCTGGTCTACAGGCAGTCCTGAAATGCAGAATATTAAATTGAGGTTGGGAACACTGACTTTGAGCCAGGCTAAGATTTTCATGAATGAAGTGCTGCTAGAGTTTGCTCTGTAATGCTTCATGGAATTTCTGTTTGATTAATAGTGTTGGCAAAGTGAAGAAATGAGGCGCAGGCACTCCATCTTTTAAAATTATGGGCTTACTGAACTCAGTAATCTCACTTGTTTGTCTTACGATATTTGTTTAAATTAGAAAAGAGAAGAATATTCTCATGTGTCGCATCTAGAGTTACAAAATTGGACTAAACAATGTCACAAACTCAAGATGAACTCAACATTTCTCAACAAATTCTTCCAATACCAAACTTAACTGAGAAAAAGTGTCAGTAGACTTTCATAATGTTATTAAAACAGTTCTATTCATCAAAGAAACTATTAAGCAGCACACACAACTGTTTCAACATTGATAATGAACATGATTTCTGAAAGAACGGACACTGAAGACTGGAGTAAAGATGCTGAAAATTCAGCTTTACATCAATAGAATAAATTATATTTTAAAATATATTCAATAAGAAAAATGTTATTTTAAATTGCAATTCAATTTTACAATAATTTTACTATTTACAGTTTTACTGTTTTTTTTTTTTTTTTTTACAGACCCCAACCTTTCTATATAAAATAAAGAAAATGTTTCTCTGGTTTAGGTTTTTAAGGAATATTGTAGGTTATTTACAAATTAATGTTTATGGGCAGAATTTAAGGCATTTTGACAATGACCACAGACAAAAAAAAAAACCCAGTAAAACAGCAGGCAAGAGGGCAGCCCTTTCAAGTATGTCTCTATCACTGTGTTTTTAAAGTATAACCATAACATGAGTTGGCTTGAGACCAGTGTAACAGAATCACTTCCCAACTTTGTCTGTACAAAGCTTTAAACAATATTTCAACCCATGTCACCATCAGCTAAAAACAATAAACCTGGTTACTTACACTTGATATCTGGTCAAGCATGCAAGGAAGGGATATGATTTAGGTGACCAGCATACTATTCAGTATACATCCAATCCATGTATAAAACAAATTGTTATGACAATGTTATGTATCACTTTGAAAAATAAGTGAGCATCAGTCTCTGAATCTCTAGATATCTAAATCTGTAAACACATGTTTATACACAGGGAAAATACATAACCGTACATTTATGCAATTAAAAATCTTAAGTATTCTTGTCTCAATACTAAAATTATTTGAACTTACAATTAAGGACATAGTGTTTGTACTTATGTAGCTATTCTTACTATACAAGCAGAAGTTTATTACTATAAATACAAGAGAAGTTCACTAAGGGACACTGAAAATAATTTTCTTATATGTAATCTATTGCATACCACAAATGTTATTCCAAGACATTAAGCTGTAAATAAAAGGCAGTAAAGGTTTTTTATTGCTGTATTTTCAGGACGCACGTTAAAGCGAGCAGGAGTATGTGGCTACATTCAGAATAGCATGCTACTTCGTTTGCAGTGTACAGTATCCATACATAGTATGCATATTTTCTGTGTGCATGCAATACTTAGATGACCAAAAATATTTAACAAAATATGAAGCAATGCACTCAAATGGAATTTCTAAGTTAATATTAGTAGGTTGACTTGTCATATGAGTACATAAAGTATTACTAGGTTTAGATTTTAGTACTGACTGGACTGTATTTTAGACATTAATGTTTTATTAAAAGTGCAAAAATGTCATATTTATTTTCAAGTGACATGGTCATGTGACAACAACATAGTATGTAACTGAAATGTTGATGTAAAATAGTATTAAAAAACTATTTTTAATAGTGTACATATTATTTTACTCACAATTCAGTACAAAGCAAGCACTTACTGAACATGGCCTCTTCCTGTTTCCTCTGTAAGGTGGTCTCCGAACATCAGGTGAAAAGGGGTACCAGCAGATTCAGGGAGGTCTTCGAACCCGGATCAAAGAGGTGTGTTCTTGAGCATCTGGGGTTTGTTTACAACAATGTTAGTGGCACATCACGGTAATGGAGTGTGTGACGAGAGGGAGAGAGAGAGAGAGAGAGAGAGAGAGAGAGAGAAAGAGTGTGTGTGAGAGAGAGAGTTAAGGAAAGAGAAAAGGCGAATTACAGGCAAACTGTTTACCCATGCGGATGAATAGACATCAGCCGCTATTTGATTCTCTGCTGTAATTTAAGGCAGTGTTTGATCCAGCTGATTATTCTCTACACTTTGTGAACCCAGAGCAGTTTTTCACAGAGATAAATAGAGCAAACAGGCAATTAAGTCACATGACCCTAGAGGGCTGGAAACTTGCTGCATACTGATTCTTGTTTACTTAAAGTGAATTCTGTCTTTATTTAGTGTATTTTTCAGTGAAAATTGCTGGACTCTCTTTGATATATAATAAAAGGTTTTTCAAAATACTCAAACACAGATACTCACCAAGGCTGCATTATTTGATCAAAAATACAGTAAAAATGCAATTTTAAATAAGTTTACTATTTTAATATATATATAGTGAAACATTTTAAGGGGGTCTGAATACTTTCCGTACTCACTGTATTCAGACCCCCTTACATTTTTTACTCTTTGTTATATTGCAGCCACTTGCTACAATCATTTATGTTCATTTTTTCCTCATTAATGTACACACATCAACCCATATTGACAGAAAAACACATAACTGTTGACATTTTTGCAGATTTATTAAAAAAGAAAAACTGAAATATCACATGGTCCTAAGTATTCAGACCCTTTGCTGTGACACTCATATATTTAACTCAGACACTGTCCACTTCTTGTGATCATCTTTTGAGATGGTTCTACGCCTTCATTTGAGTCCAGCTGTATTTGATTATACTGTTTGGACTTGATTAGGAAAGCCACACACCTGTCTATACCTTACAGCTCACAATGCATGTCAGAGCAAATGAGAATCATGAGGTCAAAGGAACTGCCTGAAGAGCAAGGAACAGATCTGGCCATGGTTACAAAAAACTTTCTGCAATTTAGGTTCCAAAGAGCACAGTGGCCTCCATAATCCTTAAATGAAAGACATTTGGGATGACCAGAACCCTTCCTAAAGCTGGCCGTCTGGCCAAACTGAGCTATCGGGGGAGAAGAGCCTTGGTGAGAGAGGTAATAAAGGACCCAAAGATCACTGTTGTTGAGCTTCAGAGATGCAGTCGGGAGATAGGAGAAAGTTCTAGACATTCAACCATCACTGCAGCCCTCCACCAGTCAGGGTTTTATGGCTGAGTGGCCCGACGGAAGCATCTCCTCAGTGCAAGACCCATGAAAGCCTGCAGGAGTTTGCTAAAAAAAAACACCTGAAGGACTCCAAGATGGTGAGAAATATTCTCTGGTCTGATGAGACCAAGTTAGACCTTTTTGGCCTTAATTCTAAGCGGTATATGTGGAGAAAACCAGGCACTGCTCATCACCTGTCCAATACAGTCCCCACAGTGAAGCATGGGGGTGGCAGCATCATGGTGTGGGGGTGTTTTTCAGCTGTAGGGACAGGAAGACTGGTTGTAATTGAGAGAAAGATGAATGCGGCCAAGTACAGTGATATCCTGAATTAAAACCTTCTCCAGTGTGCTCAGGACCTCAGACTGGGCCAAAGGTTTACCTTCCAATAAGACAATGACCCTAAGCACACAGCTAAAATAATGTAATAACTCTGTGACTGTTCTTGAATGGCCCAGCCAGAGCCCTGACTTAAACCCAACTGAGCATCTCTGGAGAGACCTAAAAATGGCTGTCCACCAACGTTTACCATCCAACCTGACAGAACTGGAGAGGATCTGCAAGGAGGAATGGCAGAGGATCCCCAAACCCAGGTGTGAAAAACTTGTTTCATCTTTTTCAAACAGACTCATGGCTATATTCGATCAAAAGGGTGCTTCTACTAAATACTGAGCAAAGGGTCTGAATACTTAGGACCATGTAATATTTCAGTTTTTCTTTTTTAATAAATCTGCAAAAATGTCAAAAATTCGGTGCTGTGTGTACATTAATGAGGAAAAAAATTAACTTCACCACTTCAGACCACATGTCAGTACTTCGTTCCAAATGCAGAAGTAAGCCACATTTTCAATGATTTTATTCACATTTATTGATATGTTTGCCAATATGTCATAGACTGTATATAAAAAGTCTATATTAATATACTAATAAATAGTTGCAACTATTTCATACACAGATTATACCGTTTTTAAAGTAGTTAAACATATAGCTGATGGAAATATCTCAGTTACTGACATTATACGGAGTGATGAGGAAACTCATTCCTGGAGGGCAGAGTTCGGCAGAGTTTAGCTCTAACTTGCCTCAATATACGCAAGAAAGCATCATGCCTAGTAAGAGCTTGATTAGCTGCTTCGGGTGTGTTTGATTAGGGTTGGAGCTAAACCCTTCACGAGACCACGAGGCCTTGTGCTAGATCTACAACAGTTGGTGTGTGTAGAAAGAAAATTAGGCTTGGTTACTTAGTTAGCTAGTCAATTAGATAAGACATTTAATCAAATTACAATGCTCCCATGGGAGGGGTGGACAAGTCTGTTACAGTTTGCTTTAGTTTGTTAAAACAATGTGCAGTCTTTTAAACAAAAACAAACAAACGAAGACATAAGATATTTGACAATATCGATAGTATCAGCCTCACAACCATATTTCATGGATATTTTGTTTACTGTAAGCAATACTGTAAAACTTTTTCTGTTCTGTCATACCTTGTTTCTACTTTACCTCCTGTAGTAAACAGTTAAGAAAAAACAATTATTTTTTTTTTTTTTTACTGGAATGCTTTTGAATGTGAACATTACTGTACATGTGGACATACAGTTCCCAACCAAGACATTTAGTGTCAAAACAGAGGATTGCATGTTTTGCATTGTAAAATTGAAACATAAAAGTCTATGCAGTTTTTGTAATGTCAACAATAAAACCTTTAAATTAACATGCTTGTGAACTGAAGTAATAGGTTCATGAGTTATAGTTGATACACTCATACGTACTACATACAATACCTACCAACAGAATGTATTAGTATTCCCTTATGTGCATCCAGCCAAAGTGTAAGTTGAAAAACCATAAAGGCACGTTGTCATAAACATATAAACCATTATTATAATACTTGCCATTATCGTAATAGCAATATACTCTTTAATTGTATATAACTGGATAAAAAGGCAAAAGATCAAATCAAAATGATTTACATCTCAATTTACCTAATCATTGAATGTTTAAAGGGGTCATACAAACCCCGTTTTCCACAAGCTAATATGATTATTTAGGGTCTTAATGGAAAGTTTGTAATATAATTTGTTGTAAAATTATCAAAGATAGTTTTAAAAACACTCATTTTACCCTGTCATAAACAGCTCTATTGAAATCACTCCCGCCCCTCTTTTCCGGACGCTCTCAGAGGATCTTTTTTTTTTAGCCGTATTCATAGTGAAACTTGATAATCAGCACATTATTAGGAAAGGTGATTTGCAAAGATTTATTAAAAGACTGAGACTGGATCATATATGATTGGTGCGAACATAAGCGCATTTCGGTTGATCAAGGGGGCGTTTCCCTTCAGAACCACACGCAACGTTAATCCTCCGCGTCTTCAGTCACTCAGATATCGGGGCTAAATGACTACTGCTGTTCATTAATACATTCAACAACAAAACACCTCAATCTCTTAGGAATCTTGCTTGTCTCTGCATCTCGGTCTGATGACGGCTCACTCAGGGCGGGTCTGAGGTAAGTCACCAGTTCTGTCTGTGTGACACACTGCTGTCAATCATATATTGTGGGAGTGGCTTCTGTCAATGTGACGCCACACAGATATGCGTTGGAGAATGGCTTGATTTCAGAAGGGGCAACTTATTTTTATTAAATCAAAAGAAAACTGCATGTGGATCTTTATCATTGTAGGGTGGTTGTGTACACATACTCCCAACACACATTTCATTCCAAACAGCTTGAAAAAGTGCATGTACCACCGTATGACCCCTTTAAGTGCAAATTCGTCATTTGGTAGTTGACCACGTAAAAGCTTTTGAAAATCTCATTCCCACTAAACATGCTGACTCATTCTCTCAGGCGGTGATAAAGAGCTCATTTTCTCATCACCACACCAGCACTCGGTATCTGTCAGAGCCAACCAGGCCTCATTTAATCAGATTCTCAGTTAGAAAGGAAGAAACTCAGGGTTAGGGCTGTCCAATGCCTCTCGCCAGCTGAAACAGAGGATGAGAGAGCTCTAGCTGTCTGTGACAGAAAGCTAAATACTCCATCCTCACAGTCACAGAAGGCACACAGGTGTCTGCTGTCTCTAATGAAGCGTGCATTCTGCTTTAGTCCCACCTGAGAGAAGTGAGGGGATGGGAAAAAATACTCTTTTTGTATAGGTTTTGGTAGGGGGAAAATATTTCTGCCTTTTTGGTAGATATAACAGTGATGTAAAAAAAAAAAAAAAAACAATAACAACAAACAGGTAAGCATTTTTTGTTGTTGTTATATAGTGCAGTGTGTATTTAAAGACCTGTATTTCAGGTTCAGGTAAAGCATCATGGGAGATGGCTTGTGTTACGCTGCAGTCTAGTGTTCAAAGAGATAAACTACACCTCTCTAGACCATACTGTAAATGCAAGTGTGAATAAATCTTATGAGTTTGCATTTGTGCACTCCTCTTATTTTCTTTGGAAAGTGTAAAAATCTCAATTTCCATTGTTTATAAATTATTTTCCATATTATTATCTAATATTAATTATTACATGAAATTGGTGACATTTAGAAGATTCATTTACATTGACATTTTATATTAAATAGTTGATTGAAAGTCATTTCACTCATTATTGTCAGTTGTATATAAAAATAAACTTTAATGATAAAGATTAAAACGTAAACCTCATCTTAATTTTTAGCAATAACGGCGCTGTTTTCACTTATGTTCTTAGCTCTGCAAGTAACACATCACTTAGACTGGTGCCAGTGAGGTCTCTTTGCACCAAATTGCGAGTGAATCTTGGCTGCCAGCTGTGTTTATAACCCCTCTGTGAGCCATAATAACTGGAACATTCACCATCAGCCAGCTGCTTTTAACTCAAATAGAGTTACTGTATTCTCAAAATTACCTTTAAAGCTGAGCAGTTCTGTTAAAAGACTCATTTAAAACATTAATAGCCATTGTACGCACTGTATAATTTGCTAGAATGCAATTTTGAATGGCATTATGAGTAATTTACTTCTTTTTGAAAGAGGAATAATAGCTTTTAATCTGTCTTGCGTAAGATATTACATTCTCTCATTCACCTCATGAAAAGTCATGAAGAACAAATAAACTGCAACCAGTTTCTCCACTCCATCTTATTTCTCCAGTCTGACAGCAGGCTTCTGACTCACACAGGATCGACGTAATGAATGATCTATGGAGAGCTACCCGCTGAGACTGATGGAGGAGGGGGAGTGTGAACAGACTCTAAACCTAACTGTCTATACTTGAGCAAACTTTACCAAGGGCGAGCAATTTTGAGAGTAACAGAACAATAATATTAGCCTCTTGCCCTTTCTTATTTCAAATTCAATTTTGTAACATTTCACCACTTTAGCTGTATAAACATCAAGGGCTGGTTTCCCAGATAGGGATTAGATTAAGCCAGGACTAGGACCTTTGCTAATTTAGGACATTTAAGAGTTTTTAGAAACATGTCTTACAAAAATGCATTATCTGTGAGCATTTTAAGACCATACAATGACAATGATGTTTTTTAAGATATCTCAGTGCAAGCTTTTTCCAGTTTAGACAGCTCTTAACATTTATTTTAATCTAGGACTAGTCTTAAATGTTAGTCTAGTCTTATGTTCGGGAAACTACCCCCGAGAGATGAGAAGGGAAAGGATACAGAGGAGGAATAGAATCAGAAAATTATATGCTTAAAATTTACTCACCCTCAGGCCATTCAAGATGAGTAAGTGGAGTTTGTTTCTTCATCGGAACAGATTTGGAGAAATTTAGTATTTAATTACTTGCTTTAACAGTGGATCCTTTGCAATAAATGGGTGATGTCAGAATGAGAATTCAAACAGCTGATCAAAATAGTAATATCTAAAGTGTATAGCTGCGCTTTTGTGAGAAACATCCATAATTACTTGAAACTGTCACTTCTGGCCAAAATACCAGTCTGTAAACCATAACACTTCCCCCAGTGCTATTTTGCCTTGTAAACAGTGCATATACCTCTCCTGATTCCGAGTTTTTCATTGGAGAAAGTTGGATATTATGTATAAAGACCACATATTTTAATTGGAAGCATGTCTATGGTGAATTTGTTTCTCACAAACAGCTTTAATTAAATGATTAACTGTAGTTGTGTGGATTACTTGTGAATTGTTACACTTTTATCAAATGTTTGAACTCTCATTCTAAAGGCAAGTGAGAGAAAGCTACAGTTCTCCAAATCTGTTCCGAAGAAGAAACAAACTCATTGACATGGAACAGCAACAGATTAAGTGGATCTACTGTTATTAGTCTTCTGTTTTATTGTAAAAAAAAAATATATATAAAAAGTCCCCAAAAGCAAAGCTTCAACACTTACAACATTTTTAGAGTACAAATATAGTGCACAAAATCAACAAGCTCCACAGGCTTCTAAAATACAGTATTTTCATGTCATGTTTTGGTTCACAGCAATAACAGGCTTCAAGATTGCTTACAATATTGTGTGTCGTGCAAGACAAATCAGTATCCACATTTATGGAACAAAATGACACACTGTAGCTGAACTAAATACACTTTTTGTAAGATATCAAACATGGGTGATATCTTTCATAGTTGACTAAAACTGATGTCAAAGGTTCATATTTCAATGAATATCACAATATTTAAAATGTTTAAAAAAACAACAACAACATTGTAACAAGGAGGAGAAATGTCTAGGATACACTAAAAATATTATTGGTCTATGCTTTTTATTTTAGATGGCACTGTGTGTACTCAGAGACAATCAAGAGTGCTGACAACTTCTTGGAACACCTACAGAACAAAGAAGGAAAATTTACATTTGATGACGAGAAGAAACAAACTGCTATCCGTTAATGCATGTATGCAAATATTTTGAATATATTTGTTATATTATTAAACAATGAACTCACTGTTAAGTTTGTGAACAAGTAAGAAAGTGCAATGAAAAGCTTTCGCTCACATTCATTATATCGCCAGCAATGGATCGCTTGACCTGCATAATTAAAAAAACAGTACCAGATTACTATAAAAGATGTTCACAGGCAATGCAGACTTTAAGTAACCAGGCTACCATTAATTAAAAAAATAATAATAATAATAATGAGGCCTACCTTGGACTTTCTGTTGAAATCCACCTGCTGCATTCCCAATGCAAAAGCAGCCCTGCTCAAAGCTGATCTGATCATATTTTTTTATGTTGGCTAACAAAGTGCCACTTACAGGCAGGTATAAAGTGCTGCCATTAGGCTCCCAGCTTTCAGAATAGAACACACCTCTCTGGCCATCAATCAAGACAAAACCACCTAGAAGTAATTCACAGGAGTCAAATGAATTTTGTCCTAACACAAATGTTATTACTATAGTAAATACTCTTAATGTTTAACACTGTAGCCACAAACAAGGCAACGGAACTGCTAAACAACAGACTGATATTGCTTTAGGTTAATAATTTAAAATACTTTATGCATATTGTGTTAGCACTTGTAGAAGATTAAAATGTATTCACTGCAAACTATTGGTTACACAAGCAATTTGTTTTAGTTCCTGTGCAGATAATATATATATATATATAAATACAAACAAATACAAAATGTAAATGAATAATGCAATTATTGATCAAATGTCTTTATACTGATACTGTACATATAGGAATGTTTATAAGAAGGGACAGGATATTTTGAATTGTTGACATTTTGTATTATGTTTTTATTAGTATATTTACATTTAATATTTTTATTCTTTTCAAGGAATAGAGTTCAAAAGTTCAAAATCCTGCAACCTATTCTACCCCTATGTCCTGAACAAAGAGCCATACTTACGTTTCCTCAAGCTGTCTTTGGAGGGAAACCCCTTCGGACCATCCTCTTCGTGGCCATTTACAGTATTCACATCATTTCGTTTACGTTTACTTGGTAAACAAATGGACGACGTCTCAGTGGATCCATTAACCCATTTCAGATGTGTCTGACAAGCGTTACTGGACAGCAGCCCATTGTGCTCCATGATTTACTACCGTAAGTTACACTAATGTGGAGTTTTTGTTGGCAAATTACATGCAGCTACAATCTTTTAGCTTCAGTGCCACCGGATACCAAATAAACGCCTGGATATCTGTTATAATGTCTGTATAAAATAATTAAAATCAATAAAGATGTTAGTTTTGTTGTAGCCTATACACAGGTAAAGGCGATCCGCAACAAGCGCGCACCAAAAATCAAAACAATGAGCTGTGGCACGAAGTGTTGTGTTTCATATTGCCTGACTTAAATTACACATTTGAAAATGTATTTTGTCTAAAAATTTATATTTACAAAACTATTAGTATATATACACCTAAATAAAATAAAAAAAATAATAAAATATTATTAGGAACGCTTTTTTAAATCATGTATTGTTCGTGAAAATAACTGACTTTACACCAGGCGCATTGTAGCAGGCTAATAGCGTGGGTCCTAGAAGCAGGTCCGACATGACGTATTTCCCTTCTCGCATGCCTTTTGGATTGAATGTGGCTTGCATCGATCATTTGAGGCACATATAATCCTTGATTCCATCTTAATCATGTTTAAAATCGAGGGACTTGGGCCGAAGATGGACCCGGAGGAGATGAAGAAGAAAATGCGCGAGGATGTCATCACGTCTGTCCGCAACTTTTTGATATATGTTGCGCTTCTGCGAGTCAGTGAGTATCAAGGCGCTTCATGCATGTTAGTATGTCAGATAAGATGTGCGCGTGTTTGTTAAAATAGAAATTATCTCTGAGGTTTTTTTTTAATTAGTTTCTCGAGGCGTGTTAATAATCTATTCAGCCTCTTATAATTTCAATGGAGTCTCGACGGCGATAAATCATAGAGGTCACCTTACAGTACCTTATAGTCAAACAACGTATAATTAAAGCTTATTCAACAAATAGAGCAACGTCTCTTAATGGCCATTAGAAGTTTATGATGGTTGAAATAAGTTACTTTTTGTTTTTCAGCACCTTACGTTTTGAAGAAGCTGGACAGCATATGAAACTTCATCGGATTCAGAAACATTACGAGAGATGAGCATGCAGGACCTGGACGATGCTGCAGAGTCACTTACCACGGCAGTTAAAGAAGAGATGGTGTCACTTTGTCATTTATTTTATTTAATATTTTTTACTGGATTCAGTTTAATGTACTTGATTTGTTTACATTCTTTCATTTGAAAATGATGGCAAACAAGAGATGTCTACCAGAATGTTATCACAATGGTCTAAGCAATAAATCTTTCATCAGTTATTCCCATTGAGTTGTGAATGTAAACTTTAATGTTAATGTAAAATTATGGTTTCTATTTATACATTTTGATTTCTTAAAAATGTGTTATGGGGATGAAAACTAATTTTGCAGTGGACATTAAGTTTTCAACAAAATCAATGTAATGGCTATATCCTTTCACACTGCATTCAAATCCTAATGTTTATGGCTCAACTATTTCTTTAAAAGCTGTGCTTCTCCCAAAGAGACGTCAAATACAGGAGTTTGAATAAATCCTTTATTGTTACTAATTAAATACCTATCAAATTAATTCTACTTTAGCTTGGAGTGTTTTAGGACGTTTAAGTGTTTTGAATGTGCAATATCACATTAGAACAAATGTGCATGTTTAGTATATCAAATCACGTCATCTTGTTCCATTTATGATTAAGATTATTCATGCGAGATGCTTCCGATACATGTTTTATCCCTTCTAATCTCATGTAGTTAATGCAGTGCATTAATGGTTAGATTTACTCTACTCACTTTTCCATTCATATAATACAGCATCAACATTTCAGAGCTTTACAATTTCAGCTCACTGGGCATTTCAGAGCCTGTCAGGCCTGCCAGCAAGTTGTTGGCTGTCAGTTCGCTCATGACACCACGTGTGGAGTAGGTGGCACTGCCAATATGAGGGAGAACCACTATAAGACAAAGAAAGACCGAGTTAAACAAGGTTTTTCTACTAATACATGGCAATAAAAATAACCATTGAAGAGCACTCACCACAGTTTTTAAGGGTCAGCAGTGGGTGGTCAGTGGGCAGAGGTTCAGGGGTTGTAACATCAAGCCCAGCTGCTGCAATCTGACCACTGCTGAGGGCTTCAAACAAGTCCTCTTGATTCACAACCGCTCCTCTAGAGAAAAGAGAAAACAGAATCGATTTGAGGAGAAATTGCTAACTGCAAAGAAGTTTAAAAGAGAAGGAGTAGAGCCAGTCTACAGAAGAACTGCGTTGCTACAAATATGGGTCAAATATAGCAGTAAAATTTCAAACATGTTCCACTGCCGCTCTGCTTTACCTGCTGGTGTTGATCAATATTGATGTTTTCTTCATCTTGCTGAAGAAGTTTTTGTTACAAAGGTCCTTAGTTTCAGGACTCAAAGAACAGGACACCACCACAAAATCACTCTCACTCACCAGGGTGTCTAAAGGCACTGAGTGAAGATTAAAAAAAGATGTTATTATCCCCGCTAAATAGTTTCATTCCATCTGTATTCAAACAGTTAAACATGTATTTATCTTGTCTTGTTCTAACCAAATTCTCCATCAACCTCTTGGGCCTGAGGTTTGGGTTGTCTGCCGGTGTACAGTAGCCTCTTCACTCCAAAAGGCTTTAGTCGCCTTGCAATAGCCAAACCTACAAATAATCAAATGAAACAAATCTATTAGAGCTAATGTAATTCTCCCGGTAATGATGATGTCTACAGCATTCACCTTCATTGTTTTAACATAAATGGGGCGACATCTTCAATTATCCAGAGAGATAACACTACATATGGTAACAAGCTGCTTATGTGTGAAGTGACTTGTTTTCACTATGAACAGATGGTGTACATAACAGAGCAGATGTATAGGTAGCTTATTTTATGGCAGAGAGAGAAAAAACAATGAATCATTCATACAGTACCTATGCGGCCCAAACCAATGACCCCAACAGTACTGCCTGAAAGACCGTAACCACACAGCCACAGAGGCTTCCATGTACTCCAGCCGCCACTGAGAGAGATGGAAAATATGCCACAAGACTGGGATTTTTGTTTTTAAAGATCATGCTTATTAATCATTAAAGCGATAGTCCACCCAAATAATGAAAATTCTGTCATCATTTACTAATTATATTTCAAGTAACATTGGCAACCAACCAGTTTAGCTGAACATTTCGAACTTCTCACTACAAAGCTGTGATATATGACATAATGTATTAGAAAAGGTGTTGGACTGACTTTTTCACTTCCTCTACACCCTCGGGAAGACGTCGAGCGGTGGCCAGGAGCAGAGCCACCGTCAGCTCAGCAGTAGCATCCGTCAAAACATCAGGAGTGTAGCCTACTCGTATCCCTCTGGGGTGAAGAAGGATAGTACATGCGTTTATATTGTATAAACATCCTTACTGTGATCCATCATCATCGATCCACTGTCTATTTTCTCACTTCTGGGGTTATAGATAATGCTTTCAGATACACAAACTTACCGTTTCTTTATCTCATCTATGGCAAGATGGTCAAATCCCACGGAGAGAGTGCTGATCACTTTCAAGTTTGGTCCTGAGAATAATTAATGTGTGTTAAATCGGCATCTTCACCTGAAATTGTTTTAAAGTGTAATGAGAGGTTTGCCTTACCAGCCGCATCCAAGACTTCAGCATCAATTCTGTCTGAGAGTAAACAGAGAAGCCCATGAGCACCTGCCACCCCCTTGAGGAGCTCTGCCCGGGGCACAGGCTCGTCAGATTCCCACACAGACAAATTACACCTGCACATAATGCATAACAACATTAAACTACCCATATATTTTTGTTCAAGTAATTTCCAATAATTTAATAGTTTTTATTTTGCTACATTTGTTGAAAATACCAAAGCATGCAACAAGGCTCTTGATCTAACAGTGTGACGTTCACAGACTCCAAGCACGCTAAGGTCACTTGTAAAACTTTAAACGCAAACTGTCTTCCTCCAAAGTTCCTTGAGGTTCACGCGCGCTGTTAATGAACACCGTGGCCACCGTAGTTATTTACACGAGCTACTTCACCTTTTTAACACTCTAGGGAAAGCATCTCAGACTTTTATACACGCAAAAATATATATAATGCATGCAAACAAGACAAAAAATAAAGTTTCATACATCCCGGCTTTTTGGAGTATTTTCATGCCCTCCTGCGGAATTCGTCTCGTGACGAACACTTTCAGCATCTGCTGCGCGCTCATCCTGCACAGGTAAAGGCTAAAAGGATATGTTGACTACGAAAACGATAACAACAGCAATACACAGACGCTTCCCTATTTGCATGTGCTGGGCAGCACTGAACAGTACGTGACAGTGCTGTCTGAAGTGCCTCTTTCTGCAGGCTTTCGCGCCATCTAGTGGAGCGGATGCGAACTTTTCCGAGGGCCTTTCAGACGAAAATGACCGTTGTTGGGATTGAAAATGTACTGTAAATTACGACAGGTATGTTCAGCATTGAGTTTTTAAAATCCATAAAATGTTTTCTAATGTTTTGTTCAACATTGTTTTTTGAACAAAACAAAAAACAATTGTTCAATTTCAGGGTTTGCTTAACGTTTTCTTAGTGTTTGTCTGCTACTGAATGTCGCTCGTATGATTGTTTTAACTTTATTTAACTGCAGGTTTTGAGGTGTTTATTGGCGTTAGTTCATGGAGAGTGTAAACGATCAGGAGGTCTGATGGTCTTCGCGAGAGCGCTGTCTCAATCTCCCGCGGTTTTAACCGGTAAAACATTGATTCTGTAGTTCTGTAAGCGTGTTATATGTCTTAATTTATATTTAATTCACCACGACAAATGTTCTCATTTACAGTATCTGCTGCTGGTGCTTGGTGTAAGACCATTTCTAAGTTGGCTTTAAAAGGTGAGTGTGTAACGTAACGTTACTTGCCTAAACACTATCGATTGTAACTGTAAATATGTTCAGACTCGTTTTTTTTTTTTTTTTTTTTTTTTTTTTCAGAGGCTATAGAAGGTCTTTCTTTAGAGGTCCAACCCTGCAAATGTATTCATCGGGAAGAACTTCAGAGGTTTACTGAAAATTTTGGGTCTTTATTTTTTACCTATTCTTTCCATGTGAGTGCCTTCTGACCAAATAATATATCATGAAATGTGTGTTTGACAAAACTGTTTTATTCATATATTGTGCTTGTATATTTCATATGCTTACACATATTTTGTACAACTTGTTTTTATCTTCATTCCTTAAAAGTCATATGTACTGTACAGAGCCCCTTAAAGGACATGGTGGATTTTTTTTTTTTCATTCTCTGGCCTAAAGAGTTGAGCTCACTTTTTGTTTACTTTAAGCTTCCAGTGTATTTTGCATTGTGCTTCGCGCTTTTGTTGGCACCCGTACAGACATCCTGTGTTCGACTTGAAGCGGCTTTGAAGCCACCGGTCGGTGTATAACATCAAAGAACCGTAGAGCCTGTGACATACGTGTTATGTTTGCTCTCGCTTTTCGTTTGCAGCAGCACCACATCTAATGATGTAGAACTGCTCAATTACGGTGCTGTCCAATATACTGGGGGGGCAGTTTCCCGAACAGGGTTAAAGACTAGTCCTAGATTAAAATAAATGTTAAGAGCTGTCTAAACCGGAAAAAGCTTGCACTGAGATATCTTAAAATACATTATTGCCATTGTTTGGTCTTAAAATACTCACAGATAATGCAT
>JAUMHP010000076.1:17993712-18013884 GCA_032361065.1 Enteromius trimaculatus | reverse complement strand
ATATATATATAAAATCAAATATCTTTTTTTTTTTTATCGTTGTAATATTTAATATAAAATATTTACTATTCTTTTGATATAGGTGATGCTAGCATTTATTTTCATTCACTATTTTCATGCATATATGAGTCATTCAAAAAGACCTTAACGTGTAGCTTCAAGGGATACAGGACGAAAACAATGACACATTGTCATGTTAGCTTGAAATGGCCGATGGGGTCCTACCCATCAGTAAGACTGGTGGTGGTCCAGGTCAGATTTTAAGGGAACCAAAGACAAACTCGTCCGATGACCAGTGGAATGTGTAGTGTAGCAATCTGCCAAACAACTGTTAGCACAATATAAGGGTCTCAATCTGCAGAGTCATCTCCATGCCTTTTCCCAGACAGACCCATGGAATGTAGGTGATGACAGAAGCTCCACTCAGCTCCGATGGAGGACAGAGGAGAGACGCTCTGGCACTTTGATGCTCCTTAATGATGGCTGCTCTTCATCGGTTAGCCGGAGCGTTCAATAACATGCTGCTTGATTCATCCATGCAGACAGATTACTGACAAAACCCCATGTACTACACTCACGGAGGTTTGGGATGGAGTCAAGAGGATTTGTGGGCGGAATTCTCAGATTTCGTTCTGCAGGCAGCTTTGTGCATATTGAAATAGCTGTGATGGTTAGGAAACCGAAATTCTTTGACTGTTGTTCTGAGTTCAGGGTTGCCAGGTTTAAATTGCCTGGGATTTGAAAACAGAATGAAAGTGGCCATAAGCAGAAGATAAAAAGTCTTGAGAGCTGAACGTTCCCCATGCAAAACTATTTTTCAAAGTTGCAAATAAAACATGAAATTCTTGTTTGATTCAACTTGCTATTTTTTTCTAATTCTTTTGGAAATTCAATAATAATTTCTGATGGAAATTACTTCAAAGTAAAATTAAATATTTATAGTCTATAAAAACTGTGGCTTTTTGGTACTTTCCAAATATTGTTTCTTTTTCCATGTGGTGATCCCTATTGGCTTAAAAAATAGAAATCAATCAATTAAACATATCTGTTCAATTCAATATAATAAAATATATTTATACACTGGTGGCCAAAACATTGGAATAATTAAGATTTTAATTTTCTATGTCTTTTACGCCAAGTCTGCAATTACTTGATAAAATATATATATATATATATTTCCACAAATATTTATTATTTCCAGCACAATTGATAATGACAATGCATGCTTTTTGTGAAGCAAATCAGCATATTAGAATGATTTCTGAAGGATCGTGTGACACTTCTGGAGTAATGATGCTAAAAATTCAGTTTTGCATGCATCACTTCTGGTTGAATAAGGTGACAGTGTGACAGCATGACAGAAATAAATCATTTTTTTTCATATATTACAATAGAAAACAGTTATTTAAAAGTGCAATAATATTTGACAATATTATTGTTTTACATTAAACAAATAAATGCAACCATAATAAATATACATACATATGAATTTAAATAAATACAATAAATAAAATCATCCAAGCATTGCCCGCCAATCTCTCATCTCTCAAAAAAATTCAGGTTTGCTTCAGCATTAAAAAAAAAAACTTTATATTTGGCTTACCAGACCAAAGCAACAACTTCCAGCATGCGGCTCCGAACATAGAAATGATCTTTAAAAGTTTAATGCAGGAAACGTCAAAGGTCGCTGCTCTTCCAAGCCACGGATCAAAGATCTGCAAAGCCCCTGAAAGCATAAGCACAATATTTCATACTGGTCAATTCTTCGTTTTTTCATTTAAATGAGTGACGTTCTTCCCGGTGAAGCAAGCATCAGAGCGGAATCTTTACCCACAGGCTGCAGCCATTTGGAGAACCAAACAGATAACTTTGAGCAAATAATGAGATGGAATTTAAAAGATAACATTTCATCCAATCAGAGAATAATTAGATCAACCATCAATTCATTAGATAATGACTTTAGGTTTTTTAATGGGCCACTGGGGCAAAATTGAAGCACACAAACACCTCCCTCCACATCAGCAGACCTCCTCGCCTGGGTTCAGCCCACACGGGTAGACAATAAGGCAAAGATAAACGTTCTTTTCACTCTCCACGGTCTTCTTGTTTTGAGTAATTAAGGCTACTTAACATGCATTGTGAAGTGTTATCCCTGAATCTAAAGCACCTTTGGCCAAAGGAGAGCTTAGAGCACTATGTTCATGACCTACTGTTTAGGCAACAAGGTGAGCGTTAGGGGAGCGGCAAATGAGAATAAAAGCACGTAAATGTTTTTTACTGCAACTTTAACAGGCTACATATTCCTTATTAAACTAGCACTCCCGAAAGCTATCTGCAATCGTTTAAGTGATCATCTGATTTGTGCACCCAGCTCACTTTTACTGGCGGAGACTGGTAGAGACCAGTATCACCTGAGGAATGGAATGCATCAGTGTATTTTAATTGCTAAGTGGATGATCCTGGGATTATCCCTCATAAGATGTTATTGTCTTGGAAGCACACAAAGATATCTTTTGATCTCAATGGGGTTTAATCTACTGCTGTCTCTCCCAGCTCAATGGCCCAGCTGCTTTTGTCAAAACAAACTTGCCATCAACACATAATTGAAATGAATACTTGTAACCAATGAGCGGTTTTCATATGCGGATTCCTTCTACATACGTGCTGTTGACTAATCAGACGTCCACGGATTTGTCTAATAGTTATGGTTTCAGTCTGACGTTCCTAGGTCGTGACATCTGACATCCACGGCAAGTTTATTCCCAGCCTGTTTGCCTCTGCGGAGCACAAAACAATGTTTTATAGCCTATAAATAAAACCTACATTAAACATCTGTATTATTAAAAGGATTAAAAGGTCGCTTCTCTCTCTGTTTACTTGTTCTGAATCGGGATTCAGGAGAGGAGGTCACTTATAAACCCCCTGGTCTGAGAGAGCAAAGGGCACTGGATTTGCAAACTCTTGCTAATGAGCATAATCCAGTCGTAAAACAAGATTTAAACCAGCCATTAACACATCTTGATCAATGATAACCAGGGATTTGGCTTCTTCGGGAATGGCCAAAGGTATCATCTTCTCAGTATGGGTTAATATCATATCATGCTTCAAAAGGCATTAGCCTTATTATAATATAGCATGTTACCTGGATTCAAGAGAAAAGGTAGAACTTATTTATGCGAAACAAACACACTGTTGCGTAATAGACACCTCACCAGTCGATTCACACAGATCATTGTTATTCAAATAGTGAAGAAAGCTTCACTAAAGCCTTGTCTGCTTGGGATCTGACTGTGATTCACACCTCCATGGTGTGAACTATTTGTGATGCAAGGTTTGTTTTGGATAGATGTATACATAATGTGTATAGTTTAATATATAAAATAAAAATAAAATGCATATTTTTGCACTGTTATACAGGACAATCACACATATTTTCTATTAACCCAGGGAGTTTAAAATTGGGTGCTATCTTCTATTTTTTTTGTTGCCTTAGGTAATATTTTTTATAAAGCTGCTTTAAAATAAATAATTAAAAGTAGTGTGACAGAAATGTATAGAGGACATTTTGAATTTAAATTTAAAATGTTTACACCTAACTGTACTTTAATAGTGAGTAAATATATTAGTCAAAAACTGTCAATGTGAAAGAAAAATAATATCTTCCAGACAATATTTTAGTTGATTTTTATGGTTTTAACAAAATAAAAGTAAGTTATTATTATTTGGGTTTTTTTTGCACATAATTAATAGCTTTTTATACATGCAAACATACACATGTTTATATACATCAAAGGGAATGACATATTTGGTACTGTTTTGGCATCATAAACTTCAAAATGTTTACTTTTACACTATTTTCTTATAATACTGAGGTTTTTAAATCCGGGGACCAGGGACTCCCAGGGGGCCATAAAGGGGTGCTATCTTGTATTTTTCTATCCTCAGGCAATATTTCCTGTAAAGCTGTTGTGTTGAGAAGTGAAGTAAGAACTAAGTAGCCCATTAAAATAATATATTTTTTTCTTCAGGTTTATACATCTAAAAGAACATTCATTGTCAAATTGAAACTAGATGAATATTTCACAGCCAATATATTGCAATGAAAAAATAATAATAAAAAAGAAAAATAATTATTTATTACACCTATTTTCTAATATGTGTACATTATAAATGGTTCCACGCGTGACAGTATACCATTTATCACCATATTTACGGACATTTGGCATTATAACGTTTGAAAATGCCCATTTCAAAATCTAATATTACTTTTTACCGTATTATAGTAAGTTTATTTCGTGTTTACACGTTTAACTCAGCCATATATACATTCTTTTCTAGTTGAAAATACAAACATGTTTTCAATTTAGAATAAAGTAGAAGACAAATTTGATCAATCATCACGCAACTGTGGGCATGTTCAAACGCTTGAATGGAGAGTACGCTGCGCGTTTCAATGGACCTGGATGATGACAGTCATTGTGACATCACCAGACAACTCAAAGACTCGCGCTCGCGGAGCGAAGCGCTCCAATCAATGGCATAGACGCGACGCGTGCTGCACACAGGGATGAGTCTCCAAGCGGTCTCCCAAAACTTTTGCTGATCACAATTTCTCGGCGAAAAATGACAGATCCAGGACTTTGCGAACTCGAGCTGTCACTCTTGGAATTGCTGCGTTCTTTGACCTAAGCGTTTGCGCACTTCATTAGAGTTTAGGGCAGTCTAGTTTGAAGTGTTGCTCAAATATGAACAAGAAGAGGCGACCTGAGTTGCGGCGACTCTCAGTCGTGGGATAAAAAAAAACGCTTGTGGATTAAAACACGAATTCATGAGGAATTTAAGTGACGACGGGAACGCAGACCGGCCGCAGCGCTTCCTACTTCGGTAACGCTACAACTTATTTCTATAATTCCTTATTTCTTCGCAAACAGTGCGAGTGTTTTTTGACATTTCTATTGCTCAGTATATTGCGTATCACCTCATAGAGGTTCATACATGTAGTCTGTAAGGTCAGAAGCTATGCGCAAATGAAAAGAAAACACTTCTCTGCTTCCTTATCATCAGATCTCTTTGTCGTCTTTGTTGCTTGAGTTGTTTTTGCGTAAGATCTACCACCTGTAGCCTCACAACTCTGCCTCTCCCTCAGCGAAACGTCTTTTGCTAGACATTCAGTCCTTTTGAAGACTTTCCTTTCATGATCTAAAGACAGACCCCCACCCAGACACTGCTCTCTTATCTCCCTTTAATTGCAGACTCCATGTCTGCTGTCTTCATGTCTCCCTTCTTTCGATTTCTTTTGATTCACTCTTTCCTGTTTCATCCCGTTTGTCTGACATCCTCTTTGGAGTCTCGCGTTTTCACCGTAGATCAATCTCTTATTATAATATAGCCTGCGGCAGGGATATCATTCTTATTCTTTTTGCGTGCGTGTGTGTTCATCGCCTCAAAGCCATCTCCAAAAGATCTAGATATGTCTGTGGTTTGAGGCAGCCGCAGGTTGAATGTGGCTAGGGATCTTTTCCATGCGTATAAGTGGTTGGAGCTCTGGGCTGCTATTCAAGTGTTTTAGGACTTAAAGGAACAGGTATTCCATAAAAACCAAACAAACCTTTAACTTCTAAGAGGGATTGGGGGTTCGAACCAATATCTAGGGGTGATCTTATGACCCATTGTGCCATTGAGCAAGCACTTAACACCTGATTGCTGCAGGGGGGCTGTAGCTACAAGAAATGTACTGTGTATGTTTGTATAACATTCTTTAAAGGATAAAATAACTACTTTTAAAGCAGTAAAAATAACTTTGAACTGATTAAAGTTCTTAAGATCAGTGCATTAGTTTCTAGCTTCTTTAAACCAGAAAATAAAAAGTTCTTTTTGGAACATAAAAAGTTCCTCCTATGACATAATGCTGTTTTTTAAACCTATAAAATGATCCTAAAATAAAAATGGTCAATTTGCATTTAATCTTCGCAGGAACTGACTGATCATGGTCGCCGTGGTCTACGTTCTCACGGTGCTGTTGCTCGGTCAGGTGTTGCTGGGAGGTGCCGCTGGACTCATTCCCGAGATCGACCGACGGAAGTACAGTGATTCGGGGAGACACATGCCGGAGCGATCCGATACTAACTTTTTGAACGAGTTTGAGCTACGGCTGCTCAACATGTTTGGACTGAAGCGAAGACCGACGCCGAGCAAATCGGCGGTGGTCCCTCAGTACATGCTGGACTTGTATTATATGCACTCTGAAAATGATGACCCGAACATCCGGCGCCCAAGGAGCACTATGGGAAAGCATGTGGAACGGGCAGCCAGCAGAGCCAACACAATACGAAGCTTTCATCACGAAGGTGAGGCCTGATTTTGGTTGTAAATATTCCAGCTTTATTTGAAACCAAAAATTGAAAATTCTAATTTTCAGTTTGAATGTTTGTCTGTTCCCAAAACTTTCTAAAATTCCAAGGAATGGTGGGATGCAACCATTTGGAAACTAGTGACATTCCACAAACAGCTCTCACTATTATTAAGGAAGCAAAAAATGCGTCCTAACGGTGACTTTGCTGCAAATAATTGATAGTGTCTGAGTGCACTTAGAGAAGTTTTCTAGACAAGGTATGGAGTTCATGCACTAGTTATTTTCCAAGAATCCGCAGATTACAGTAACAGGCCTTGTGAGGAAATCCAGGATGGTAGTTTTGCTGTTCTCCATCAACTTCTGTCACTGATGTTTTCGAGCCATCAGTGGGGGGGCTTGTTTCTGCACCACCTTTAGTACAGATACCGTGTGAGTGTGTGTGTGTGTGTGTGTTTAGCTTTGCTCAACTCTTTATCACATGCCCGGGTAATTCTAGCCTAACTGCTTGAGCCAGTTGGGGGATTGTGGGTGGCCTTGTTGAATGGTCAGATTTGAATTCTGTAGAAACAGAATCTGTTTTTTTTATAATGTAATCAACCCGAGTGTGATCAGGTGGCATGTCAATTAAGTCTCTTTTAGGCGTGTTATCTGATTTAAACAACGTGAAACATGCCCTCTCTTGCTCTGGAAGAGTTGAGCCTGTGAGAGTCACTGGCCTCGTTCATTAAGTCTTCTTTGTGGAGTCTGTTTAGAGGTCAACATAAACTATAGCTCACAATTTAGAAACATTTCACTTTAGTTTCATGGCAACGCAGGAAAAATCACGCTAACTGTTGTAAAGAGAGGGGGAGGGATTCATACGAGAGTCATTACAGGCTGTTTAGGCGGTCCTGTAAAATGGCACAGATTCGGATGGATGACATCCAGTGGTCGAGCCGACACACTGCAAACAAGGATGCTTTTTCTGTGCTCATGTTAAAACAAACAATCTAAGCATTTGTATTAAATGTCTTCCTTGTTTACTTCAAATGAAGCTTTTCTCGCGCCCTTTGTAGTAATCGAGCACCTCCTATGCCTCAGGCTTCTCTCATTGTTTTAATTTGGTGAACTCTGTGGTTAAGAACCTGACTGGATTTTTATTATACATCCCTCAAAAGGTTTTCGACGAAATATTATGTAATAGTTTTTAAAGTTCCACCCAATAAGGCCCCACTGAAATAACTTTGATATGACATTGAGATCCTCAGGCGAGCTATGCAGCCAGTTTTCAAACTTAGCCGTCATAAATGTACGACTTGTACGATTTGCTGTTTTGGCATAACATACAAACAGAAATTAGGAATGTCAATACACTCATAACTGTGGCTGACTGCTTTCGGCAAGCCCCGACATGTTCGCAGTCACTCCCCCTCAAGACGGATTGACTGGGAGAAAAAGGAAAAGGTGAAGAAAGACAGACAGAACGAGGGAAAGAAAGAGCCGGGCTTTCCCACATCAAATAAAGCATGCTTATCTTCTGTAGGCTCTTTGTGATTATGAAGCAGATAGGTTGGATTATTGGGAATGGAATTTCCAAAACGTCTCTTTTCAAAAGAGATTAAGCGAGCTCTTTGGTCTGAGAACGTTTTATTTTAGGGCATTGAGTCGTAGGAGTAGCTGTTCCTTCGCTGATTGCAACCTTTATTCAATAAAGACTTGGAAACAAGAGAATGTTGTCACTCTACAGCCACACAAACAGCCTTGCGCTCGCAGCCAGCCTTTCATTTTAACACCTGGTTCTACCGTATAATCTCTCACTCAGGCCAGACGAGAAAATGCTGAGTGGAAAATCCTATTTAGAGTCAAAGCAAAAATGTCAGGTTTCAGCCTGAAGTATTCAACAGTATTCTTTTGTCGTCGACACGATCCTAACACACTCTCTCTTCTGCCATTCCAGAGGCTTTTGAGGCACTGTCCAGCCTGAAAGGAAAAACAACGCAGCAGTTTTTCTTCAACCTTACCTCTGTTCCCGCCGAGGAGCTGATCACGGCTGCGGAGCTGCGCATTTTCAGGGACCAGGTTCTCGGTGAGGCCGGGGCGAGCGGCTTCCACCGAATTAACATTTACGAGGTGTTCAGGCCAGCACTGGCCCCTTCCAAAGAGCCTCTTACTAGACTTCTAGACACCCGTCTGGTGCAAGACTCTCACACACGCTGGGAGAGCTTTGACGTGGGCTCGGCCGTGGCTCGCTGGGCTCGTGAATCCCAGCACAACCATGGCCTCCTTGTGGAGGTGCTCCATCCCGAGGAGTCGGAGGGATCCGCGGAGGGCGAGAGGAACTGGAGGAGGCACGTGAGGGTCAGTCGCTCCCTTCATGCAGATGAAGACTCATGGGTGCAGGCCCGCCCCCTGCTGGTGACCTACAGCCACGATGGTCAGGGCTCGGCTGTCCTGCATTCGAACCGAGAGAAGCGGCAGGCCCGGCAAAGGCCGAAGCAGCGCAGGAAGCAGCAGCGCACAAACTGCAGGCGGCACGCTCTCTACGTGGACTTCAGCGATGTGGGCTGGAACGAGTGGATCGTGGCACCGCCGGGCTACCATGCTTTCTACTGCCACGGAGAGTGTCCCTTCCCGCTGTCAGACCACCTGAACTCCACCAATCATGCTATCGTCCAGACGCTGGTAAACTCTGTCAATTCCAATATACCCAGAGCATGCTGCGTCCCGACGGAGCTCAGTCCCATATCGCTGCTGTACCTGGATGAGTACGAGAAAGTAATTCTCAAAAACTACCAGGACATGGTGGTGGAGGGCTGCGGGTGCCGGTGAGAACTCCCCAATGAAGACTTTTATTTATACAAAAAGAGCGTTCAAAGAGCTATTTTGGAGGAAGAAAAGAAATATATATGAATATATTTATGTTGACTGAAAAAGAAAATGGGAAAATAAATATTTTAATGAGAGTGCTTGCTTTTTCCAGTGGCTTTGAAGATGTTATTTTCCTGTCCCATGAACATTTCAAAATGAGTGCAATTGCACATGAAGTATAATGCTCAGATTTTTATGATGTATTTATTGCATAACCACTTTATTTGTAAATGATGTGTATTTATCATGAAAAAATATATGATCTTCATTCAGTGTGCATCTGGGAATACATTCTTTGAAACCGAAAAATAAACCATGGATGATGAAGTTCTCTTTAAAAGTCATGACATAACAAATGTAATGTTGCACAGACCCAGTGGGTACTTATGCAATCCTGGATTTTGTGCAAAACGGTAATGGTCCGATTGAGTAAAGACCTGTTCAAACCAGAGACTAATATTAAGTTAATAATAATAATTAATAATAATATTAGTAATTAGTAATAATAATCATTTTAGGTTTGTTTAGAATAAGGAAGTCAATAGCAAAGCTATAATGGTAATGACACTGGAATATAATTGGAATCACTTTCAGAATGATTATTTTTCAGTTGATAGACAATAAAACAGAACTATGTTGTGCATTGATGTGGAAGGTGATGTAATTATCGTTATAGTAATTTTTCTTAATGTGAACAGGCCTTAAGAATCAAGCGGTAGAGACATGCCAGAAACCAATAATCAATATAAATTGTGCTTCACAAGTTTAAAGGCAATATCATTTTGTAATGACTTTCAATTGATGAGGGACGACACAATCTATGAACCAATTTTTTTATATAATATAGAAGACAGAATGGGTACACTTTATTTTGAAAGTGCAATGTAGACATTGTACTAACTGTAAATAAACTATGTCAGTTACCGACCATTACTGTATCAGTCTACTTATACTATAAGAGTTAGTTGATATGTATTTGCGAAGTCAATAAAAATAAAGGGTAGCCAAAAATGAATTAAAAACAGCAAATTAATCTACTTAAGCTACTTAAACCAAAATTAGCTATCAGTCAGGTAGCTGTAAAGATGTGTTGACCTGATAATCATGAAACCTGGACAGAGTTTAATCTGTGTGTAAAACATTCAAAATATGTATTCTGTCTTTTTCTCTTAAGTTGTTTAAGGTGTTTCTAAATTAAGTGTATCATCTCAAAAGAAACGTACAAGTTGTTTTAGAAGTAGTGTTTTAGAGTTTTAGGTGCTGTCAACTGTAGTGAAGTGAATCCAAAAATGTATTGACAGTTATTATTTTAGGATTATTTTATTATAGGAAGTTACTGCACTGGTGCACATGATTCAAAACTCATCTTAACCCAAATACTTATGCAGAAACATTGAAATGTGTTTTCTAAATAATAAATCACAATGATCCTGGAGCCCACTCGGGGTTGAGCAGCTTTGATTTTAGCATAATTATGTGTGTTAGGCTATTTCTTTCCAATCTGAAGTTTACCCAAAAGTTTTCTATTTCTTGCTACGTTAGTTTGTCATTGTATAGACCAAACCGCAGCGCTGGTATGGAAAAAACTCAACAGCCTTTGTGGTTTCTATTCACCAGATATTCACTCAGCCCCAGAAGGAACTGTTTTCTTTGAAAAACCCCAGAATGAATGCTTTTAATGAAAATTACATTTCATGCAACGGTAAAAGCTGACTTCCTCCATCCCAAGTGCTCATAGAGCAGGGAAACATTCTCAGGGAGTGTTAGATTTAATGGTTTGTATTTAAAGAGTCCATAAAGCTTTAATTGAGTTGTATGGCAATACAACTCCACTGCCATGTTTCACATTTTAACATGCATTTCCCCTCGTCCGTCCTGTTCTGTCAGCCTACATGGGCTGACCTTTTGACTTCTTACTACCCAAGAGATCAGAGGAATACTAGAGCGGGGTCAGGGTCACTCAAGAGAGCCATAAAACATTTCATTCCTCGCATTTGCCAAACAACTACATCAGTGGCGTATGGATTCACATGGACGTACCTTAGCTGGACCAATCCTGCTATTAAGTAAAAAAAAAATCTGTATTATTCATCTAGTGGAGGAGATCAAATATAAAATTCATATAGATATTAATATATTTGTGATCCTGGACCACAGAAGCTTAAGTCAGACTAGTAGAATTTTAGAAATAGCAAACATATATTGTATGGGTCAAAATTATTGATTTTTCTTTTATGCGAAAAAGCATAAGGATATTGAGTAAATATAATGTCTCATGAAGATACTTTATAAATTTCCTACTGTAAATTTATCAAAACGTCATTTTTGATTGGTAATATGCATAGCTAAGTACTTCGTTTTGACAACTTTAAAGGCATTTTTCTTGAATTAAATTTTGTGCACCCTCAAATTCGAGATTCTCAAGTAGTTGTATCTCTGCCAAATCTGTCCTATTCTAACAATACACAGATCAATGCTTATTCAGCTTTCAGATGAATTCTGAGATTTTTATGAATCTCAATCTAAAAATAATGTGCCCTTGTTTTGTCTATATATAGTACAATTCAAATATAACATTTTTGCTTTTACAGATTAAATGTCAGAAGCAAGTTATACATTTTTTTTGTTCTTTTTTTCATTTAACTATATATAAATTTGTGCAATTTTATTAATTTATTTTTATGTAAATTAATGGAATTCAGATTATTTTTAATAAATGTTTTTACATTTTAGTAATTATTGCATGCATGCACTCATTTTCATTTTTTGATATCACACATGCAAGTATATATATATATATACTGTGTCCTCCACTAGTATAGGCACCCTTGGTAAATCTGAGCAAAGGTGGCTGTGAAAATAAAACTGCATTGTTCATCCTTTTGATCTTTTTTATTTAAAAATTTTACAAAATTCTTACCGATCATCGAATTAAAACAATTGAAATGGGGAGAAAATCTCATTGCGAAATAAATGTTTTTCTCCAATACTTGTTGGCCACAATTATTGGCACCCCTAGAATGTTTTATGAGTAAAATATCTCTGAAGTATATTCCTATTTATATTTCACAGTTGTTAGCACTCCAGGGTGATTATGAACATGAAAATATCCAGCCCTGGCTTCCTGTTTAACAGAAATATATATAGGAGGGAAAATACCCCTTCATTACCAAATGAGAAAAAACAAATAATATATTTCTAATATGCTGCAAAAGATAATTGACAATTCACTAATCACAAATTAGTGAAGTGGCTTAAAGAAAAGAGCTAGAGCAGTGAAAATTACCATTTCCACCATCAGGAAAATAATTAAGAATTTCCAATCAACATGCAATGTTAGGACGCTGTCTGGAAGAGGACAGGTGTCTCTATCATCCTAATACATGGCAGGGAGTAGAGTTTGAGTGAAAATAGTTGAGTTTCTGAGTCAGAAAACCTTAAAAAATAGTCAAACAGCCCCTATATCAGCACATGTTGGGGCTTAAGAAAAAATCTCCTCATCCAAAAACAAACTCCAGCATGTTCAGTCATAGTATTTGATGTATATTGCTGTATTTTTGATGTTGTGGGCCTATATTTCAGCTGGAGGTCCTGGACATCTTGTTTAGACACATGATATCATGGATTCTGTCAAATGCCAACCGATAAAAATCAATAATTCACTGACTTATAATGGGCCATGGTTGGGTCTTCCATTGGGGCAATAATCTAAAAAAAACCCCATCAAAATAAACACAAGAATTAGTCACTCAGCACATTAAGCTTTTGCCATGGCTGTCCTAGTCCTCTGACCTGAACCCTGAGTGAGGTGAACTAAAGAGAAGAACCATCTTAGAGCTGGTAATCTGAAGGGTCTGGAGTGATTCTGCATGAAGGTGTGGTCTCTTTTCTCTTATCAGGTGTTCTCCAAACTTTTCAGGCATTACAGGAGAAAACTCAGAGCTGTTATCTTGGGAAAAGGACGTAGCAATAATTGGGTGCCAATAGTTGTGGCTAAAATGTGTTGGAGAAAAACATTTATTTCATCGTTTTTCTCCCCACTTTCAATTGTTTTACTTCAATGATAGGTAAGAATTTTGTGAATTTTTCCATTTTCCTTTTCACATTTTAATATGAACATTTAATTTCCACAAATTTATATATAATTTATATGTTTTTATAAACATCTGAATTTGAAAAATTAGAAATTTTGAATTTGAAATTGCATAGTTCAAGTTACTCTACAGCAGAAATGACCTTGGTCATTGGATGGTTGCCATTCACGAAAACGTTGTTTTACAGAAACAACACTGCAACTAGTTATTAACTACTCACTGATGTCTAAAACAAAAATTAGCTTTGAAAAAAAAAATTGCAATATAAACTCATACTGTTTTAGTTGAACTTTACAATGACATGTTGAGTAAAGATGCACCTTAGTGAATAGAACAGTCAGTTCGGCCAATTTTCTTTTTAAAGCATCAAAAAAGTCTGGAAATACAACCATATGGCTTTGCGAGCATCAGTCTGGGCATTGGTTGGGAGGGATTCAGTTTGGCAAGGAACAGTAATTTGATTTGTCTCACTGAGTGCAAACCACACCGAAAGTATCTGCAGTTCCTCTGACCAGATTCATGCAGCATCAGAATCCGATTTCCAGATTTCTGGCGGTCGGCGTTTGGAAACTATGCAGCGTGTACCTTTGATGAGGGGAACCCGGGCGAGCTGGAATATGACTGCTGGCTGCATGCCAGAGGGACGCTGAAGTTCGGACAGGGTCTGCGGCGGATCGGAAGGCCTTTGTTATCCCACAGCGGCACGCTAATTTGAGAGGAGGTTCACTACGCCTTTCTGTGAAGCGTCCGTACGATGACGTCCAGCACACTTGGAAACGGAGCGGCTGTGGAGCAGCTCAAAACACATCAAAAAGCCACGCATCCACATGTTGCTGAAAGAGGAAAGAAACACACAGAAATGACTTTTCCAGAGTGACCGACAAACCCAGAAATGATGGGTCTAATTCTTACGTCCCTTTAAAGAACACATTATTCTATTACATTATTAGATTTTATTGTGTGTGTGAGCGGGGAGGGGGTTGGTTTTTTGGAAAACGGGATGGAATAGAGGCCCTATGTGTGTGTATATGAAGGCCAGGCCAGCTAAATGTTAGGAAATGACTCAGTTGTATTTATGAAGTCTTCTGTTTGTTTGTGCTTTTTCCACTTCGGCTCCTGGAAAAGCAGATTATTTGCACATCAACCAGTTAACCCGGCACAAAATTTTTGAGATGGATTCATTGCTACAGAGCCAAGGCTTTTCTTGCTTTAGTTAAGCTGACCAGAAGTGTCACTGGAAAATCTTGTTGCCACCTGTATTTTCCCTCTGAAACCCTTGAAAATCTTTTTTTTTTTTTTTATAGTTAGTGGTGTTTGCTAAGGCCAGCGTCACTTCTGTTGCTCATACTAAGGGTTAGAAATGAATAAACCCTAACTCTGAGTATTAAAGACATTTATAATTCCTCAAACTGTGTGGTTTGTTCACAAACTTTCTGCGCAATTGGATGTGATAAAATAAAATAAAACTGGAACATGATAAAAGAAAGAACAGACTTATATTGAAACAATCTGGCACTCGCAACATTAGGTGCCAACCCACACTTCAAAAGTGTGAAAAGAACTCAGTCTGAACACAAGTCATATTTTAAAAATATAACAGACTTAACCTGAGGAAATTAAAAGGATTTTTTCACCCAAAAATGAAAATTGTCCTGTCTTTCAGTCACCTTTGAAGGATCCTAGGTGTATGCAACTTTCTTCTTTTTGAAGTCCAGACCCCTCCAAGCTTTTGAATGGGTTTAAATGGGTTATAGCCTTTACACTTCTGAAGACAAAGTCCTCCTGTAGCGAATCCATGATACTATAAATATCTAGATTTCAAACTTAATAAACATTTTCGTGTGTTAAAACTGGAATCAATCCCGGCGGATAAAGAAATATGTCAATATTAAAGGAAAGCGTGAACACTATAGAGTGCTAGATTTCTAAAAACAGATATGATCATTGCTTTTAAATTAATTTTCCAAAATACAATCACAACAATAAAAAAAACCCCAAAAAACCCCTGGACAAATCTATTAAAAATGGCTGGAATAGTGCTGCATCCAACTAAAATATTAGAATCAAAATGAAGAAAGTTTATGATTAAACCAAGAAAAAACTAAATAAACGAAAATAAATAAGTAAAATGGTCTATCTGTTTGTTGTTTATTCATGTAATCGTAAATTCACTTTATTTAGCATTTTAAGTAAATCTGGATTTAAGGATGTTTATATATTAGTAAACAAAAACACTGAGCTAGATATTTGTATTTGGACTGTATGCGATATTTAATGACTTTATGAATTTAAGAGTGTCTGCTCGGAATTAAGGCTTCAAATTGTGGAATACCAAATTAAGACTTTTTAACCGACATAAGTAACATAAATTAAACCCAAAGAAATGAAAGTGACAAAATATTTGTGTTGCATAAACTCATTTGAATTAGTTAAAAGGAATGAGCAACAAAAATCTCTTTGTTCTTTATGAGTGGGTTTTCTATCTGGCGGGACGATCAAACGCACAAACATGTGTTTGTCTTTAGAATGCATAAATAAATTGCTACTAAAATTGTTTTTATATGTCCCAAAGCCATGCACCATTTGTTGTGCACACTAATGACCATGGCATCCACTCAGAATAGAGTCAAGTCATTTTGCATCGCACCAGCACACAAACCCACAAGCAAACACATGGACACACACACGTATACACCCACAGAACAGGTGCCTCAGACAGAGTGAGTCAGAACCCTCTCGTGGCCTCATGGCAGATCCACTGTTTGCTCTGATTCAGCGCCAGCACACTACGACTCATACCTTGAACTATTTGTTGTTGGGACACAGGCCTCTTTCCCCTCACAGTAAACCACATCGCTCATGTTCCCCGGAGACCCGCTGTAGTAAACTTTGGTCATTTTTCTTGACATTTATTGGCTGATGGTAACCATGGCAGTACAGCCATGGCAGTACAGTGACTTGGTGTATGAAAGCATTTTGATGTTTCTCATAAAAGCTTTGCGTGGAGGATGTTTCAGTTTGGAACACTCTAGTGAGCAAGCATGTAAACAGATGGTCAAAGGAGATATTTGGGGTGTTTGTTTCTGAAGGGCAGCTGTAGCGCAGTGCTAGACGAGGTTGGTGGTCTATCTGTTCTCTATCTTTACAAGAATTTTGGTGATGCATGCACTTAGGTAAGGTCGTGTTTGGATGGCTCAACTAATGGACGAGTTCAAGTGAATCGCACGAAGATATGTGTCCAGGTCACATTTCAACCTCAAATCAAGATGAGTAACATACAAGAAAGATATACATATATATATATATATATATACAGACACACACATGTCTTTTCTGGCATGAAAATAATGTTAATGAGAAAAAAAACTAAATATTTCTAAAGAGTGATTTATTTTTTATATGAAAAGTGTTATGTTTGTAATATACAATACTTTACCATTCAAAACATTTTATTTTCATAAATTAACCCTTTTATTCAGAAATGATGCATTATGCTGAATAAAAGTAACAGTTAATAACAATAATAATGTGTTTCACATTATCATGCTTGTACTTGATTCAATTAAAAAATTTAATTTTTTTGTTATTATGTTTCAATAATAGAATCATTTCACCCTTTTTTTAATGAATGAGCACGATATTATTTTGCATCACAGTACCATAACAGTGCTCATAAAAACAGGCCTCATTTTATGCAAATTTCATCTGATTTTAGGGTGAGCTGGACGTTAGTAGCTCGGAGGCAGAGAGGAATACACAGTGCACCAAACAACAAACACCTTGTATTTGAATCTGAACATAAGAATGTGGCCTGTTCCAGAGAACAGCAGCAGATGATTGAGAACAAGTCAGAAAACGCATTAGTTCACCTGCAAATGCTAAAGCTTGACGGATTATAAGATTACTAGTTTGATGTACACTTGCAATCCCAACTCCATCACAGATGTTAGTATCCCAGCAGCAGATGGCATTGATCTTTCACTTTAAGTTTTCTTCTGGTTCCATACTCAGCTGATTCGGTGGCTTTGCCGTACATATGGAACGGCTGATATACAATATGCTATATTGCTGAAAAAATGTTTTTGAAGATTTTTCGGATACATCTGCTCCAGGTTTTCTCTGCAAATGAGTTACACTCAAGGACTGTATCAATGTCATGTTGATTCTCTCTCAAAAGTAAACGCGTTCAGTGTATACTCAGACTAATCAGGCTAGTTTGTGTTGAAAAAGTCCTGGTAAGGACACACACACCTCGCCGTTGGTGGCCTAACGGCAAAGCCTTGTCTTGAACCTGCTGCTTAGAATGGATTAACATGGGGTTGCAACCAGCTGCAGGGCCTTGGAGGGTGGGCAGGGTTCGCTACCCTGGGTGGTATGGTGCTAATTCCCTCCTCACACATTTCCCATTAGTGTAACAGGCTACATATGAAGCACCAGGCAACACTGGTCAGGAACACAAGGCAGCCCAGGAACACCAGCCCAGCCTGATTCATGGCACCAGTCAGTGTCGATCAGTTTGAGACCAACTCTACCATGCGCTTCGGAGAATGAGTAATGTCATGCCATACCAACCAATTAGCATGACGCTTCTTGTTCGGACGTCATCTGGAAGTGATGAGTAACATGAGCGGTAAATACTATCTTTACTGCCAGTCTTAGAGTAATGGGTGGCTATAAATTTTAATTTGCGTTGATTCAGACTTGCATTTGAGTTCACAATGTAATTGAAAACATTGTGAACTGATACATTTTATACATTATATGTGTGTGTGCGTGTGTGTAATTACATATAAATATTTTCAAAATATATACTATATGAGTGTTTGTATGTATGTATATATATATAGACACACACACACAATACAAGCACATATACTATGTTTTATTTTGGATGCGTAATTGTTTGATAGATAGATTATGAATGTGATAAATATGGATGTGGATCTAAATATTGATGTGGAACAAACAATATGTACAGAGATTTAATGATTGATTGATGACAAATATATATAAACCTGGTTATTGAGTATTTAAATCATGTTACATTTATTAGTACAATTACTATTACTTTTTTTTTATGTATGACTGACAAATATGCATCACATTAGGCCTATTACTGTAGTGTGTTTACAAGTGTTGTGTGCAATTGAACTAAATTTAGGCCTAAATATTTGTTTTGTGAGTGCAATTTCAGAGTTTTAATGCATACCATCTCTTTCCTTAGCTTAAGCTCTTAAAACTTTTGTATGCAATTGCTTCTTACATTACATGTGGCTGCGATGAAGTAGACTTAACTGTATGTGTGTGTGTGTGCAGAAGAGATGGATTGCCTTCTGCCTGCCTCACCTCAGCTCACTTCCTGTGAGTCACTTCCTGTCCCAGGCCCAGAATCCTGCTGTCCTCTGGCTGATGTCATGGCAGTTTTCCACTCCAGCCTATGGAACATAAACATCTGGCCATAAGATCATAAAGCGGAGACGAGTGCCAGCGCCCCGCTTCAGCCCACCCCATCAGTGACTGCATCCTAGCACATTATAGTTAAAAACGGATTTATTACCAAGAGTAAAGTTTGTTTCATGTGCAACATTTCATGCTTGCTTTCACACTTTTTCATTTCGTAAGTCTCTTAAAAATAAAGCTTATATATTGGCACTGCTGACTCCAAAAAGAACTTTAAACATCCAAGGAACCATCTTTACATGGTTTACATCTTTACATCTTCTTTACATTAAGAAAAAGTGGTTCCAAAATTGGTTGGAATATATGCGAAAACTGTATTTTGGAACCTTCATTTTAAAGGTTCCTTCTAGCACTTGGCTCTTCTCAGCATACCTTCCTGATAAAGAAGGCATAATTCATTTCAACGAATGCCGCAAACGTCTCCAAGTCGTCACCTCTATGTTCACAAGGAGGGCAGGAAATGCCGGAGAGCGGTCGTCAGGCAAAAAGGAGAGAAGTATCATGGGGTCAAAGGTCAGAGGTGAAAGCAAAAGGGCAATGGGCATATTTCAGCATTCATTTCCCCCCTAATTCATCCTTTCGGTGCATCGCTTTTTTCGTGACTCCTCTTTCATTCGGTTCCGCCCCATTTGTCCCCGCCGGCCGCCTGTTGACAGCAGCGCAGCACTAATAGTCCACTGTGGGAAAGTTAGTGCGGTGCGTTACGAACACCAGAATCTATTCGACAGAATGGTTGAAAGATCACATATCCGTACAGATGTGTGAGAGAACGGGACGGGAATGTTTGGTTAGGGCCAAGCAGTGGCTCTCTATTTTCTCTCCCTCTCTGGCTGAAAACACATTCTCAAGCTCTTCTTGAGCCATCTTGTGATTGGCTTTCTTTAAATCTACATTTCAAAGGAAGGTTTTTAAAGAAAAAGGGACAATGATTTCTGTAAAAAAAAAAAGTACAGTTAAAACCGTAAAACCGTATGATAAAACCGTATGATAATGCATCATCCAAAACATTCAGAGGGAAAAGTTTGCTAATTTAGTTAAAATGGAGTAGAAACAAGCTCCCCAGAATAAACATATCCCAGCTGTCAATTCATTTATATATATATATATATATATATATATATATATTAGGGCCGGGACTCTATTAAAAAAATGTATCTAATTAATTAGAGGCTTTGTAATTAATTAATCAAAATTAATCGCATTTTAATCCCATAGAAATATTTGACTTTAGAAATAATTTAGTACGAATTTGGCAATATTTCCCAGCAGCAGCTCACACTATCTTCGATCACAGTTAACTGATTTTGTCCAGAAAAATTTGATATTGCGGTACAACGGTATTTACAATACCGTTACATCCTTAATATATATATATATATATATATATATATATATATATATAGAAATAAACACACAGAT
>JAUMHP010000076.1:17972890-17986290 GCA_032361065.1 Enteromius trimaculatus | reverse complement strand
TAAAATAAATATATATATATATATATATATATATATGCTTATTTTTGTTTAAAAACATTCTCATCTCACAGAATTCATGGTGTTACTTGTGAAAATTGTGCTGCATGTGCTAACTGCATTTACTAATCTGTGCAAACAAGTAAATGATAAACAGAAAAAGTGCATGGCCTAATATCTCAATTATATCTCCTAGATGCATTACGTTAAAATGATGGATGTTTAAACATATTGCATGTTCTCAATGATGTTTCAAGCTATGCTCAGATTTAAGTATTTATGATTGAAGTATTATCTATGATCCCATCCAATGCTATCTGCATTCATTTTTCAACTTATTTTATTTCTACACTATTTTCTTTGTTAAATTGACATACTAAGTCATAATTATAGAATATTCAAAATTATATGAAATCAAATGAAGTCAATAAGATAAAGTAAAAAAAAAGTTTTTGTAATGTCTTTCTACTTTTTATGTCATAATGATTTTGTTTTATGTCAATCTAATATAGTCAATATTATGACATCCATAATTATGAGATAAAAAACTTAAAGAATTATGATATATAGGTCATAAATGACATTATGAAATTCCAATCTCATGACATTTTAAGTCATCACTTCTATCATAATTAGGATATTTTTTTCTTCCTTATGTGGCAGAAATAGACCTCCATAGTATGATTTCTATTTTTATATAACATCAGAGACAACTGAGAACTGAGACAAATGAGACACAACTGAGAACTCCATTAAGTTTCCTGAGCAATGAAGATCTCAGCAATAATTTTCTGCTGGGCAGCCCTAACTCCTCAGTTTAGCCACTCATTGGAAATGAACATTATAAGGACGGAGTCTTCCAATAAAATGCTGGCATGCATGTATTTTTAAGTCTGACGTAAGTCAAAGAGTCGAAGAGGCATGGAAGACTTTTAATACAAGCCTCTCAGTCTGTCATTATGAAACTGGAAACCACCTATCAGAGGCAGAATGCCTGATGTGGGGAACTCTTGTCCTGTCTGCTCATTTCCTTTTGCCACTCATTTTCAAAACTACACACAGCTATAGCAATGGGTGGCCATGACGACGTCATCACACTATCATAAATTGGTGTAAAAAGCATTAATGTAAATAACAAACTGATGCATTTTTTTGCAGACTGGCACAGTGTTTTCTTCATAATGGTATTATACTGTTTATAATGAATTGTGAAGCTTATCTAAATTACGAAAAACTCCACAAGCTGACAGACACAGATAAATATGGGATTTGTGGCACATATTATAATAATAATTTTTTCATCACGTTAACAATACAGTAGTGTAAGGTACTACTTTTAATGCCCACTAAGTGGCAGTCTGAATCAATGACTCTAATCACTATACATTTACATGTATGCATAGAGAGACACTTATATTCAAAGATACTTATATTGCATTCAAGCTATGCATCAGTGCATGCATTCCTTGGGAATCAAACCCATTACATTAACGCTGCTAGTGACATGCTTTACTGTTTGTGCAACAGAAATACTCTAAAGTTAAAACGTTTTTGCACTTTATAAACAATAGAATATGCACAATGAGTTTGCAGATTAGTGCATAAAAAAGTGCAGTTTTGTAAATCATAAGGGTAACATTCATTAAGCAATTTCAGTCCAACTTTATATTATGTGGCACTAATACCTGTGTACTTACATAGTAACTAGATATGTTTGTAGTATGTAACACAGTGTAAGTACACATTACCACATATCTACAGCTGTAATATTTCTGTAACTACTGTAGGAACCTGTAACAGGAATTATATGACTACATTTTGTAACAACATGTATAAGAGTAATTGCAACAGTTTGATCCAGGGGCTAGAGATGGGTAGGTGTAGAGGGTGGATGGTAACTCCTCATGGTAACTTATAAAGTGTAACATTCTGGACACCAACTACAAATTATATGTAAAAATCAGCTTACTGGCTGCTGCTGTGTAACATTCGAGTAATTACATGAAAAAAACGGGAACTGTTTACTATGCATAAAGTCTAACACTTTTACAAAAGAGTGTTGTTACCTGTTACATGTTTATACTTACACATACCATTCAGCAACACATTCAGTGGGTTATTATATATGTGTAGCTACACAAACATTAGCTGTAGATACTATGTACTATGTATGTGTGGGGAAACATGCTTAATGTCATGGGCTGTTGCTGTGGTTAAGCGAGTCGCAAGCTTTTCCAGCTGCACGGAAACACGGGAGGCAGGAATACTCTTGAATGATGAACATTTAATAATAAACAAGGATAAAATGAATAAAGCAAGACAAACACGGTCGAGTGATCCCAACAACTGGGGCAGATCCGTGAGAGAGTTAGGGTTCAGGGCAGAATGAAAGCTCCATGACCTCCATGGCTGGTTCTGGGCAGGTTAAATGTTCAATGGCCTCCGAACGTTGTACAGCCACCAGCGAAGCCTCTGGAGACTCTGAGCCGCAGACAGGTTCGGGCCATAGGAAATCACAGTTTCAATCAGGCATTTCAAGCTGTGAAACCGCAACCGACACTATTGAACACGGCTCCTTGGGCCGTGATACGTGGAAACCGCGAGGACTTTGAACGGCTCTCATGGCTGTGAAACCAGAACCGAAAATATTGAACACTGCTCCTCGGACCGTGATACGGGGCTGAGAACCGTCATTTGCGGACTGGGAACCGCAAGGACTTTGAACGGCTCTCCTGGCCATGAAACCAGAACCAACAATATGGAACACGGCTCCTTGGACCGTGATACGGGGCTGAGACCCGTCATTTGCAGATTGGGAACAGCGAGGACTTTGAACGGCTCAACTGGCCGTAAAACCGAAAACATCTTGTACGGCTTCTCGGACCGTGATTCGGGGCTAGGACCCGTAATTTGCGGGCTGGGAACCACAAGTATTTTAGATGGCACTCCTAGTCGTATAACCGGAACCGGCTTAGGTTTAAGCGGAACAGGATCCGCAGGACAGGTAGATCAGCCCATAAATCTGGCGGTGGATCCAGTCTTCATCAATGGTGAGCCCGAGGGAGCGGAAACTGTCTCTGTGGAACCAGCCTTGGCGATCCTCCACAAAGCGGATGTCCGTGAAATTTTGCCGCCGATATATCCCCACACTGTGCCGTTTTTACCCGCTGGATAGCGAGACAGGACCCGGACAGTTGGGGATATTCGTACGCAGCTGGACTCGGCGCATGGGGCTGCAAATACGAACCGTAGTCCGCGAAGATGTACGCGTTCGAAGTAGCGAACGCCATCCTCTCTGTGGTGAGTCAATCTGTCACGGGCTGTCGCAAGCTTTTCCAGTGGCACAAAAACCTTTCCCAGTGGCACAAAAACACGGGATAATAAACAAGGATAAACTGAACAAAGCAAGCAGAACATGATCCACAAACGCACATGCAACTTCATCGACTAACAGAGATGGACATGGGGCATAGTATTTATGCAATTAATAATGAACACTAAACACATGACACCTGGAACACACAGCTGGCAGAGGATCAACACTAATGGCAAGGGGCGGAGTTACAAATGAGGGAAAACACATGGCAGAAACAAAAACAAAGAATCATATGGAGCATGATGACAACAATGACACAGGTAAGACATGACAACGTGGCACTTAATTCCAGATTAAATAACGGATTTCTCCAGTGAAAATGTGAAAAACAAAAGGATAGTTCACCCAAAAATTACGTTCTTTCAGACGAATTCAATCAGAGTTAAAATAAAAATTGGGTGGGTTTAAAAAGGTGATAGCTATCACGCTTAAGATTAAAAAACATGCGCATATTCGTAATAAAACGTCCCTCACACGGCTCCTGGGGTGAATAAAGTCCTCCTGTAGAGTATCCATGTATTTTTGTATTATAAATATCCATATTTCAAACTTCAAAAAAGAGAAAGCACTTTTCTCTTATGTTTGCAGTCTGGATAATTTTTATTTAAACTACAATTTGATTCATCTGAAAGAAGAAAGTTACATACACGTTGGATGCTTCAAAAGTAAGTAAAAGACAGGATAATTTTAGTTTTTGGGTGAACAATCCCTTTAAATTATTTTTCTGTGCCCTTATTGTATCCTGCTGTCTTTGAGTGAAAAAAATAGTGTAGTATTTACTTTGAAACAATTATCATTCAGAAAATGCTGGTCAATTTTGTAAATAATTACAAAGAAATGTCAAGTAACACATTGAATTAAATGTGAAACATACTCCTATAATCTTTTTATTTACAACAAAAAACATATTTCCAGTGTATTGTCATTTTTTTCCAGAGGAATCTAAAGAGAAAACATCTGAGACAGTTGAAACTGATCATAGATGATAACTTTACTACATCTCCTGAGCTATTAAAGATCAACCTCTGAGCAATAAAAGACTGAACAGCTGAGATCTTTTGTAAGACTCAGAGTTGTCCTTCAAAAGCAGCCCAGATCGCTCTCTTCCCACAGTCCAGTAACCTCTCCCAGCCCAGTCCTCGTGTGACTTTGTGGATGAACACCTGCACAACACAGTAAGATTGTTGGGCAATTAGAAGCCTCTGACCTTTTCAAAGGGAGGAGAACCAGGCCCTGGTTTGGCCCTGTTAGGAGTGGTATCACCCTACTCAATAGGCCTGTTTCTGGCCTTGCTTGCTTACTGTTCCATGAAATGTGCCTGTGGAACAGTGCAAACTTCACTGAAACAGACTGGACACTGTTAGACAACAGTGCTGCCTTTGTGTGGAATTGTCAAAGCTGGCCCTTTCCTGATGGTCCTCCCTTTCTTCTGTGCCTCAGCTGTGAGCAAACAAAGCAAGCCCCAAGGCTATGTGCTTTTACGCAGCCGGCCATGTTGGAATGCCTGTCAATTACTAGAAGTGTTGGCATTTTTGTCTCAATGTGGTTTTATTTCGCTTTGGGCAGGGAGAATGTAAGCCATGCATTGCTACGGATTCCAGCGAGGTCATTATTTTATGGCTGAATAGAGTGCTGTAGGAATAACGTATTTTTGTAGGCCAAAAAATTAGTTTGCATTTTAGCAGTTTTGGTGCAATTATCCCAAAGTCAATAGTCTGTGGTAACCATAAGCCTGAGATATTTTCATGTTTTAGTGTACAACTTGTACACAGTGTACTACATCAGCAACACACATTTTGTATCATTCATTCCCTGGGAATTTAACCTATGCTATTCTGTCAGAACAACTGGATACAAGAGTTTGCACTTTTTGCATTTCTTAACAAATAATTTAAAGCCAATGAGTTTATACATTTAATGACCTAAAACACTTGTAATACACACTTGAGTATTTTTTTAGTTTTTAATGATCTTGAAAAAAGCAGTTGCTAACAAGTGGCTAAATGGTACTGTAGAGGTTGTCTGGGTTTCCTGTGCATGTAAGAATGTTGGCTGTTTTTGTTACGTTCTGTCTCATATAGTTTCGTTGTTCATTGTATTTTTGCTTGTATTGCATTCTCTTGTCTTCATGTTTTGATTTTGGTTTGATTCCCACGTGTATGCCCATGTTTAGAGGTTCCTGTGTGTCAATGTGATTATTAGCTGATTCGTCTCCATCCCCAGCTGTCCTCCATTTTGTCATTAGTTCCATGTGCTTTTATACCCTGTCTGTTTCAGTTTAGTTTGTCCGTGATTAATGTTGTAACCTTGTATAAGCTGTCTGACATTGGATGTTCATTCTGTTTATTATTAAAAAAAAACATTATTGGAAATCTCTGTGTCTCCTACAATCTCCTTACCCTGCACATCTATAACAGAATCACGGACCTTACAGCATGATGGAGTGGGCCGACAAACTTTTATGTGAGCTCCAGCAGGGAGATCGGCCATTGGAGCAGTATATGGATGATCTCCTGAGCATTTTCCATCTGGTGAGTTGGAGTGATTCCCTTATTCATTTCTACTTTTGGATGGGACTCAACAATGATTTATTTTGTTTAACTTTCCCTGACGATTTTCATAAATCTGTAGATGAGTTTCTAAATTTAGTCCTAGAGTTAAATAATTTAGAGTTTTATGTTGAAATAGTGAGTTCTCGTTCGAGTCATTCACTACGAGAATGTCCAGTACCGGCTCCCTGTGATCTGATCCTTTTCCCTGTGGATTCTGCACCCAGAAGTGCCACCCCCTGACACAGATCACAATGTGTGGCCAGAGGAGAAGCTCCAAGACTCTGCGAAATTCTGGTGTGCTGATGGTGATGTGGTTCGTACCACATACTGGAGCTATGGCAGGGAGAGCCGTTCCCAAATCCAGTCTGAGTTTCGGGCAGGAGAACTGTCCTGGTGTTTCGGCTGCAAGAGCGCCTCCCTGAGTTTGCACTGCAAGAGCACCCCCTTGATCTTGTGCTTTCAGAGCGCCCCCTTGAACTCGCACTTTCAGAGCACCTCCTTGAACCTGTGCCTTAAGAGTGCCCCCCTGAGCTTGTGCCTCCAGAGCTCCCTCCAAAGCACGCACTGCAGGAGTCTTCCCCTCCTAAGTTCCCACCAGATGCCACCAACACTGAGCACCCACACTTTTCATTTTCCGTCATTTCCGTTATATAGCACACTAAGAAGAGTCAAGTTTTAAATAGGAAAACTATACAAACGGTTTGGTAATTTTTGAACGCAATGCTAGTGGTCTAATCAGATTAAATGATCTATGCTAAACTATGCTAAAAGTGCTAACGTCAAACCCAGGGACTGGGAGTACAGTTCCACATATGGGATTAAGAACGTTTGGTGACGTCGCATAACCGACAAATTCAAACTGAGCTTTCGCTGACAAAAACACTTATTTACTTACATTTGTGAATTAGAATATCAGATTGTTCATGACATGGTAAGCAAGTTTGTGAATATTTGAAATAAAAAAGAAAAAACTAAAAAGTGATCATTCTGTCATACAGCGTTATTGTGCTCGCGGTGTGTCACGTGAGAAGAAAGACACGTTGCAATGGAAACAGTAATGGCAAATGTTCTAAATTAATAACGATCGCCTAAAAAAGGCGGGGACCGCTGAAATATTTTAAACTCACCACTGAAAGGGTTAAACAACATGCAGACCAGAAAAACTCATCCTCTCGTTAGTCACTTTGACAGCCTTGCTGTGTTCAAAATCACACTTTTCATCCTATTTTAACTCAAACGTTAATGGAAAATGTGTTTTAAATAAAGGCTGAAAAAGAGTTGTCAGAAGCTTAATATTTAAGTCATGAAACCATGGCTTTTCATACCTGACAACCGTATTTAGGCCTCATAGGTGCAGACTATAACGATGAACAAAATGTTTCAAAATCATAAGCCTTCGAGCTTATTTTTCCGCGATAACCCAAAAGCTAATGAACAAAAATCCCACTGGGTTTATGTTGAGGGAACTAGGGTGAAGCAAACTTTCAGGCTGGCCTATAAAAATACATCAACACTGCAGCACTCTTAAGTTCATGGCAAAATATATCACAGAAACAGGGTACCACACACGTAAATTTGCAGATCCGGTGTGCGATATGTTACAGCAACTCTGCAGAAATGTTATCTGTTATGTTCATTGCAGGAAACATTTCAAGACCCAAAGGAGATGCCAAAGCGACCAGCGCAAGACTTTATTCCTCGCTCTACTCCCAATTTGCTCCTAGGTTTGAGAGCTGGTCTACTGTAACTTAATTGCTTTTCCTTTCTAACAGCTTTTATGTTTTGTTACCTGTATCAGACCATCACAAAAGCATAACTACATGATGGTTCAGTCTGGAGTTCTTACTGTAACCGTAAACGGGCCACTGACAAAAAAGAAAATGAGCAAAATGTAGATGAAATATATAGATGTCTGGAGAAAAGAACCCCAATGAACTACCCAAGGCACTCCAGACCCAACAGCTTACTCCCAAGGCAAAGATAGATTTGGGGAAGCATTTATTTAGGCAGATTGGTTTTGCGACTGAGGGATTTTTTCCTGTCCAAATGAAAAGCAGTGGCACTCGGTTTGAAGCCTCCATTCACTTTGCATAATGGTTCCCAAGGTTGCTCTTTTTTATTTCTTGGCTTTCCATGCCAGTATAATTCAATTTCTAAATCCAAGCCAAATATTTGCAGTGTGGCCTACATTTCCACACTGAGCTGCATGCAGGTTGGCAGCATGGGCACTTATGCATTCCTCTGACACAGTTATGGACTGAAGAGATGACTGACAGCTGAGCTTTGCCATACACCTTGCCATGCTACCTTGCAAAGCTTCTTGTAAGACTTTGCTCTTGTCTTTCATGAATGACTTCATTCTTCTACATTTTACACAAAAATGCTTTTAATGAGATAGTCCATCCAAAAATGTACATTTATTTATGAACCAATGCTTTGAACAAAATAAGCTGTGGAAATGAATTAGTAATACTTTCATAATAAGTCACTTAAAAAAAAAATTGTTAAGTGAATGACTCAGCGAATCATAAAGTAATATATGAATCAGTGTTGTTCAATGACTCACTCATAACAACTGACACCTCTTACCACTTATATGAAACCTGGAGAAAGAATATCAAAACAAGTTTTATATATATTTAAGTTTGATTTAAGTGTAAATGACTTGGTCATAAAGTAATGAAAGAATCCTTGCTGTTGAAAGAATCATCTGAAATGCATTATAATGTATTTTAATCAGTTTAAATGTCTGTTTAAATTCAGTCTGTGATCCTTTGCACTGCTCGTCTGTCTCTGTAATGTCTCAGGACTCTTATTATGAACTGTCTATCTACGTTGTTCATTGCTGTTCTCACTTCTCTGTTTCTCCGCTCTGTGTTCAGGACTCATATTTTGAAGTGTCTCCATTTATGTATCCACCCCCTTGTATATCTCCATAACAGTTCATCATTTATCCTCCCACTGAACTCATTTGTACTAGTATTTAAGTTCCGGGTTTTGTTTGTCACCTCGCTGATTATTGTGTTAGGATTCCCTGCCTTTGTAAGCTTTCTTTGTGTTTCTCTGTCTCTGTGTTCAATCGTGCATTTGGATTATCGTTACGGACCCCGCCTGTCTCGGATTACTCTCTCGCCTCGCCCCCTTGGACACTTGTTGTTGTTGCATCGACCTCTCACTACGGACACCGACCACTCTCTCGCCTATCCTCCGCCATTGTTGTTTGCTGATGTATGACCTGCCTGTTTCAACCCTGAGCTCGGATTATATCAAAGCTTTGCATATGGATCCGAATGTGTCCTGTTTCACTTATCCAAATCATGACAGAATAATCAGCCTCCCAAGATCAAGCAGATTTAACGATCAGCTACCGGTAAGAGGGGATCTGAGTCCATTTTGTGTGCGTGGGCTATGCACTGCACTGCCTTGGCCCAATCCACCTGAACCCGCTCCGGATTTGGACTTATCATGGCCGAATCCACCTGAACCCATTCTCCCACCTCAGTGCTGTCCCGACACAGCTTCAGAGCACACTCCAGTGGCTGCACAGGCCCCAGAGATGTCGACCTAGGTCGTGGATTCTCTGAGGTCTCCGCTGGTGGCTGCACAGCCTCTGAGTTGGTCGGTTGGAGCATTGCAGGAACCCAAGCCTGAGCCAGAACTCATCACAGGGACCTGTGACTTTGTGCCTGGCCCCGAACTGGCCAGGGAGGCCATTCTGGATCTTCTGCTCAGCTCTGAGACAGTTACAAGGACTACTGAACTCTTGCCCTGCCCAGAATTGACTGAAGAGACCATTCAGCCATCACTCCACCATGAACCAGGCACTGGAGGCCCCGGACTGTCATCTGGACCTGCTCCGGTGATCGGGACCCCTCACCCCGAACCAGGTGAAGTTATGAACTCGGCCTTAAAGGCCACCACTAACCTGTCTTTGATCTTTTGTGCAGTACAGCCCCCTGTCGCATCCTGGTGGGCTTCTTCCATGCCTGGCCGCCTCAAGAGGTTCGGTCACTGCCTGGTTGGTCCAGGAGGGAAGGGTTACCGCCTACTCTGCCCAGGGGGGCTTCTCCGTCATCTGCACTGCCCAGATGGTCTTCCCCACTGTCTGCGCCTCCCTGGTGGGCGCAACTGCCACCCAGGTGGGCTTCGCCACCACCTGCTCAGCCCCATAATCCAGCTGAAAGTGCCAGCAGGACTCTCATGATGGCATTTCAGTCTGTGATCCTTTGCACTGCTCGTCTGTCTCTGTAATGTCTCAGGACTCTTATTATGAACTGTCTATCTACGTTGTTCATTGCTGTTCTCACTTCTCTGTTTCTCCACTCTGTGTTCAGGACTATTTTGAAGTGTCTACATTTATGTATCCACCCCCTTGTATATCTCCATAACAGTTCATCGTTTCTCCTCCCACTGACCTCATTTGTACTAGTATTTAAGTTCCGGATTTTGTTTGTCACCTTGCTGATTATTGTGTTAGGATTCCTTGCCTCTGTAAGCGTTCTTTGTGTTTCTCTGTCTCTGTGTTCAATCGTGCATTTGGATTATCGTTACGGACCCCGCCTGACTCGGATTACTCTCTCGCCTCGCCCCCTTGGACACTGTTTGTTGTTGCATCAACCTCTCGCTATGGACACCGACCACTCTCTCGCCTATCCTCCACCATTGTTGTTTGCTGATGTATGACCTGCCTGTTTCAACCCTGAGCTCGGATTATATTAAAGCTTTACATATGGATCCGAATGTGTCCCGTTTCACTTATGATACGCATCCATATCGTGACAGAATGTAATGCATTACAACTAACGCGGGTTACCAATCAGATTACTTTTTTCAACTAACTAATAAAGTAAAAGTATGGTCACACTGCACTTTTTGCTCCTTTGACTTCCATTTATGCGCATGCGAAAGAGAGACCGGAAACCCAAGCTTGCGTTCCAAAGTTCGAGTTTGTTGAAGCTGATCTGCGAAATCACATCAGGAAGGTCACCTTTCTCTCTTCACGCTGTGAATTTTGTCTGGCAAAAATGGAGGAGGCGCTAATTTTAAACAAACTCAAAATATGTCGCAAACCTGCAATGATTAAATATGTTAAATAGCACAAATCTAAACCCATTTTATTAACCAATGTCTTAGCTGCTGCCCTGTGATAATCTTGTTCAACCATACTAATGAGTAAAAATAACTTTAGATAAACTAATAATCATGCTTCATTGTTTTTAATTGCCAAGGAGAATTAAAGCTTGCTCATATTAGTCATGCAAATGTACAAAATGCATTATTTTGCATAAGAAGTAACTATGTAATCTGTAATAAGTAACTTTTTTAGGGAGTAATGCAATATTGTAATGTATTACTTTTAAAAGTAACTATTATTACAGTAGTTACAATTATTGACGAGATCATGTAATGCATTCTAATGTACCTTACAAGGCATAAATAATGCATTAAAAATAGTGCATATATTTTATACAAAGGCTTTAAGTTTTACCTGTTTTATAAGAGAGAATAATAATCTACAAATTAAACTTTAAATACATAAAAAAAGAAACAACCATACACAGTGTGATAATGAAAAAAGTTACATAAGCAAACTTCTTTATCCAATACACACACACACAAACACACACTTACATATGCATATACATGTGTATAAAAACTATAGATACTACAGAGACTGCATAATTTTATTTACTTTTTTCTGTGATTGTCTCCACAAAGAACTTAGAGTCTTTGTTGGCCTTAACAGGTGCGTGAAACAGAACCTTCAACGTTCTTTCCTTGAAGAAAACTTGAAAGCAGACGCTTTTAAATAAGATGTTAGACCAAAAGGAGAAGTCCTGTATATGACAGCTTTGGGATGAAGGCTGATTTACGACACAGTGTCCTTTAAGTTCCTTACTGTATAACCAAAATAAACCATCTTCGGCCCATAAAATAAGGTGCTTTATAGTAACCCAGTGTTTTTTTCCATCATGAAGTAGGTCATGCGACAGGTGAGAGGGACTCTGTTTGTTTGCTGGCGGTTGGTGGCCATCTTTTCCACGTAATTAGATGATTTCTATTCCAGACATGCAGCTGGCCGTCACAGAGGCCGACTGTGTCTCCGTGTTGATGTGGACCTGCTGTATCTTCACCACGACCCAAAACGGGACTCAGAGCTTCCTGTGTTGAGAGACCTGTCGGGTCTCCTGGAGAAAGAAAGAATGAGAGAGCGCTGTAAATCTGGAAATGTTGAGGAAAGTTTGGGAAACACCTCAGTCGACGCCCTGCGAGTTTGATTCACACAGCTGTGTCATAAACGTGGCATGAAAAGCGTCATGCTACTTGGTGTCACCTCTCGACATGTGCATGCCATTTCGTAGCAGTAAAAACAGCTCGGCTGAAATCACATCAACGCATATCGTCTTCGAAATTTTCGTAAACTGTGTCTGAGGTTATTTCCTTTATGCATGTGATGTTTCTACACCCTGTTTTATAAAAGCCAATGTGTGTTGCCCAATTATATCTGAGGAAATGAAAAAACACATCTGCAATTCAACAGGTGCCTCTTGGCATCCAGCATGTTCCATGTCTGGAAAACATCTGCATAGGTGGTCTCTCTCTTTCTTTCATTCTCCAAACTCCTGCTTTTTCTTCTTCTCTCTGGGGTCCGAGTGAAGGGAAAGCTGATTGTAAATACGGCAAGGACTTTAGAGCCAGAGAAACAGCCGTATATTTTGGGAGAAGAGAGGCTGGCTTTTACCAGAGCATATTTTTAATCGCACAACGCCAGCATGGATAGGCCAGAGTTGCACAGCTGCTCCTCTAATTTGTTTAAGCATGTACAAATAGGCCGTCCCACACAAGCCAAAAAAAAAAAAGTGAGAGGAGGTTTTGCTCAACATGGCATTTTTGTCTGACCAGAAGAGAAAACAAAATCAACAGTGATAGAGACGGACTGGTCATTTTGAGTGATTTTACAGCAGGTTCCCATCGGATTCGTCGCATATAAAAAAATCTTGCAGCTTAGAACTCGATCCAGAACGATCGAGTCGTGCGCTCCAAAATCGTCAGCGCTAAAAAAGAAATATGATAGCCACATTTGGGAGACCTTGCATGTTTTGAAGCGTACAAAAAGGGTCGTCTCGATTTCAGCAGATCTTTGGAAGGAACGCAGAGGTCCTGTTGAATGATTCAAGTCATGGAAAAGATATTTATAACAAAGCCATTCTATGTTCTTTTTACTGGGAAGGATTAGAGGACAAATCTGATTTGGCCCTACCTATGAGCTGGGACTATGAAACTTTATGGATTGCAGCATCTAACCCTGTAACAGGGTTTCTCTCATTAACTAAACTAAAACCATATAAAAAATAGGATAAAATATATATATATATATATATATATATATAAATAAAATAAAATACTTTTATTGAAATTGAAAATAAATATTATATACACACACGCATACATAAATATACAAACACACATACATT
>JAUMHP010000076.1:17940818-17953130 GCA_032361065.1 Enteromius trimaculatus | reverse complement strand
CTGTCTATATAAGACCTTACAGCTCACAATGCATGTCAGAGTAAATGAGAATCATGAGGTCAAAGGAACTGCTTGAATAGCTCAGAGACAAAATTGTGGCAAGGCACAGATCTGGGCAAGGTTACAAAAACATTTTTGTAGCATTTAAGGTTCTTAAGAGCACAGTCCATAATCCTTAAATGGAAGACGTTTGGGACGACCAGAACCCTTCCTAGAGCTGGCCATCCGGCCAAACTGAGCTATCGGAGGAGAAAGTTGTAGAAAGTCAACCATAACTGCAACCCTCCACTAGTCGGGGGTTTATGGCAGAGTGGAGTGACGAAAGCCTCTCCTCAGTGCAAGAGTTTGCTAAAAAAACTCCTAAGAAATAAGATTCTCTGGTCTGATGAGACCAAGATATATATACCAAGATTCTAAGCGGTATGTGTGGAGAAAACCAGGCATTGCTCATCACCTGTTCAATACACTCCCAACAGTGCAGCATGGTGGTGGCTGCATCTCGCTGGGGGGGTGTTTTTCAGCTGCAGGGACAGGACGACTGGTTGCAATCAAAGGAAAGATGAATGCGGTACAGAGATATCCTGAACCAAAACCTTCTCCAGAGTGCTCAGGACCTCAGACTGGGCCAAAGGTTTACCTTCCAATAAGACAATGACCCTAAGCACAAAGCTAAAATAATGAAGGAGTGACTTCACAGCAACTCTGTGACTATTCTTGAATGGCCCAGCCAGAGCCCTGAAACCCAATTGAGCATTTCTGGAGAGACCTAAAAATGGCTGTCCAACAACAACGTTTACCATCCAACCTGACAGAACTGGAGAGGATCTGCAAGGAGAAATGACAGAGGATCCCCAAATCCAGGTGTGAAAGATTTGTTGCATGTTTCCCCATAAGCCTCATGGCTGTATTAGATCAAAAGGGTGCTTCTACTAAAAACTGAGCAAAGGGTCTGAATACTTGTCCATATGACCATGTCATATTTTAGTTATATATATATATATATATATATATATTCATGTATAAAAAAGTAAATTTCAGTTAACGATAATAACAGATAACAACTGCTCAGACTTTTTCCACAGCGTAGATGGAGTTCTGGACTTGAGGATGGTCTCAACAACCTCAGTTGAGAGACTTGATCTCAAAGGCCATACTCGCAGTTCCCACAACCCTGGGCGAGGGTGCACTATGGTGCCCCCTGATTGTGAGAGAAGGTCCCTCCTGATCGGAATCTCCCATGGAGAGCTGTCTAGAAGGGACATCAGGTCCGAGAACCATACTCGGCCTGGCCAGAACGGTGCTACTAGCACTAGTCTGACCGCGTCCTGGCGCACTCTCTCCAGAACTCCTGGGAGCAGAGCAATCAGGGGAAATGCATACACAGGAAGCCTCGGCCACCTCTGCACAATGGCATCCAGCCCCAGCCGAGCTGGCTGAACTAGAGAGTACCAAAGGGGACACTGCGCATTCTCTTTTGTCGCGAAGAGGTCCACCTCTGCTTTGTAGAATACTCTCGAATACATATTCTTTGTAGAATACCTCGGTGTGGAGCATCCATTCCCCGGGCCTCGGCCCCTGTCTCAACAGGATGTCTGCTCTTGCACTTAGGTGCCGGGAATGTAGATGTTCGCACTGGACACATACAGACAGCCAGGACGTGGTCAGACTACTGCTAATAGCACCATTCTGGCAAGGCCGAGTATGGTTCTCGGACCTGATGTCCCTTCTAGACGGCTCTCCATGGGAGATTCCGATCCATCGGGAGCCATCTAAGAGGGACGTCAAGTCTGAGAGCCATACTCGGCCCGGTCAGAACGGCGCTACAAGTAGTAGACTGACCGCATCCCGGCGCACTCTCTCCAGAACTCCGCATCAACACATGTTGATCTCTCACGTCTGGGAGGAAGTGATTCAGTGAACGAAACATGGCCAGCATCTTCAGGCATGATCATGTGAAGGGTATTTTCCCTCAGAGTAACACCTCTGTTCGTAAGCCACCACTGTAGGGGTCTTATGTACAGCAGGCCAAAAGGTATACCATTGGACGCAGCTGCCCTTAGACCCAGCAGCCTCTAAAAACTGCTTGACAGTGAGCGACCGGCCTTCTCTCATTCTTACGACTGCAGTAAGGACTGACTCGATCTGAGCAAGTATCATAGGAGCCTGCATCGTGGTCGAATCCCACACCACGCCAAGATAAGTGGTTCTCTGTGCTGGAGAAAGCACACTTTTCTTGGGGTTCAGTCTCAACCCCATGGGGTAAGAGTCCAGGCCAAAGAAGAACATGGCAGTAAGCATCCTAAACTTCCTTTTATTTTTTTTATTTAAGGAAATGTTTACCTCTTGTTCCATCACCAGAGCCTGCTCTGTGCCATAAGTATGGACAAATGCCTGTAAATTGCGGCGGAGGCAATCCAAACTGGATCCTGTCTTTCTTCAGTGTGCTGGACGCAACAAGACACATTTGGCAGTAGCTTCCACGCTGCCGAATAGTTTACTAAGGGAACCAGCCTCTTAAGACTGGCCTCTAGGGGAAGAGGAGAGGCTCCTCCCCCTTGAGAGAGAGAGCCCAATGGCAAGCCTTTTAGCTCCGCTACATCTATGGCGGAAAAGACTGAAAGTAGCAGGGTTAGCAGATTGATCTCCTGAGGGCACTGTGGAGAGATGGGCACGGTGTAATGCGGTGTCCACTCTTCCCCAAAGGGACCTGCCCTCCGAAGTCCGGAACATCAGGACTACTAAAGTCTTCTATTAAGACAACAGTCCTCAGACTGCGTAATCACCAGGAAGACCATCCGGTAGATGGTCTGAGAGCGTCACTCTGTCACTCCTTATGAGCGCTTTCTCCGCTCTGGCTAGACGCAAGCATGTCCAGTACGGTGAGGGATGCTAGTGAAGGCTCCCTCCTCAAAGAGAGCCATTCGAGATCGGAGCACACACAGTGAAATGAGCTCGCAATGCGGCAGTCAGCTCCCTTGAGAGCAGAATCAGCATGCTCCTATTTCAGGCAAGCCACAAACACAATATGTATGTTACCTTGCAAAATGCTTCCTTTGCATGGTTAAGCATACACTTTGTATTACGGTGACTCGCCCTTTAAACATCTTTCCTTTAAACATCTTCACTTTAGTTTAGACAGGAGATGCTTTGACACACACACTCACAGTACGTTTTGCTGAATGACAAAAAGCTGAATGCCGGTCACATTCCATGTGCTCTTATGCTTCCTGGCCGATGACATCACCCGCCTATGATGTCTCACCATTTCATTGGTCTGATTACACAAACAATTCAGAGCCGTCACGCTGAAGGCGTTCCCCGTAGCGTCTTGTGGACGCGGCTCGAGTTCCTGAAGAGGAACTAATAATTTGCTTTTATTGTTGCCATTCAGCATTGTTGAGAACCACTGCTCTGTGGTATAGAATTATTTTTTCTATTTATCACCACATACAGTAACTTGATATAACGGCACCCTACACTTATTGCAGACAGATCTGCTCTGATATCAAGTTTATTTGTCAAGGGCCCATTGTTAAAGGAACTCCTTTGAAAGAGCAACCATCTGATTTTCAGCCATGACCCTTAACCACTATGCCACAGGACACCATGAGCTGCAGAAATACAAATGGACACTTGTAGAACTGTGTATTTTGCTTTTTACAGGTTTTGTTTAACATAGAGGGAAGACCTTGTGCAGTAGACTTATTTATTTTAGGTAGTTTAAATGTCTTAGATTGTTGTCTCTGGCTTTTAATTGCTCTTCCCAGCAAAGAGTCAATGAGTCAGCTGATCATTTATGTACAGAGAGATTTTATCTGAAAACGCCTGAATTCCTGTTCAACATAATTTAACCCAAACATGAAGAGAAACAATACACTGTTCAAAAGTTGGAACATTACAATCTTTTACAATGTTACAAACTAAATATTTTGTTCATCTAATCATTCAATAATTCATCTAAAAACACACCCCCAGAGCAGTGTGTATCTGTCTATACTTTTAACTATCTGTGTATATGTCTATCTACTGTAGGCTTCATTTATTTAATTTAAAATACACTATAACATTTAAAATATTTATATGAAATAATTTTATATATTTTATATAATTGTATTTAATGCTCATTTTCCCCCATGATTAATTTAAGGTTTTTCGGCCTTAGGGCATAACGCCGCCCTGCACTTGCTTTTGTTGATTCAGTATTAACTTAAAACCAAACGTTCAGCTCTTTTTGTGGGCGTCCCTCAGAATTAGAACACTATTTATTACATAAGACAAATGGCTGCTTTGATGTGGCTGAAAGGAACTCCCGTGTCTGGCCTGAGCAGGTCAGACAGAAGGTCAGCTCTCCCTCAGGGTCTCCATGACCCTCACGGCTGCCAAAAGCGCACAGGTAAGCAGAGAGGAAGTCCTTACCGACGCAACTGTTGGAAGGGGTCCATGAACATGTGAGGCCCAGCTGTGTGTGTATTAGTGTGTGTGTGTGTGTGTGTTTCCACCTGGACAAAGCTTGCACACGCTGTTAAAACTCCCACTCAAACTTCCAGTTCCTGCTTTTAAGGAAATTCCTGGTCTGGTGTTACTTATAACTCTAAAGATTTATTTCATTTTCAGAAAGCAGACCCAGTGGTCTTTGAAAGAGCTGCCATCACACTCAGGTGAGGTATGAATTTTAAAATAAGTTCAAAAAATCTTCAAGACATTGAACTCAGATTTTGAGATGAATGAGGTTTCCAAAATCTCTTTTTGCTTTAATTGATTATTATTAATGTAAACTTAGCTAATATACAGTAGCTTAGTGCCCTCAAAAAGTTTAGAAACAAGTTAAGCCAGATGCTCAATATCAGCATAAAGCCATATACATTTTTTTGAGTGCATTAAAAAGAAAAATGGTTCAATATGTTATATTCAAAGGTAAGGAAAAGCAATCTAGAAAATAAATTGATATCATGTGTTTTACAGTATTTTATCATTATCAAAATTTTGGGCACCAATGTAAGGGCATCATAGTTTCTTCCTTGTGTTACCCACAAAATGTATTTTAATTCCTCAAAATTTGGTGAGATTCTATATGATGATTTACAGTACAGCTGGCATCGGCTTACAAGCCTCAACCCAAACATCCTAGAGACACTGTTGTAAACATGGGATTTTCCATAGAAGTTCTGAACTAAATCATTCACGTGTTGACTGTATTCAAATGTATACTGATGCCAAATGTGTCACTTTCAGATTTCACACGCCACTTGTTCGAGCCCGAAACACAATGCCCTATGTGCATGCCAGACACAAGTCAATTAACTTCTTAGGTTACGCTTCTGCTGCTTTTCTTTCAGCCAGCGTACTTGGAAGCCCTTTGTATAATAGAGTCAAGGAGGTTTATTCTGTTGGGAATTTCATCTGGTTTCAGGGAGTTAATTTTAGCGGTATGTTGGAGGCGTCCGCTGTGAGGCTGCATGCAGTATCTTACTTATTACCGAGGGGGCGAAGCTACTCACAGACTCAAAGGCTCCTGGGCATTACAAGGGCAGCCTGCAATCCTCCAAGCGCCACTGTAATCCAGCTGCCATCATCCATTCTCCCGTGGTTTGAGATGAAACGTCCCAGCTGTCATCGACTCTTTGAGGTTTCATTTTTGTATTTGTTGTTTTTCCCACCTGTTCTCATTTTCCCGATGCGTGTATTGATAATAATTTTACAGCGAAGGATGTTATTTCCAAAAGCATCACTCCGCATCACTGTAATGTTTTGTGGTTACTCCGCTGATTGAAAGTGGCACCCAAAATTACCTTGGCCTGGCTGAGGTCATTACGTATGCCGCCATCATTTAGGGGCATGACTGCGCAGCGAAATCTAACTCGCACAGAATGTATTGTTTTTGTTCCGGCATGGGATAATTAGTAAAGCCTTGCAACAAAAACCCAGCATCTGAGGGCTTGATATGCCAGTGCGCTTTTTTTGTTTTTCACTTCAAATTTGTACAAGAGTTTAGTTTTGTACAAGTGTTAAGTAGATGACAGCATGGAGGAACCATTCTAACTGAGCAGGAAGTCAGTAAATGAGTATATCAAACCATAACGTTTATGAAGATTTAAAGATTAATGCTTTGAAACGAGACATTGTGATAACTTGTTTTCACAATTTGGCTTTACAAACTATATCCAAAACAAAATGTATTGTTTTACGGTTTAAGGCCGACATAAATGTAAACTTGCAAACCAGACGTGCATATTTCATATGGAAATCATTACTGCAAGTGATAAAAGTTCACACCTTATGTACTTTTATTGTCGAATACAGAGGTAGTTGACGCGTAACAGGCCTATGAGCTTTTTAAAATCAACATTAAGTTAACATTTGTTATGAAGGCTTATATTTTAGATTTTGTTATGTAAGTTTTGTCACCATTTTAGTCTTTCAGTTCATTTTAAATGACCTGTGGTTTGACAAAAATGGCCTTAATAGTGTAAGCACTCTACAGTCTCTCAATTAAAGAACTATATTTATAATAATCAGGAACATGCTATTGGAAATGATTTTAGATGAAGTTTAGCATGTTACACAACAGGTCCAATAACTAAACGTAAATATCCCAAAGTGCATTTTTTGCTTGACAGTAGTTTAGATGTCTTAAAAAATATGGCTATTTAAATGACATCAAGTGAGCTGAGGCAATACTGTCGGCATTGTGCATATAGTCCAGTAATCATTCTAGGAAATTAGTTAATTTGGTTGATTTGTGTATATTATTGCTATTATTGTATTTAGTGTAGTAAGTTTAATCCCCAATTGTTTCATACATTGAAACAAATTCCATCCCCCACATTGTTTTATACCAGACAAACACAGCTTTGATTTGTATATTACATATATTATACATATATATTACATTATAATAAAACACACTGCCCATTGCTAGTTAGCTGCTGTTAATTTAGTAGCCTTTTTAAAGGTTGATTGTAGTTTAGTTATTTCCGTTATTCCTACACACACATGCCTCTGGGAATAAACTGTGGTTACAAGAAATGTCTTTTACACCTAATTTAATTTGGACAAACAATCGTAATTATTTTAGACTAACTGTTTATCACAATTTGTGTACAGGTGGTTTTCAGGAGACACACGGTGATCTGCGGGCTCCTCTGAGTGTCATTTCCGTCTCACACAGCTTCACCGCGCTCAAAGTAGAGAAGACGGGAGCGCTTGTTCTCTGCTAGTGTTGCGTTAAACCAGTGGAGAAAACTTTTCATGTGCTGCTTCTGTTGCTTGAGAGAACTTATAAGCTCTCAGGGACTCGCGGAGACCAAAGGTGATTCAAACTAGTTAAAATAACATCGCCACCCTTAATAAGGACTTTTTGTGCTAATATTTTTACTCGGACGGAGAGAAAAAAGGCTCAGTCAAAGTGCTGATATGTTTTGGTCTCCGTTCAATAATTTATCATTTTTCATTGCACATCTAAATCTTCCGTCTCCGAACGCCTCGGATCCCTGCTGGCAATCAGATGGTCATTTATGGCGTTGCTAATTTGATTTAAAAATATTTTAACACACTCTGAAAATACAAAACGGCTGCAAATTGACACTAATTTATGGGGAATACTTTATGGTAACACACGCATGCATATATACAGTGCTAGTCTGATCTGAAAATATTTAGGTCCGCTGGCCTGTAACACAGATTAAATCACAAACCTATTGGATAAATATCAAACAATATTTTAACTTGCGGATGGAATTTTCCATGTTTTGGTAGTTTCAAGCTACAAGGTTTGTTTTTCCACTTAATAAAAACCAAATCGCAGTAAAGACACACAAAGGAGCAGCTTTTAAATCATGAGTCCCGACCCGATTCTGCTTGAATTAATGCGGCAATCATATGGAAGCAATCTTTATGGAAGACAAAAAACAGGAGTTAGATGAGGACCATCTTCTCTCTCAAGACCTCTCATTTGTTTGTATTGCTTATTAACTGAAACGCCTCATTTATCAATGTCAGCGTTCGCACAAAATGATAGCTGTCCTCATGTAAATGAGTAAATCTGACGAATGGTTCAGAATTAAGTGGCTGCGTTCTCATGAAATGCGCACTCTGTCGGTGGACTGACCCCTGTAAACCACCCACGACCAGGGTTTTTTTTTCTTTCTCGGCATTTGAGGTGGAAAACTGTCTGAGAACGGTGTGAAACGGGACAGATTTGGCACAGGACGGGCCCCGTTCCGCACCACGTAATGCAACACAGAGTGGAGGTGGTTAGAACGGACTCTAAGTGAAAGCCGTCGGTTTGTGTTGCTATGTAGTCTAATTACTGTCGGCCTGTACCATCTTTGTGCTAAACAGATTAACAGAACGGTGCTGAGAGAGCCAAACCACGGCTCTCCACAGAAGAGTTCAGAGTCAGTGATGTAATGAGATGACCTGACTATTAAGATAAAGCCCAAAGCATGCAGACATTGAATCATGCAGAATAAATCAGTGAAGCGGTTTGTTTAAAAGAAGAGGCCAAACAAATATCTCAAAGCTCCGTATGAGAGGTGGGGATGACTTTAATCGGGTCATCTTTTGTGTTCCACAGAGAAACATGTAAAGTCGTTCAGGTTGAGAAAAATATGATGCATTTAAAATATGAAATATGATTCTAAATAGTAGTGATCCTGCCAACATTGCATTTTTAAGTAGCGTTATCAAACATATTACTTCAAAGGCATTCTTGTAAAACATTATCTTAAATTAGGAAATCTGAAAAAATCGCTTGTTTGGGTGTTATTTAAACAAACTGTTTAAAAATGTATTCACTGATTGGTTCAGTGTAGAATTTTATTCATGGTCATACACAAAATAACATATGAATAAAATAATTTAATAAAACAATATTGAGTTACATTGTGCTGTCCCAGTTTGCATATGAAGCATTAAGATATTAAGATATTATTGAAATCTGATTCATATTAGTGAATCACTTGTGCCGATATTTTATTTAAATTAACAGGTACAAAATGATGATGCACTGATTTGTTCAACGTAGCTTTTTTGTTTTTTTGCAGAGACACTCAAACAATATTTATGTTTCTTAAAACCATATTTAGTTACATTCTGCTGCCTACCTTAAATTGATGTTCTGTTAATATACTTTTAATCTACTTTTAATTAATAGGTTGCCAACCATTGAAAGACTGTAAATAATGAATACATTGCAAATATTATACAACATTGTTTCTTAGTCTGGAATCAGATATAAATTGCTTGGTGGCAGTTTTGCATTTTAACACCTTTTAAAGTAGGAATATAAATTGATGCAAGATTAATTATTGAATATCATCAGTTGTCCAATAATTTTGAAAAATATCCCTTATGCTTAATGGACACTTATTTGAAATGATCCTGCTCTTAAAACTCCTGCTTTTGATTTTGTACTGTATATTTAGATTTTTTTCTCTTACTGTCTAAGTAATACACGCATTGAATGCTGCTTTGCAGCATATGTTGATATCTGTTTAGGCTGACAACCATCTGCAAAACACACACCAAAAATTGACCTCCTTGTTTTTTCTAAATTGTGAACAATAGCATGATTGTGGTCTCCTCCTTCTCTGTTACAGAAGGTTAAGACTTTTTCTCCCTGTATTTGTTATTCCCACTAAAGCTAGCATGCTGCATAAATGGCCTTAGACTCTCCGAACCGGCCCTACAGGGCCAGGAAAAACCCGAAGGAGCCAGACAAATAAAAAGCAAAGAGCTCAGACGCCGCCGCTCGGCTCTGAATCTGGTTCCTGTCAGGGTACATCAAGGGAACACCCGCAACGCAATCTCCAAACTGCTGCCTCCCCGTAACCATACGTGTCTCGCTGACAAGACGACTGAACCATCGCCAGCTCTCCAAAGAGGATGGCTTTTTTTCTTCTTCCACCCCTTTATTTATTCCTTTTCACCCTCCCTCTTTTCTTGGAACTGACCCACATGGATGCAGATCAATTCTAGATGATCTGATAATTATGTTGTCAGTTCCAATTGCCATGCGATGAACTGAGAAATCGGACAGAGGGTAAATACTAAAAGGATTTCGAGCTTTCTGTACGTGCGTGGGTCCCCTATTCAGGAGCGAAACTCAGAGCTAGCCATTACTCGTTTAAGACCCGTTTCATAAGCTGATATATCAGTATTTAACAGATGACATCTGCTAGAACATTACATTTCCGTCTTTGATTTCTTTGCCATTTTCTGTTCACTGAATGACACGTCATTAATAACTGTTTTTTAAAGCTGCGGTTGTAGACTTATAATTGGAAATGCTGGTTTGTGATTTTGACCGCTAACCCATCATATGATTATAGGTTTAATTCAAGAAGGTCTGTGATACCTGGAAAGAGCTATCCATTAGCGTTCCCATTTATCTCAATGGCAGTTGCTCAGCTGGTGCAGGACCTCCAAGAACACACGATTAGAAATCTGCAATCTGCTGCCAGGTTGTTTGAGCCATAAATGAGGTAATTGATGTTTATTAATTGTATTTTAATAAACTTTTAAATCAAGTGTGTTAAGTGCAATAAGTTTTAACAAATGCAAAAAAATTATATTTATATTATATATTTTTTTTTTTGAAAGGTAAAACTATTTTTTTTTTTTTTTTTTTGCAACTCTAGCTCTTAACTCTAGCATTTAACATTGAAAAAAATATATATGGATAATTTTCATTTATAGAGAGAAAGGGAGTATATAATTACACATTGTGATGTTCTGCAAGGTTGTTTGAGACAGAAATGTGTCAATTGAAGGGAAAAAGAAATTAAAATTAATTTGGCTGTTCTGCATTTAACAATTTTGTAGTTAAAAAGAGTTTTTCACTTTATGGACTTAAATATGAACTTGCATTTAAATGAATCTTGAAAATTAAATGCTCTTTATTGTATGCATACATGTTTTTACATTGTACTTATATTATGAAATATTACATTTATAATTACAGTGTTTACCTATCCTATATGCTTTAAGCCACGCAAACCATCAAACCTGTCCCTAACCTTACTCGTATCCCACCTCAATAGCAGCAAAAGTGTGTAGCAATACAATATGAATACAGTGAAGTACAGTGTACTTATGTTTTGGTGTAAGTCAAAGTAGTTAAGGCCACCTAATAAAAAGTGAGACCAAACTAATTTCTAAATGCCTATAAAAGTTTATTTGTTTGAATTGATTTGCTTAATTAAAATTTGCCCCATTCAAACTAATTACTTATTTTGAGTGATAGGATTTGCAGTGTAATATTATGAAATATTTGTGATTTATGTTTTGTTCGCAAACATTTCACCAAAGTACACAGCTACTTTTAAAATTCTGGAGCCAGAAGGTATACAGGTAACTAGACCTTCCCAGGTAGAGATCTCACACACGCCTGGTTTGTAACTGTTTAACTGGCACAACTGTAAAGTGAATTCACTCCTTAGCTTCAGGGTTTAGAGACCGTCCTTGCAATTAATGTACTCTATGTTTTCTTGGAGGAGTTTGTTGGTATGACGGTAACAAACCAAATCTGTGCTAGAACATGCTGTTCGGTCTGTTGCAGCTGTAGAAATCAGGCAGAGTGGATGTACACAGTAGCCAGTGTGAGTGCACTGGTGTTGGACTGATCTATGGCCTGTGCGCTGGCTGGATTTGTTTAACCCTGAATGTCAACCGGTGCTGTCTGGAGCATGTGTGCAGGTAATATGTACCAGATGACTCAAGTAGCAGCCCAGGCAGACTGAATACAAAGCGAGTGTGGAGAGGAGGTTTTTTTTTTTTACTTGACAGCAGGTCAAATCTCTATTCAGTGAGCCTGAAGCAGCACGAAGCAGACAATGTGAATTGCTGGGAGTTTTTTAAAGATTTACAGAATATAGTAGGTATTGGAGAATTATAAAACAACTTATGCCATGTGACATTTTGGACATGTGACATGGTAATATTATTATATTTGTAAAAGTACCTTGGAGTACCATGTAAAGACCAATTACAGCAGTATGCTATGGGGCCTGATGGTTTGAGAATCAGACTTACCGAACCTAACCCGAAAGTCCGGCAGGAGTTGAATGTGAGGGGAGTGAATGACCAACCTCTCTTCCACCCTCAACACCCAACTGAGGTCAGATCCTTAAGCAAGGCACCAAACCCCCAAATGCTCTCTGGGCGCTCCAGCAGTATGGCTGCCTGCTGTTCCGGGTGTGTATTCATGGCGTGTGTGTGTGTGTGATCAATAATGTGTGTGTGCAATTAAAAACTCGCATAGGTGCTAATAATCACAGGTGTAGTTCACCTTTGTTAGTTGACGTATAAAAA